>JAREIK010003697.1:0-30443 GCA_029783825.1 Sapria himalayana
TATCTATCTATCTATTATCTATCTATATAGCTATCTATCTGTTTATTTGTTTATATATATAATATAAAACTATCCATGTTTTTATGTATGTCTATTTATCTTTTTATTTATCTTTGTATCTATGCTTCTATGTATTTGCTACCAATCTATGTATCTATCTATTTATTTGTATAATTATCTATATGTCTACCTATCAATATAACTATTTATCTAACTATCTATATATCTATATGTGTATATCTATTTATATAGATAGATATATTTGTATATTTATGTATTTGTCTAACTATCAATATATTCGTTTTATATTTATGTATGTCTATATACTTGTTTATCTATCTATCTATGTATATATCTATCAATATGTTATCAGTCTATATATCTTTTATCCATCATTCTATCTTTCTTTCTCTCATTATGTGTTGACATATATATACTATATATGTGTCTATCTATCCATGTATCTACTTGTCTATCTTTCTACTATTTATCTTTCTTTCTTTCTTTCAATCTATCAGTCTATTTATCTATATATCTTTCTTTCTATTTGTCAACCTATCTTTCTATCTATTTGTCTATCTATCTATCTATTTGTCTATATATATGTCTATCTATCTCTCTATCTATCTACCTATCTATATATCATTCTAATAATATGTTTAATATATCTTTTATCTATTTATAAATCTATCTATTTATCTATCAATTAATTAGCTATCAATCTCGAAATCTTCTAACAAACTGTCTATCAATCTGTATATCCAATTGTGTATCAATCTGTATATCAATCTATCTATTAATCATTCTATCAATTTGTCTATCTATATATCAATCAATCTATCTATCTATTTAACTATCAATGTATTTGTATTTCACTTTGTCCATCTATTTTCCTATCTATCTATCTATCTATGTTTCATTCTTTCTATCAATCTGTCAATCAATCTATCTAGCTATTTATCTATCTATCTATCTATCTGTCTATCTATCTCTATATCTATCTGTCTGTCTATCTATCTTTATATCTATGTGTCTATCTATCTGTCTATCTATATGTCTATAGATCTTTATTTATATTTGTCAATCTTTTTGTCTATCTATCAGTCTATCCATCTATCTATCTATATATCTATCTATCTGTCCATCTATCTGTATATCTATCTGTCATTCTATCTATATCTCTGTTGATGTATTGTATATATATTTCTCTATCTATCTATATTTCTATTTATTAGTTAATCCTTCTGTCAATTTTTCACTCTATCTATCTATTTATATTTCTATCTATTTATCTATCTATCAATTTATTTATTTATTTATCTATCTATTTATTTGTCAATCTATTGGACTTCCTATCTATTAATCTACTATCTATTTGTCTATCTATCTATCTATCTATCTGTCTATCTATCTATCTGACTGTCTATCTATCTATCTATCTATTTTTCTATCTATTTGTCTATCTATCGATCTTTCTATCTATCTATCAAATTTTCTATATATCTATCTATCTATTTATCTGCCGGTCTATCTATATATCATCATGTCTATCAATTATCTATCTATTTATCTATCATTCTATCTATCAATAAATCAATCAATCAATCAAACTTACTATCTATGTATCTATATATTTTTCAATATATCATTCTATCAATCAATCTATCTATCTATCTATCAATTTGTCTATCTATCTATCTATATGTCTATATATCTATCTGTGTATCTTTCTATAATTCTATATATCTATATATCTATATATCTATCTATCTGTCTGTCTATCTTTCTGTTTATTTATTTTTCTATCTATCTATCTACCTTTCTATTTATTTATTTTTCTATCTATCTATCTTTATATTTAACAATTTTTTATCTATCTTTATATCTATCCATATTTCTATCTATCTATCTATATATCAATTTATCTCTCTATCTATCTATCTATATATCAATTTATCTCTCTATCTATCTATTTGTCTATTTATCTATCTTTCTATTTGTTTAACTATCAATTGATCAATCAATCAATCTATCTATCTATCTATATGTATCTCTATTATCTATCTATCTGTGATCTATCTAACTATAATCTCTTGATCTATCTTCCTATTTATCTCTCTATCTATTTATCTATCTCTTTATCTATCTTTCAATCAACCTATCTTTCTATCAATTTGTCTATCAATCTATCTATTATTTAATCTATCTATCTATCTATCATTATTTCTATCAATTCGGTCTATGAATCTTTCTATCTATCTTTCTATAAATCTCTCTATCAATTTGTTTATTTATCTATCTTCTTCTTTCTTTCTTTTATTTGTCTATCTATTTGTCTATCAATCATTCTATCTATGTGTTTATATATATATATATATATGTCTATCTGTTTCTCATTATATCTATCGAATAAACATTCTATCTATTTGTCTAATAATCTACTTTCTATCTATATATTTACTATATATCAGTCTATCTATATATCTACCTATTTATCTATCTTTCTATCATCTTTTTATTTATATTTTTATTAATTTGTATGTCAATTTATTTATCAATCTGTTTATAAATCTGTCTATCAATCTATCAATCTACTTATCAATTTGTCTATCAATTTTTCTAAAAATCTGTGTATCTATTTATCTATCAAATTATCAATCTATGTGTCTATCTATCTATCTATCTATTTCTCTATTAATTTAAATATCTATCTATCTATTTATCAATCTATCTATCTGTCTATCTAATTGTAATATCTATCTTTATTATCATCTATCTATTTATCTATATTTATATTTATCTATCTATTATCTTTCTATCTATTTGTCTATCTATCTATCTACCTATTTATATATCTATCTATCTACTGATCTATATGTCTAGTTATCTATCTATCAGTTTGTTTGTCTGTCTATCTATTTATATATCTATCAATATATCTATCTTTCTTTCTTTCTTTCCCTCTCTCTTTCTATATGTCTATTATATATATATATATATATATATATATATAATATATATATCTATTGTCTATCTATCTATCTTTATATATATATATATATATAAGTATCTATTTGTCTATCTCTTATCTGCCTATATATATATATATATCACTATCTGTCTATTTGTGTATCTATCTTTCTATCTATCTATTTATCTATATATTTATCTATCTATCTTTCTATCAACATATCTATCTATCTATCTATCTATTTCTCTATCTATCTATCAATCTATCTATCTAATTGCCTATCTATATGTCAATTTATCTATCTATCTATCTATCTATCTATCTATTTATATTTCTATTTATCAATCTATTATCTATTATATCTATCTTTCTATCGATCTATCTATTTTTCTATCTATTTGCCAATATATTTGTATTTCTACATATCTATCTATCGGTCTATCTATCTATCTGTCTATCTATCAGTCTAATTATTTGTTTGTTTATCTATCTATCTATATCTATATTAATATGTTTATATATTTATCTAAATTTATATTTATCTATTTGTCCATTTATCTTTCTATCTATATATCTATCTTTCTTTCTTTCTTTCTGTCTATTTATCTATCAATTTATCATTCTATCTATATATTTGCATATCTATTTGTATATATATATTTATCTGTCTATCTATCTATCTATATATTTGTCTGTCTATCTATGTATCTATCTATCTTTCTATTTATATATTTATTTCTCTATCTATAATTCTCTTTATATATATGTCTATCTAGTTGACTATCTATCTGTCTATCAATCCATCTATCTATCTTTCAAATAATATCTCAATCTATCTGCCTATCTATCTATCTATCTATCTTTTTGTCTATCAAACAGTATCTCTCTTTCAATCAGTCTATCAATATGTATATACATCTATCTTTCAACGTGTCTGTGAATCTTTCTATCAATCTTTATATATATATGTCAATCTATCTTACTATCTACATATCTATCTATCTATTTCTCTATCTATTTCTCTATCTATTTCTCTATCTATTAATCTATCTTTCTAATTGCATATCTATTTGTTAATATATCTATCTATCTATCTATATATCTATTTGTTAATTTATCTATCTATCTATTATATTTGTCTATCTATCTATATATCTATCTATCTATTTTTTATCTTTCAGTCGATATATATGTCAGTTTATAAGTCTATTTTTGTGTTTATCTATCTATCTATCTATATATCAATCAATCTATTTATCTATTTGTCTATCTTTCTATCTATATGTATATTAATTTGTCTCTCTATATATCTAATAAAATTTATATATTCTATTTGTAAATCTTTTGGTCTATCTACATGTATATATATCTATCTATCTATCTATCTATTTGTCTATTTATCTTTCTATATATCTAATCATGTATCTTTATGTCAATCAATCTATCTATATATCTGTCTATCTATTAATAAATCAATATATCTTTCATTCTATAAATCTATCAATCTATTAGTCTATCAAACTGTTTATCAATTAATCAATCAACCTGTCTATCAATCTATTTATGTATATATCTATCTACCTATCTATCTATCTTTTTTTCTCTAAATTTGTCTGCCTATCAAATTGTATATCTGTATATCTATTGGTCAATCTTCTTGGCTGTCTATCTTTTTGTCAATGTGTTTATCTATGTATCTATCTATATATTTACCGATATATATTTGTATCTATCTATCTATATATATATATCTATTTATGAATCTATTTATCTATCAATTAATCAATCAGTCTATAACACTACAAGAAAATATCAATTTAGCTAGGGAATTTTTGCTAGGGATCAAACCCTAACTAAATTACAAGGGATTAGTTAGGGAATAACAATGGATTGATAAATTTTTTATGAAAAAAAATAGCAACGGATTAACATTGGATTAGTGAGGGAAAATTATTTGAAAATTCCGCGAAAAAAAAGTGGGGGATATAGCGACGAATTAGCGATGGAAAATTTTTGTAAATTCCGCTCAAGAAAAGCAGAGATTTTAACGATGAATTTAGCGATGGGATATTTCTTGCTAATAAAATGCTTGATTTCGTGACAAATTTAGTGACGAAATATCCCTTGCTAATAAAATCCTTGATTTAGCGATAGATTTAGCGACGGAATTTCCCTTGCTAATAAAATTCTTGATTTAGTGATGGATTTCATGACAGATATTCTCTTGCTAATAAGATCCATGATTTAGCGACGGTTTTATCGACGGATTTAGCGACGAATTTTCCCTTGCTAATAAAATCCATGATTTAGTGATAGATTTTGCGACAATTTTTTCCTTGCTAATAAAATCTATGATTTAGCGATGGATTTTCCCTTGCTAATAAAATCCTTGATTTATCGATGGATTTAGCGATGAATTCTCCCTTGCTAATAAAATCCTTGATTTAGCGATGGATTTTTTCTCGTTAATAAAATCTTTGATTTAGCGACAGATTTAGAGACGGATTTTCCCTTGCTAATAAAATCCTTGATTTAGCGACATATTTTCCATTGATAATAAAATTCTTGATTTAGCGACGGATTTATGTTTTGGAGTAAGCCCCCAGAAATATTTTATAATATGAAACTAATATTTTAACATTTGAAAAAAAACACCGAACTATAAATAAATTCGAAACCATTGTACTCGAATTTATAAATCCTAAACTACCCTTGCCCCTCTCTCATGCCCCTCACCCTCGTTCACTCCCTTGCCCCTCACCCATCACCCCTCTCCCCTCGCCTCTATCCCCTCGCCTTTCTCCCCTCGCCCCTCTCCCCTTGCCCCTCTCTATGAATCCACCGAGATCCATGGCAGAGCTCTGTTAAGCTCCATCGTGGAGCTCTTGGAGAGAGGTGAGGGGCTAGGAAGAGGGGCAAGGGCGAGGGGCATGGGCGAGTGGTAGTGGTGAGGGTAGTTTATGACTATGATTTCAAGTGTCTTTATTTTTTGTTTTTTGGTGTATTTTTTTTAATATTAAATGATCAGTTTAAATTTTTTAATATTTCAGGGGATACCCTAAAATATAATTCCACCTTAAAATAATAACATTGGTGAATCTTTAAAATAACACAAACTTATTAATGACTCATCTCTTAACAGCATAGTTCACTTGATCATCTTCTAAATCGATTTCATATCATTGGACGTGAATGACCATTTCAAGGATGAATCTTTAGTTACCCATTTCTTTGATTGAACAAGCTTCTCTGCCCAAGTCACTACTTATAGAATTCAGTTGTTCGCATACTTTGTTGTTTATTTTGAGTATTCAAGTTGAAAGGTTTGTTTTTAGTATTCAAGCCGAAAGGTTCATTTTAAGTATTTAAGTCTAAAGCTTTGTTTTAAGTATTCAAGTCAAAAGGTTCATTTTTACTATTAAAGTCCACCAAATCTTACACTCAAGGTGCAACTTAGCATTCTTGTGACGTTAAAAATCATTTTGTTCCATAAATTTCATTATCAATTTAAGTTTTCATTGGGTTATGTTTACCTCATAGTTTCACAATCTGCATAATTTTTTAAATCGTATTTGTATATGATTGTTTATGAACTGTGATTTCATTGGATCTTATTTTGTCCCATCTGAAAAACTTGTTATTCCATTTTCTTTGTAAAGAATCTTTTAATTATATGTCATGATTGTTTTCATTTAAACTTTGATTGTTAAATGATTTTGTAGAAGTTTGTAATCAGTTCAAGAATAGTTGATTGATTTAGTTCTGATGAATGATTTTTTTACTAGTTATCCTGACTTTTCCCTCTTAGATTATGATTAAAGTTATCTATTTATAGAAAATTTGATTTTTGGTATATTTTATTTGGTTTATTTTCAGTTAATTATTTAAATGATTCTGCAAAATAATCAAAATCAAGATGATTTTTTCCTGTTATTTGTAATTCACTCAATGTTGTTATGGCCATCATCATTTACTATCTTACAGTCTTTTCAACTAATGATGGTCAGCGGTACAATAGTATGATGGACATCAATGATATCTTAGGCAAACCTGCAATGCCCATAGTTTCAGCAACAATGATTGCGATTTATGTATGGGGGTATAATCAGAGTTGGCAAACAGGAAGAAATGGAAAAGAGTGTCAATTATGAATACCAAAACCACTTCGTCCAGAGCTCTTTGAATTCCCAGCTGGTGACAATGCTCGGTGGTTGAATATATCATGTGGCAGAGAGCATATTGTAGCTATGGCTTCTGATGGGTCACTTTTTACATGGGTTTGCTTTCTTTTTCTTTATTCAAATATTTCTACAAATGATTCATTTTTTTGTTAGCTAGCAAAACAATGTGGAGGTTGAAAATTTTGTTCATGTTGAATTATTGAACATAAATGTCCCATACATTTAATTAATCTAAAATGTGAATACATGATACAAAAAAATATATGGAGTATTTTTATACAAAACATTTCACTAATATTAAATACAAGCTGAAATGTAAAAACATATTTGAAATTAAATAAAATTAATATGATAATCTAACATTTTTCTTTAAACTAATGCATAAATATCTAAAATACAAGACTTGACACAAATAAAACTCAATTAGAGTTTTTGTTATATATCTCAAGATTGATTGGTGGTAGGACTATCAGCAATAATGATTAATTATCATATATATATTTTTAATGCAATGATAATTTACATTTAAGTTCTTTGTTTAATCTTGAAAGATTTAAATGGAAGGTATATATTTGGCTTGTTAATTTTCATAGTAAAATATAATAAGATGAAAGCAGAAAAGTATATTTTTTAAGAAAGTACGTGATCGAAAAAAGTTTACATATACTTTCAAGTATTATCTTATGGTTCATTTATACTTGTATCTAAAAATATTGATAGTTTTTTATTGTCAATAAATAATTGGTTAATTAGAAAATATGATCAACTAGATTCTGAATAAATATGATTAACTAGAATCTGAATAATTAGTCATTTTTATCACTATAATTTTATAATTGTTGGATATTTAAATTTTTTAATTATTCTCTTATATTAGAAGATTCCACAAAAATATCAACGATAGCTTAAAGTTTGACCCTTGTTTTAATTAGTGTCTTTGGTAATTACTTTGATGCATATCTTTTATTTAACAAGCAAATATAAATGCGTAGCCTATCTCATCAAATAATATAAAATTAAATATAATAGTTGAATAAAACTACAACACATATTTATGATTAGTTTTTCCCACCATCTTACTCAAAATTCTTGGGTTGTACATTTAGTAGGAGTCAATACTCATGTTTTAAGTGATCACATTCGTCTTTGATTAGAATTTAATATTGTTTTAGGCTTTTAGACAGTGACATTGTTCTATTGACCATGGGGCATGACAATGCTAATGTTGTTCTTTTTTTGTCATGTATTTTTTTGTATATGTGTTTTGTTAGAATGATGAGATGGACCATGAGGTATATCGATGCCTCTACTATCAATAAGAAAAAGTGACATCACATCAAGTAAATAATATTTATTGATTATGAGGTATACCAATGAGAAAAATATACTACAATTTCTTATCATTCACAATATGAGAATGCTAGGAGATATATATGTCATCTGATTCAGTAAGATATTTAGGGGTTTTGTAGGAAAATTATCCATGATAGTTTGAGATATTTTATTATTTTTATTAATAATTATATTAGATATATATTATTTTTTTATCATCTCTTATCATTCTCTCTCAGATTCATCTCATATTTTTCCTCGACTTATATATGTTCCTTGGGATTAGAGTAGATAAGACTTTTCCATAACATTAAGAATATAGCAATTGGTAAAGATATCTCGGAGTATGTATCCGACATTCCTTTAGTACTAGATATATATAGTTATTGATTTAAAAAAAAGATTTGAAATTTTGTTTATGATTATAAATTTCATGGAAAATAAAAACGTAGTTTGATTGTAACATGAAAATATTAAGATGATTAGAACATTATGTGCGACATATGAAAAGAACATTATGTGTTAATGTCATTGTCATTTGTCTTTATGGCAAATGTATGGTGTGTCAGTGTTATTTGTTTCTCTTATTGAACCTATGTGTTTGGATGAATTAGAAAAGTTAAAACATAAATTGAATTTTTAGATTGTAGTTGCTAATGCTAACCATAAAAGTTAGTTTATGGGACAAAAAATGAGTATCATAATAATGGTCATAAACATGAACCAAATATTATCTCCTTGAGTGGTTTTTGATTTTTTAAACATCCTATTTTCCAACTAATTTAATGAGGGTGTATGAAAAGAACAAGAGGTAATCCTAAAGCAAGTTATGGGATGCTATAACTCAGTTCTCTTTGTTTAGGCCATAAATTATCAGTGAAGATTTTAATGTATTAGTAAGAATGAAAGAATAATTAGTGAGGAAGGGTGTTAATCTACGTTCTTCTCTAGAATTTTTAGCTTGTGTAGTAGGATGTGAGGTAGTATATTTGAATGTTTTTGATAAATAATTCACTTTGTATAATTAGAGAGAGGATAGTCACAAGATGTGATTTTGATTTGATATAATGCTATGTAATATGTAATGATTAGATAAATGAAGTATTTCACCACTCATTCATCTCAATAGTTCCATTTGAAACTTATTTTAAATGTATAATGTGCTAGCATCATTTGTCTTCATTAGTGAACCTAAATATCTGAATGAATTAGAAAAGTTAAAACATAAACTGAATTTTGAGGTTGTTGTTGCTAATGCTAACCATAAAAATTAGTTTATGGTACAAAAAATGAGTAGGATAATGATCTTAAATATAGACCAAATATTATCTCTTTCAGTAGTTTTTGATTTTTTGAACATTCCACCTAATGTCATCTCTGTCTGAACTATAAATTATTAGCGGAGGGTTTAATGTTGTTGTAAGAGTAGAAGAAAAATTAGAGGGTTTTAATTTGCATTTCTCTCTAGAATTTGTTAATTGTATAATAGGATATTAGTTAATATATTTGTAAAATTTTAATTATAAATGCAAATGGTATAATGAGAGTGTGGATAGTCATCAAATGTGATTCTAATTAGATTTCATAATACATAATATGTAATGGTTATATAAATGAAATATTTTATTAGTTATGCATCTTAGTAGAGTAAATTTGGATATTACACATTTGATCTTTAAAGTAAATGACTAATAGGGAACATCAACATGAGATGATTTATTTTTTTGAAAAGGATAAAATGATTAATTAGATATCATGTGCTAGCACTTATGCCTTAATTAGACAGCTGAAAGAAAGAACAAATATTTAATTGTGATAATTAATGCATTTATATTACATATGAGTGTTCTTAGTTATTTTTAAAAAGAATTGGTGTCAACAAATAAATTCTTATTCAATTGGATGTTGTTTTTAGTATTCTTAGATTGTAGCTAATATTAATTTTTATATTTATGGGTCTTTTTATTTTTTGCTTAAGATTTTAGAGTGTATTTATTTTATTTAAGATTTTTTAGATAGTGAGAAGATGACTATTTTTGTTATAAAGTCTGCTTTTGTTAAGTACTGTAATACTTAGAAAAGATATATACGTTACTTATTAGAGGCCATAAAGATTATTATGAGTGTGAATATAATATTCTTTAATGGTAAATTATTTTTCAATGACTCTTTCTTAGAGCTATTTGGACTCCATGGTAATAAGATTATTTCATTGCAGTGTAACAATTATTTTAACTTCTATCTTTGCGTCTGATACTAATAGCAAAATTAATTTTGAAAAGAGTAGTGATGCTTTTCTTTCAGGTAGGAAAAGGAGCATAGTATGAGTGTTCTATTGTGATATAATTATTTCATTGTAGTGTAACAACTATTTTAACTTCTATCTTAGAGATTTATTATGATGCTTTCTGCTAGTAAAAGGAGCATAGTATGAGTGTCCTATTGAAGAAAAAAATGAGAAATTTTTGAAAACTTGATGATCTTGACCTAGAGGTTTTTACTTGATAGATATATCAATAACCTTTCCCATATTAGTCTTGCCCACATTAGATGATTTAATTTGAAATATTAAATTGGACCTTCCTATTATACTATAGAAAAAACCAAAGATATGTTCTGTTAGGCACTTAGTATTACTTATATTTTCTTATTTTTAATTTGATAATATATATTTTTATTTTTTGTCCTTTCTTAATAATTACATGATCCTTGATATTTTTTTCTAGATTATTAGTCTTTAAACTTGATATATTATGTTGGTTGAACTCAATGCAATGACATCTAATTATACTGATGATTTTATTTTGAAATTTTTAGGTAAGATTGCAATAGAATGCAATTGGGAATTTTCATTGAAGACTGGAATTGAATTGAAGGTTGATTGACTTAATGCTAAGTTGATAGCTAAGAGATATACAAAAAAATAGAATGATTATTGGGATACATTTTTTGTGACTAAGGTGTTTGCTATTAGATTATTATTTTTTATTAGTATATGTTTTATGTAGATTGTATATCAGTTAAATATGATGAATATATTTATTCATAATGATTTTAAGGAAGAGGTGCTTATGCATCATTCATAAGAATTCACTATTTTATGGAGCATATACATGATTGGTAGACTAGAAAGGTTATTTATTGATTGAAATAATTTTATAGGATATAGATTAATATATTCTTTTTAGTATTCATTACTTTTGATTTTATGAGATATGTGTTAGGTTATTCTTATTTCTATTAAAATAAATCAAGAGGATAAGATGTGAAGTTATTAATGTATGTTGATATTTTGATTATAGATAATTATCATCAGGGGTATATTGAAATTGAAATGGTTCATATAAGTTGAGTTCTAAATAAAGAATTTGAGATATTTTAGATATTTCATGAGAATTGAGATATAATTTCTTCTTTTGAGGAGAATTGCTTTAAATATTTTGTCTGATTTTGATATGATTGAATATATGCTCATTGGCTTACTTGATCAGAGTGTAAACCTATTCATATTTACTTGTTTCTCAATTGATTCTATTAGACATAGTATAATTGTATGAAAGTTGAACTTTCTAATAATGATTAGAGAGTAATACTCAGAATCTCATAGACATGCTAATATGTGTATAGTTCTTATGATTTTCATGTTTGTAAAGAGTGTTCTAGAACAAGAGATATCATTCAGAGATGAGTGATATAGTCGGATAAATGTTTACACAAATTCAATTTGAACTCAAATGATTAAAAAGAAAATATCTATTATATAATTTTATATTTTTTTATAGAAATTTTATTTCTTAGAAAAGTAAATGGTATATCATGATTTTTAGATTTAATGTAGATACAGAGTATGTATTTATGACATTGATTGTAATGAGATCCAGCGGATCAAACATTTTTTTGGAAGAGTTTTGTTTACTAATTTAGATGTTTATAATGCTTTATTATAATAATTAGACAACTTAATATTGATGCTTATTTGATATTCAATGACTAAATAAAATATATTTAGATTGATTTTACTTTAATGGGAGAAGATCAAGGATAATTTGAAAGTAATTATATACATACATATAAATGAAAAAAATATAGATATTTCACGAATGTGCTCAAACAATAAGGTTTTTTTCTCTTTTTTGAGTTGAGAATTTGTGACATATACATGCTAACTTAAAGTGGTGGTGTTTGAGGTTTAATTTAATGTGTAAGCATATAATTTTATTTATTTTCTTTCTTGTTAGATTTATATATTGTATAAGAGCACATGACATGTGAGTTATCCCAACTATATATATATATATATATATATTAATTTTTAAAAATAATGAAAAAATATATTTATTTTTCTTTTTCTCCTTCTCTCCCTAGTTATAATCGAAACTCTTACTAGTTTTTGGCCATAATAGTGATGAATCAAGCATTGTCATTGTTGATAGTACCAATCAATGCTAGTCATTGATGGTGTTGGGTAATAATTAATGATTGTTGTTGTATGTTGCTGGTTAATGGTGATTACTCTATGTTGGGCATTTGTGCTTCCAAAGTTATGATTTTAAGATACAGAAGAAGAAAGAACAACAAAAAAAACAAATGATTTATATTCAATCCACAATCCAAGCGTGAGAGAATAAAAAATAGAATAGAAACAACAAAAGAAACGCACGAAATAATGTGGTTCACTAGTTGCTCAGTATGACTAGCTACATCCACCATAAAATACTTATGCGTTACAAATTAAACCAAATCAAAAGTCTTACAGTATGTGCAGCACAGAAATTTTCGTGATAAATTGCACAAGGAGAGAGAGAGAGAAGATGAATAGTTCCAAATCACGAAAATAGTAACCCGAAAAAATAAAATAAAAACATTTTATATTAAAATTTTCTCGGTTCAATTAACCAAAGCGGGTTGAATCATCAGAAGGGTCAGGTTCTGCTTCAAAAATTTCTTCCACCATGACCAGATAGTGGAACCTTCGTTATTGTGCTATTGCTGCATTCCCGGTCTCTTAATATTTACTTTCTTGCATTTACATGCAAATATTAAAACAAAAATATTTGATTATACAAATAGATTATCAAAACAAACTATATACAACACTCTTAATATTTCTTATTATGTTCAAGTGTACTCGTTCATAACTTTGCACATATTTAGGCTCTTATATGTTCAGATATTTGATTAGGTAATAATGAATTTGGTCAATTGGATGATGGCACTGAAGAAGGTAAAAGGCACCCATGAAAAGTGAAGTAGTTAGAGGCAGAGTTTGTAAAATCTATGTCATGTGGAGAGGATTGTATTGCTGCTATTGTAGAACTTCGTGTAAATGGTGGTAGCATCTCAACGGGCAGACTGTGGGTTTGGGGTCAAAATCACGTAGTGCAAAGTCAGCTCTAGTATGTTTCTTTTGTGACCCATGAATGTTCGAGTCAATTTGCATGCACCTCGACTAATCCTAGGTAATTATGATCTGATACATTTCCCTCAATTCAAAGGTAAGATTCAAACCTATGATCTCATGAATATATTGTATTCCTGGATCTCGTTGCTCACCCTTACCATCTGAACTAACCTATGATAGTTGTAGTACATTAACTCATGAGTATGTGATTCACTTCAATAGTTACTAATGATATATGAACCCACAAATTTGTGATTGAGAATTTTCATGTTCCTTGTCCTTGTGTATTAATTCATATTGTTATATGTATTTCCATATTCATCTCCATCTTGATGAAATTTACATGTAGTAGTAGCAGCGACATCGGTGGCAGTGATAGTAGCGGCGGCAGAGGAAGCGGCAGCAGCGGCAGCGGCGGCGGCAGCGGCGGCAGCAGAAGCGGCAGCGATGGCAGTGGTGGCAGCGGCAATAGTGGGGGCTGTAGTGACAGCAGCAGTGGCGGGAGCGGCAAGAGTGGCAAGAGCAGCAGCGGTGAGAGAAGCAGCATCAGAGGAAGCGGCAGCGGCTGCAATAGTAGTTTCACCGAAAGCAGTAGTGGCAGTGGTGGTAGTGGCGGTAACAGTGGCTGCACATGAAGCAATGGTGGTAGTTACGTTAGTAGTTGTAGCAACGGTAGCACAGAAAGCAGCGGCAAAGGAGGCAGCAGCAGGAGTGATGGTAGAAGTAGTAGTAGTGGCAGCTACGGCATGCAATGGTAGCACCATCAGCGGCGGTAGCAGCAAGCAACGGCAGCAGCAACGGTGGCAACAGTGGCATCGGCGACAATGACAGCAGTAAAGGTAGCGGCGGCAACGATGATAATAATAGTGGTATTGGCAGCGACAGCAGCAATGGAAACAGCGATAAGAGCAGCAGTGAGAGTAACAGCAACAGCATGAAATGAGGTATATATGTACAAATAAAGTCAATAAATACGCACATATAATACTGTAGTATTTTATGTACATATATACTGAGTATATTTGTACTCAGTTTATATGTACACATAATACTATTGTTTTTATGTACAAAAACTATAGTAATATATGTACAAGTGAAATGCTAGTATATATTTACATATATACTGCAAGATTATATATGTATCAAAACATAACTTTTTTTTAATTTAACAAAGTGGTTTAAATTTTTGACAGATATGATACCGCATTGTACCTCATACAAAGATTTTATAAGTGATGTGATTTTTCACTAGACATTAAACGCCGTGACTCTAACAACTTTGCGCAGTAGAAAAATGATGATCAGAGGAGTAGGGGGAGAGAAAGCAACGTTAATGAATGGATATATTATACTTTATGGATGATCGGTAGATACATTAATGAATAAGATAAAATAAAATTTTGTTATTCTTTTGTTTCAATTATGTAAAATATTGAATTAGAATAAGATATTAATGATTTTATTTTTTGTTTATTATAAATTATTTATAGTTTCAATTTTTATTCAATTTGTTATAAAAATATTAAATTATTTAATTAAAAAATTTTAAAATAATTTAAATTCACAAATTAATTTTGAAATTAAAATAGCTAGGGAAAAATCCATTGCTAAATTAGCAAGGGAAAAATCCCTTGCTCATTTTGCTAGGAAATTTTCACTATCTAATTTAGCTTGGGAAATATTAAAATTAGCGACAGATTTTTAGTCGCTAAATTTATTTAGCTAGGGACTATATCCGTCGCTAAAATTTATGGACTAGCACTTTAGCTATGGAATCATCCATCATTATTTTTGTTTAGTGACGGAAAATCTCATTTATCTTGCTAATTTAGCTAGGGAATTTGTCTTTTTTAGCAAAAGATTTTTCTGAAGCTAACTATTTAGCTAGGGACACTTTCCATCGTTAAATTTTAGCAAGAAGCAGTTTAGATAGGGAACCGATCCATCGGGTATCCATCATTATATCATATTTAGCGACGGAAAATGCTCATTTAGATAGGGAACTATCCCTAGCTATATGAGATTTTTCTTGTTGTGTTAGTCTATCTATCTATCTATCTTCTTGTCTGTCAATGTATCTATCTTTCTATATGTTTAATTATATATCTATCAATATATCTATCGATCTATCTTTAAATCTACTTCTCTATTTGTCTATCTATTTCTCTCTCTCTCTATCTATATTTATATATATTTATCTATCTATCTTTCTTTCTATCTTTCTTTCAATCTATCTATCTATCTATCTTTCTTTCTTTCAATTAATCAATCAATCTATCTATCTATCTATCTGTATATCAATATGTTTTTTAATCTGACTATAAATATTTCTAAAAATATTTATATATATCTATCAAACTATATGACTATCTTTCTATCTTTCTATTTGTGTGTGTGTGTGTGTATATATATATATATATATATATATATATATCTGTCTATGTATCATCTATTTTTCGATTTATCTATCAAACTATTTGTCTATCTATCTCTCTATATATGTATATATTTTTTTTATCTATCTATCTTTATATCAATATATATATATGTCAATTTGTCTTTTAATCTATCTATCAATCTAACTATCAATCAAACTATCCATCTGTCGATCTATCTTTCTATCAAACTATATATCTTTCTTTCTATTAATAAATATATCTATCTATCTTTATTTCTTTCTATTTGTCTATCTTTCTATTTATTTGTTTATTGGTATATCTATATGTCAGTGTTTCTATCTGTATATCTGTATATCTATCTAGATGTCAATGTATCTATCAATCTATCAATCAATCTATCTATCGATCTATCTTTTTATAAATATATTTAACTATCTATCTCTATTTCTTTATATCAATCAATCAATCAATCAATCTTTCTATAAATATGTCCATTAATCAGTATATAAATCTATATTTTAATCTATCTATCAATATTTCTATCAATCATTCTATATAAATATATATATATATATATATATATCTATCTATCTATTTGAGTATTAATATATCTATTTAAATATATATGTATTTTTCTTTTTATCAATATATCTATTTGTCTATCTATCTGTCTAACTATGTGTCTATCAATCTATATATTTCAATATATGTCTATATATGTGTCTATCTATTTGTCTATCTACTTGTCAATCGATTTGTATATTTATCTATCTATCTTTTTATCTATCTATCTGTCTATTTATCTATCTATCTATCTTTAAACCTATTTGTTTATATATATGTCAATCTATCTGTTTATCTATATGTTTATATATCTGTGTATCTATCCATCTATCTATCTATCTAATAATATGTCGATATATGTATCTATCTATCTGTCTTTATATCTATCTATCTATCTATAAATCTATCTATATGTCAATCAATCAATCTATCTATCTTCTATTAATCTATCTATCAATCTTTCTATCAATCTATATATCAATTAATCTATCAATCAGTCTATCAATTTTTCTATCTATCTGTCTATATTTATATATATCTATCTATCTATCTATCTATTTAACTATCAATGTATTTGTATTTCTCTTTGTCTATCTATTTGCTTATCTATCTATCGATCTATTTATCTATAAATCTTTCAATCAAGCTAGATATTTGTCTATCTATCTGTCTATATATCTCTCTATTTATCTATCTATCTATCTATCTTTATATCTATTTGACTATCTATATGTCTATCTATAAGTCTATCTATCTATCTTTCTATTTGTTAAAGTTTCTAACTATTTATCAGTCAATCTATCTATCTATCTATCTGTTTATCTGTCTGTCTATCTATACATCTCTCTATCTACCTATCTTTCTGTTAATCTATATATTTATCAATATATCTATTTATCTATATTTCTATTTATTTATTAATCCTTCTGTCTATCTTTAGATCTTTCTATCAATCGATATTTCTATCTCTCTATATCTCTATCTATTTGTTTATTTATCTGTCTTTCTATTGGATTTCTATCTGTCTATCTATTGGACTTTCTATCTTTCTATATATTGTCTATCTATCTATCTATCTTTATATCTGCCTATCTATCTATCTATTTATCTATCTATCTATTTGTCTATCTATCTGTCTATCTATCTGTCTATCTACCTGTCTTTCTTTCTATATATATATATATATCTATCAATCTATAAATCAATCATGTCTGTCTATCTATATATATACTGTTTTATCTATCAATTGTCTATGTATTTATCTAGCATACTATCTATAAATTTGTCTATCAATATATCAATCAATCAATCAATCAAACTTTCTTTCTATTTATCTATATATTTGTCAATCTATTTTCCTATCAATCGATCAATCAATCAATCTATCTATATATCTTTCCGTATATCTATCTTTCTATCTATCTATGTGTAAGTCTATCTATCTATCTTTCTTTCTGTCTATCTATCTGTTAATATTTATAGATGTTTATCAGTATGTCTATCTATATATCTTACTATTTAACTATCTATCTAATTTTTTCTATAACTATATATATATATATATCTATATATTTGTCTGTCTATCTATCTATGTATCTATCAATATTTCTATCTATCTATCTATCAATCTATATATCTATTTGCCTATTTATCTATCTATATCTATCTAACTTTTTATCTATTTATTTATTTATCTATCTATTTGTCTATTTATATGTCAATCTATCTATCTATCTATATGTCTATATATCTGTCTATGTATCCTTATATCTATCTATTTATCTATCTATCTATATATCTATATATCTATCTATCTTTCTATTTATATATTTTTCTAACTATCTATGTGTCTATTTATTTATCTTTCTATCTATATATCTATCGATATTTCTATCTATCTATCAATATATCAATTTGTCTATCTATCTATCTATATATCTATCTATTTATTTGTCTATCTACATATCTTTCTATCTATCTAACTATATATCTATATATCAAATAATCTATCAAACTATCTATGTGTCTTTATATTATCTATCTATCTTTCGATCTATCTAACTAATAATCTCTTGATCTATCTATTTCATTTATCTGTTTATCTATTTATCTATCTTTTTATCTATGTTTCAATCAATCAATATATTTTTCTATCAATCTGTCTATCAATCTATCAATTTATCAATCTATTTATTTGTCTATCAATATTTATATCAGTCAGTCTATGAATCTTTCTATTTATATGTATATAAATCTATCTATCAATTTATCTATATATATGTCTTTATATTTCTCAATCTATTTGTCTACCAATCATTCTATCTATTGTTTACATATATATATATATATATATATCTGTTTCTCAATATATCTAACTAATAATCTTCTATCTATTTGTCTAATAATCTAATTTATATCTATATCTCTAACTATCTATTTGTCTATTTATCTATATATCTATCTACCTGTTTATATAGCTTTCTATCAATCTTTCTATTTATATATCTATTAATTTGTATGTCAATTTGTTTATCAATCTATCAATCTATCAGTCAATCTATATATCAATTTGCCTATCAATTTTTCAATCAATCTATCTAAAAATCTATTTATATATTTATATATCTAATTATCGATCTATATGTCTATTTTTCTGTCAATCTATCTTTCTATTTATTTATTTGTGTATCTCTCTATCAATATATCTGTCTATCCATCTATCAATCTATCTATCTTTCTTTCTACCAATCTATCTATCTATAAGTCTATAAAACTATGTATCAATCTATCTAACTATCAATTTATCGATCAATCTATCTATCCATTTGTATATCTATCTATTTATCTATCTATCATTCTTACTATCAATAAATCAATCTTTCTGTATATATATCTATCTCTCTATTTAACTTTCTTTCTTTCTTTTTGTAAATCTGTCTGCATAACGATTTGTCTCTCTGTATATCTATCTGTCAATCTTCTTATTAGTCTATCTTTCTGTCAATTTGTTTATCTATCTATCTATCTATCTATCTATTTGTCTATATATCTTTGTATATATCTCTAGATCTATATGTCTATCTATCTATGTATCAATCTATATGTCAATCAATCTATCTATCTATCAATCTATCTATCTATATCTCTTTCTGCTTATGTATCTATCATTCTATATGTCTATCTATATATCTACCAATCAATCAATCAATCAATCTATAAATCTATCTCTCTATCTAGATATCTATGTATCTGTCTATCTTGATTTATATCTATTTACCTATCTATCTATCTTTATTTCTTTCTTTATTCACTCAATCAATCATTCAATTTACCTATCAATCTGTAAATCAATATGTTTTTTAATCTATCTAGCATTATTTCTATCTATCTATCAAACAATATGACTATATTTCTGTCTTTAAATCTATATATATATATATATATATATATATATATATATATATATATATCTATTCATCAGTCTATTTGTCTATATATTATATATCTGTCTATCTATCTCTCTAATTATCTATCTATCTATTTCTCTATCTATGTATCTATTTATTTATCTATCTATCTTTATATCAATTTGTATATATATATATATATATCTATCAATTTGTTTATTAATCTATCTTTCAATCTAACTAAATCAATCTTTTTATGCATCTGTCTATGTATCTATCAATCAATCTATCAATCTATCAGTCTTTCTTTTTATAAAACAATCTATCTATCTATCTATCTTTCTTTCTTTATTTCTATTTGTCTTTCTGTCTATCTATTTATTTGTCTATTAGTATATATATTTGTCAGTGTTTCTATATGTCTATTTTATATCAATTAATATATCTATCTATATGTCTATCTATCTATTTGTTTATCTATTAATATATCTATCTATATGTATATCTATCAATGTATCTAATAATATATTAATCAATTGATTTATCTCTCTATATATCTGTATATCTATCTATCTATCTAGATGTCAATGTATCTATCTGTCAATCAATCAATCAATCTGTCTATCTATCTATCTTTCTATCATTATATTTATCTATCAATCATTCTTTCTTTCTTTATTTCAATCAGACTATCTATTTTTCTATAAATATATATGTCTATTAATTTGTATATGAATCTGTATTTTGACCTGTCTATCAATATTTCTATCAATAATTCTATATATCAATCTATCTATCTATTTGATTAACAATCAATCTATCAATATGTCAATTTATATATGTATGTATTTGTCTTTTTATCTATGTATCTATTTGTCTAGCTATCTATCTATGTATTTGTCTATCTATGTATTTATCTATCTATCAATCTATCTAATTGTATTTCTATCTGTCAATCTATGTAGTTATCTATATATTTATCTATCTATCTTTCTGTCTATCTTTTTATCTATTTATCTATCTATCAATCTATCTATCAATCAATTAATCAATCAACCTATCAATTTGTCTAATAAAATTTCTATAAATCTCATTAACTATCTATCTATCTATTTGTCTATCTATATGTATATCTATCTTTTTATCATTCTAAATATATATCTATGTAGCTGTCTAATTAATTATCTATTTATCTATTTGTCTATCTATCTATCTACTTTTCTATCTCTCTCTATCTTTCTAGTTGTCTATCTATATTTTTATCGATCTATCTATCTTTCTATTTATTTATCTGCCTATCTATCTATTTATCGATTTATATATATATATATATATCTATCTGTCTATCAATCTGTTTGTCTATCAGTCTATCTACTTGATATCTATCTGTCAATGTATGTGTCTATCTATCATTATATCTATATGTCTATATATATGTCTATATATATGTCTCTTATTTGTTTTTCTTCAATCTATCGATCCAACTATCTATCTGTCTAATAATCAATCAATCTATATATCGATTAATCAATGTATCTATCTATATGTTTGTCTGTTTATTAATAAAACAAACTATATGTCTATCAATTTATCTATCAATATGTTTGTTAATCTATCTATCAATCTTTCTATCTATATTTCAATCTATCTATTTGTATATGAATTTATCTATCAATCTATAGATTTATAACTCTATGTATTTGTCTTTCTATCTTCCTATATTTATATGTCTATCTATTTATTTATCTATCTATCTACATAAGTATCAATTTGTATATCTATCTTTCTATCAATCTCTCTATATATCTTTCTATATGTATGTATGTCTATCTATCTATATATCTATTTGACTATCTATTTATTAATCTATGTGACTATCTTTCTATCTATCTGTATATCTATCTGTCTATATACCAATCTATCTATCTATTTGTCTATCTATTTAGTTTTTTGTCTATGTAATTGTGTATCTATATATTGATCCATCTATTTATCTATATATATATATTTCAATTTATTTGTCTTTTAAATGTTTCTATCTATCTATATATTTATCAGTATCTCTATATATCTATTTATTTTTATATCTATCTATCTATCTATATATCTCTCTATCTATCTGTCTATCTATTTGTCAAACTATTTATTTGTCTATGTATCTATCTTTCTATCTATATTAAAATATATATATCTATCTATCTATCTATCTTTATATCTATCGATCTATCTATCTATATTACTAAATATATATTTGTCTATCTATCTGTCTATCTATATGTCAATCTACCTATCTTTTATCTGTCTATCTATCTTCTATCTAACTTTCAATATATAAATTTGTATATCTATCTTTCTATCTATTTGATTAATTATCTATCTTTCTTTCTTACTTTCTATCAATCTATCTATCTATAAGTATATCAAATTGACTATCAATATTTATATAAATAAGTGTATCAATCTATCTATCATTCTTTCAATCTATCTATCTATCTATAAAACTATGTCTGTCTGTCTATCTGTCTATCTAGCTGTCTTTCTATCTGGTTGTCTATCAATTAGTCTATTTGTATATCTATCTATCAAACTTATTGTCTGTCTATTTGTCTATCTATCTATATGTCTATCAATCTATGTATATATTTGTCTATCAATCTGTCTATCTATCTATCTTTCTATCTATTTATTTATTTATCTATTTATCTATCTATATATCTATCTATCTATCTAACTATGTATTTGTATATATATCTTTCTGTCTATCTATCTATCTATCAATTAATCAATTTATCTATCTATAAATTTGTCTATTAACCTATTTTTAAATATTTTTTTAATTTGTCTATCAATATTTCTTTCAAACTTACTATATATGTGTCTATATATATGTCTAGCTATCTATCATTCTATGTGTCTTTCTATTTGTCTATCTATCTATCTATCTATTTATCTATCTATCTATCAATCTATCAATCTATATATCATTTTTTGTGTCTGTCTATCTATCTGTCTATTTATTTGTTTGTCTATATATCTATATGTCACTCTTTATGTTTATCTATATGTCTATCTATATGTATATCTATCTAACTATTTGTGTCTATATCTATATATTTATCTATCTATTCATCTATTTATTTATATATCAATAGGTCTATCTATCTAAGTATGTATCTATCTATCAATCAATCTATCAATCAATCAAACTATCTTACTATCTATCTATTTATTGATCTATTTATAAATCTAAATGTCTATCTATATATATGTCTATCTATATCTATATTTTTAATCTATCTATCTAACTATCTCTCTAGCAATCAATCAATCTATCTATTTATCAACTAGTCTATTAATCTATATATCAATCTATATTTTAATCTATCTGTAAATATTTCTTTCATTCTTTCTATTTATCTATCAATCTATCTGTGTATCAATATATCTATCAATATATATATATATATGTATGTATGTATGTATGTATGTAAGTTTTTGCCTTTTTATCTAGGTATCAATTTTTATATCTATATGTCTATCTGTCTGTCTTTCTATCAATCTATCTATCTATCCATCTATCTGTCTATCAAACTATGTATCTATTTTTCTATCTGTTAACATTTCTGTCTAACTATAGGACAATCTATGTGTCCATCTATGTATATATATATATATATCTATCTATATATTTGTCTTTATATTCCAATCTATTTGCCTATCTATATGTATATCTATCTATCTACCTATATATATATATATATATATAATCTATCAATATATCTAACTATCTTATATCTAACTATATTTCTTTCTATATATCTATTTGTCTATCTAACTATATATTTATCAATCTTTCTATCTATCTATCTATATCTATTTATATCTACCTATTTGTATATCCATCAGCCTAGCTATATGTCTATCTATCTATCTATCTATTTATCTATATATCTTTATATCTGTATATCTATGTATCTATGTATCTTTTTATCAATTTTACTATTTATCTATATATCTGTCTATCTATCAATCTATCTATCTATATATCAATCTATGTATCTATTTGTCCATTTATCTATCTATTTATCTATCTATATTAATTTCTATCAATCAATCAATCTTTTTTTATATCTATCTTTCTTTCTTTCTTGCTTTCTTTCTTTCTATCTATCTATGTGTCGATCTATTTTTCTATATGTATATCTAGCTATTGGTATTTTTGTCTATCTATATATCTATCTATTTGTCTTTCTATATATCTATCTATCTGTCTATCTATCTATTTATCTATCTACCTATTTTCTTGTCTATATATTTATCTATCTATTTAACTATCCATCTATCTATATATATGTCTATATTTCTCAATATCATTCTATCTATCTATCTATCTGTCTATCTATCTATCTAGCCATATATCTATTTGTCTATCTATCTCTTTATCAATTTTCATACCTATATGTCAATATATGTCTCACTTTATATGTGTTTCTATCAATCTATATATTTGTCTATATATCAGTGTATATATCTATTTGTTTATATGTCTATCTATATTTCTATAAATTTGACTATCTATTTATCTATCTATCTATCTATCAATCTATATATAAATCTGTGTATCTATTTGTCCAGTTATCTATCTATCGATCAATCTATATTTATTTCTATCAATCAATCGATCTATTTTTCTATCTATCTATCTTTCTTTCTTTCTTTCTTTCTATCTATCTATCTATCTATTTATCTTTTTTTCTATATGTATATCTAGCTATTAGTATTTCTGTCTATCTATATATCTGTCTATCTGTCTATCTATCTATCTATTTATCTATCTACCTATTTGCTTGTCTATATATTTATCTATCTATTTAACTATCCATCTATCTATATATATGTTTATATTTCTCAATATCTATCTATCTGTATGTCTATCTATCTATTAATCTATCTATCTATCTAGACATATATTTATTTGTCTATCTATCTTTTTATCAATTTTCAAATCTATATGTCAATATATGTCTCTATTTATATGTCTATCTATCAATCTATCTATCAATATATATATTTGTCTATGTATCAGTGTATATATCTATTTGTTTATATGTTTATCTATATTTCTATTTCTGTATTTGTCTATCTATCTATATATATTCCTATCTTTCTGTGTATCTATCTATCTATTTATCTTTCTTTCTGTCTAACTATTTTTCTATCTATTTGTCTATCTATCTATCTATATATCTGTCTATATTTCCATCTATCTATCTGTTTGTCTGTCTGTCTATCGATAGATCGATCGATCTATCTATCTATCTATCATTATGTCTAATTATATGTCTTTCAATCTGTCTATCAATATATCTATCAATATTCTATCAATCTATCTATAAACATGTCTATTCAACTATCTTTCTTTCTATATATCAATTTTTTTATTTTTTTTCTATCAATCAATCAATATGTCTGTCTATCTTTTTGTTTATCTGTATATCTCAATGTTAGTCTATCTATTTATCATTATCTTTCTATCTATCTATATATCTATTTATCTATTTGAAAGTGTGTCTATCAATTTGTCTATTTATTCATCTATCTATCTATCTATTTGTTTATCTATCTATCTATCTGTATATCTATCTGCCTGTCTGTCTATCTAGCTATCTATCTATCTATATGTCTATCATTTTGTCTATATATCTATTTGTCTATATATCTATCTACTTTATATCAGTATATCTATTAGTCTATCTATGTATCTATCTAGCTATATATATATCTATCTGTCTATCTAAATAGTGTATCTCTCTATTTGTCAATCTGTCTATCTATCTACTTAACTATCTTTGTATCTATCTATCTGTAAATTTATTTGTCTATATATCTATCTATCTAAACACTTTCTATTTAGCTGGGGATTGATCCCTAGTTAAATTTCCCAAGCTAAATCAATATTTTCTTGTTATGAGCTCTCTATTAATTTATCTATTAATCTTTCTATCAATTTATCTATCAATATATCTAACATTCTTCCTATCTTTGTATCAATTTAACTGGCTATCTTTCAATCTATATATAGGTCTTTCAATCTATCTTTCTATGTGTTTATGTATTTATCTGTCTATCTATATATCTTTGTATCTATCTATATGTCTATCTTTATATCTATCTATTTGTATATCTTCTTATCTATCTATCTATCTATCATTTGTCTATATATTTTTCAATCTGTCTATTTGTCTATTTATTTGTATATCTTTCTATCTGTCTATTTATAGTTTGTTTATAAGTCTATATATATATATATCTATCTGTCTGTCTATATATCTATCTATTAATATATCAATTTATCAATTTTCCTATATGTGTATTTTTCTATAAGTCTATATATCTATCTGTCTATATATCTCTATATCTCTAGTTATCTATTAGCCTATCGCTATAAGTATCTCTCTATCAATTTGTCTATATCTTTATCTGTCTATCTATCTATTTATCTATTCGTCTATCATTCTACATATATATATATATATATAATTATATCTATATGGCTATCAATCTGTCTATCTATCTGTCTATATATATGTCTATCAATCACTTAATCTATCTTTCTATTTTTATACCTATATGCCTATTTGTTTGTCTATATATTTATCTATCTATATATCAATGTATTTGTCTATATATCTTCTATCTATCTCTATATCTATCTATCTACCTATCTGTGTGTGTGTCTGTCTGTCTGTCTATCTGTCTATCTGTCTAATTATATATCTATATTTATATTATTATGTCTATTTATTTGTCTGTCTATCTTTCACTATTTCTATTTGTCTATTTGTCTATCTATGTATCTATAAATCTATCTTCCTATCTTTCAATCTATCTATGAATATATATATATATATATATATATATATATATATATATCTATATCTATATGTCTATATATCTATCTATCAATCTATATATTTTAGTATCTAGTTATCTATCTTTCTATCTAATTATCTATTATACTATTTATCTATCTTTCTATTTGTCAATCTTTCTAACTATATATCTATCTATCTGTCTATCGATCTATCTATCTATCTATTTGTCTAAATGTTTATCTATGTATCTATCTAAATATATGTTTATCTTTCTTTCAAACTCTCAATCTATCTATATAATTTCTTATCTATCTATCTATCTATCTATTTATCTATCTATCTATTAATCCGTGTATCTAACTTTCTATCGATCTACCAATCTATATATCAATATATCTATCTTTCTATGTTTCTTTCTCTCTATCTATCTATCTATTTAACTATCTATTTATCTGCTTATCTATTTAATTATCTATCTATCTATCATTCTATATATATATTTATCTGTCTATCTATTAATCTATCAATCTCTCTATCTATCTATCTTTCGATCTATCTATCTATTTATCTATCTAACTATATAACTATTTAACTATCTATCTTTATATCAATCTATTTATCTATTTATCTATTCATCTATTTATCTATTTATCTATTTATCTATTTATCTATCTATTAATCTATCTATCTCTAAATCTATCTATCTGTCTTTTACTATATCTATCTTTATATATATTGAACAGACTATCAATCTATATGTCTATCTGTAAATAAGTCTATATGCCTATCTATCTTCTTGCCTATCTGTAAATAAGTTTATATGCCTATCTATCTATTTGCTTATCCATTTATCTTGCTATGTGACTATCTGTCAATATGTCTAACAATCTATTTGTCTATTAGCCTATATTCTTATTTATCTATGTATCTATCTATCTATCGATATATCTATCTATCTATTTATATATATTATTATCTATTTGTCTGTCTATTTGTCTATCTATCTATTTATCTATATGTCTCTTTATCTATATATCTATCTATTTATCAATTATGTGTCTATGTGTCTATCTATCTATCTATCTTTCTTTCTATTTATCCAATTATCTATCTATCTATGTGTCTATCTTTCTATCAATCAATCAATCTATCTATCTATATATCTATGTATATATCTATATATCTAACTATATATATATATATATATATATATATATTTCTCTCTTTTTATTTGTCTATATGTCTATTTATATATCTATCTATCTATATTCCTATAATTATGTATATTTGTTTCTTTATCTTTCTCACTATCTTTGTATTTGTCTACTTTTCTATATGACTATCAATGTATCTTTAAATATATATATATATCTCTCTCTCTATTTGTCTATCTTTAAAAATATATACATATACATCTATCTATTTATATGTCTATATATCTTTCTATCTATCTGACTATCTATAGCTCTATCTATCTAATTATATATTTGTCAATCTATCTATCTTTCTATTAATGTATCTTTCTGTCTGGCTATCTTTCTGTCTGGCTATATTTCTGTCTGGCTATCTTTCTGTTTGGCTATATTTCTGTCTGGCTATCTATCTATCAGTGTATATATATATATATATGTCTATCTATCTTTCTATCAATATACCTATCTATCTATTTAATTATCAATCTATCTATATATTAATCAATATATATTTATATCTATCTATATATTTGTCTATCTATCTATCTGTCCATATAACTATCTATCTATTTTTCTAAGTCTAAGTAATTATCTATCTATCTGTATATCTTTTTATCTATCTAAATATTTATCTATTTATCTATCTATTATCTCTCTATCTATCTCTTTATTTTTCTATCTATTTATATGTATATTCATATCTCTATCTATCTATCTCTTTATCTTTCCATTTGTCAATCTTTCTATCTATCTATTAGTCTATATATCTATCTATAAATTTATTTATCTACTTATTAGTCTATCTATATATTTGTATATCTATCTATTGATATATCTATCTTTCTAGTTTTTTATTAGTTTATCACTCTAACTATTTATCTATAAATTTTGCTATCAATTTATCTTGCTATCTATCTATCTATATATATATCTATCTGTCTGTCTGTCTAGTCATATATATATATATATATATATATGACTATCTATTTATGTATATTAGTCTATCTCTCGATTTTGATATTTATCTATTTTACTATCTATCTATCTATCAACCTCTTTATTTTCATATCTATATATCTCTCTATCTGTCTATTTGTCTATATCTATTTCAAAATATTTCTATATGTCTATATGTCTCTAGCTATCTGATTTTCATTTTTTCTATTAGTCTATCATTCAATCTGTATATATATCTATCTATCCATCAATTTATGAAACTACTTATTTGTATATATTTTTTTTAAATATCTATCATTCTATTTATCTATTTATTTATCTATCTATTTATCTGTTTATCAATCTATCTATATATCTGTCTATCTATATTTCTATTATTATGTCTATCTTTTGTCTATCTTTCTATCTTTCTGTTTGCCTAATTATCTATATGTATATCTATCTATCTGTAAATATGCACACACACACAAACACACACACACACACATATATATATATATATCTATCTATCTATCTAACTATCTATCTATTTATCTATCTATCTATTTATCTATCTATATATCAATCTATCTGCCTAATTATATATTTATCTATCAATTTTTAATTCTTTCTATTTTTCAATCTTTCTAACTCAATATGTATCTATATGTCTATCTCTATAACTCTCTATAGATCAAACTATATATCTATCTATCATTCTATCAATTGATATATATATATATATATATATATATATATATATATATATCTATCTCTCTCACTTCTGTCTATCTTTCTATTTGTCTATCTATCTATATTTCTAACAATTATATTTTTGTTAATCTTATCAATCTATATATCTATCTCTCTCTATATCTATATATCTATTTGTCTTATCTATCTATCTATTTATCTATCTATCTAGCTGATTGTCTATCTATCTATGTATCTTTTATATGTCTATCTATCTATCTTTCTATGTGTCTATCTTTCTATGTATGTATGTATGTATCTATCTATCTATATATGTATTTGTAAATCAATCTATATATCTATTTGTCTCTTTGGTATCTATCAATATGTATATATGTATAAAAGTATATATATATATATATATATATATATAATATATATATATATATATATATCTATCTATCTAACTATATAAATATCTAACTATCTAT
>JAREIK010003697.1:34126-56626 GCA_029783825.1 Sapria himalayana
TATCTGTCTATATATGTCTATCGACATGTCTATCTATCTATCTATCTATCTTTATCTATCTATAGCTATCTATCTGTTTATTTGTTTATATATATATAAAAACTATCCATGTTTTTATGTATGTCTCTTTATTTTATTTATCTTTGTATCTATGCTTCTATGTATTTGCTACCAATCTATGTATATCTATTTATTTGTATAATTATCTATATGTCTACCTATCAATATACTATTTATCTAACTATCTATATATCTATATGTGTATATCTATTTATATAGATAGATATATTTGTATATTTATGTTTTGTCTAACTATCAATATATTCGTTTATATATTTATGTATGTCTATATACTTGTTTATCTATCTATCTATGTATATATCTATCAATATGTATATCAGTCTATATCTTTTATCCATCATTCTATCTTTCTTTCTCTCATTATATGTGTTGACATATATATCATATATGTGTCTATCTATCCATGTATCTACTTGTCTATCTTTCTACTATTTATCTTTCTTTCTTTCTTTCAATCTATCAGTCTATTTATCTATATATCTTTCTTTCTATTTGTCAACCTATCTTTCTATCTATTTGTCTATCTATCTATCTATTGTCTATATATATGTCTATCTATCTCTCTATCTATCTACCTATCTATATATCATTCTAATAATATGTTAATATATCTTTTATCTATTTATAAATCTATCTATTTATCTATCAATTAATTAGCTATCAATCTCGAAATCTTCTAACAAACTGTCTATCAATCTGTATATCCAATTGTGTATCAATCTGTATATCAATCTATCTATTAATCATTCTATCAATTTGTCTATCTATATATCAATCAATCTATCTATCTATTTAACTATCAATGTATTTGTATTTCACTTTGTCCATCTATTTTCCTATCTATCTATCTATGTTTCATTCTTTCTATCAATCTGTCAATCAATCTATCTAGCTATTTATCTATCTATCTATCTATCTGTCTATCTATCTCTATATCTATCTGTCTGTCTATCTATCTTTATATCTATGTGTCTATCTATCTGTCTATCTATATGTCTATAGATCTTTATTTATATTTGTCAATCTTTTTGTCTATCTATCAGTCTATCCATCTATCTATCTATATATCTATCTATCTGTCCATCTATCTGTATATCTATCTGTCATTCTATCTATATCTCTGTTGATGTATTGTATATATATTTCTCTATCTATCTATTTCTATTTATTAGTTAATCCTTCTGTCAATTTTTCACTCTATCTATCTATTTATATTTCTATCTATTTATCTATCTATCAATTATTTATTTATTTCATCTATTTTATTGTCAATCTATTGGACTTCCTATCTATTAATCTACTATCTATTTGTCTATCTATCTATCTATCTATCTGTCTATCTATCTATCTGACTGTCTATCTATCTATCTATCTATTTTCTATCTATTTGTCTATCTATCGATCTTTCTATCTATCTATCAAATTTTCTATATAATCTATCTATTTATCTGCCGGTCTATCTATATCATCATGTCTATCAATTATCTATCTATTTATCTATCATTCTATCTATCAATAAATCAATCAATCAATCAAACTTACTATCTATGTATCTATATATTTTTCAATATATCATTCTATCAATCAATCTATCTATCTATCTATCAATTTGTCTATCTATCTATCTATATGTCTATATATCTATCTGTGTATCTTTCTATAATTCTATATATCTATATATCTATATATCTATCTATCTGTCTAGTCTATCTTTCTGTTTATTTATTTTTTCTATCCTCTATCTACCTTTCTGTTTATTTATTTTTCTATCTATCTATCTTTATATTAACAATTTTCTATCTATCTTTATATCTATCCATATTTCTATCTATCTATCTATATATCAATTTATCTCTCTATCTATCTATCTATATATCAATTTATCTCTCTATCTATCTATTTGTCTATTTATCTATCTTTCTATTTGTTTAAACTATCAATTGATCAATCAATCAATCTATCTATCTATCTATATGTATCTCTATTATCTATCTATCTGTGATCTATCTAACTAATACTCTCTTGATCTATCTTCCTATTTATCTCTCTATCAATTTATCTATCTCTTTATCTATCTTTCAATCAATCTATCTTTCTATCAATTTGTCTATCAATCTATCTATTATTTAATCTATCTATCTATCTATCTATCATTATTTCCTATCAATCGGTCTATGAATCTTCTATCTATCTTTCTATAAATCTCTCTATCAATTTGTTTATTTATCTTTCTTTCTTTCTTTCTTTTTTATTTGTCTATCTATTTGTCGATCCATCATTCTATCTCTGTGTTATTATATATAATATATAATAGTCGATCTGTTCTTATCATTCTATCTCTCGAATAAACATTCTATCTATTTGTCTAATAATCTAACTTTCTATCTATCTATTTTACTATATATCAGTCTATCTATATATCTACCTATTTATCTATCTTTCTATCAATCTTTTTATTTAATATTTTTATTAATTTGTATGTCCATTTATTTATCAATCTGTTTATAAATCTGTCTATCAATCTATCAATCTACTATCAATTTGTCTATCAATTTTCTAAAAATCTGGTATCTATTTATCTATCAAATTATCATCTATGTGTTCTATCTATCTATCTATCTATTTCTCTATTATTTAAATATCTATCTATCTATTTATCAATCTATCTATCTGTCTATCTAATTGTATATCTATCTTTATGTATCATCTATCTATTTATCTATATTTATATTTATTTATCTATTTATCTTTCTATCTATTTGTCTATCTATCTATCTACCTATTTATATATCTATCTATCTACTGATCTATATGTCTAGTATCTATCTATCAGTTTGTTTGTCTGTCTATCTATTTATATATCTATCAATATATCTTTCTTTCTTTCTTTCTTTCCCTCTCTCTTTCTATATGTCTATTTATATATATATATATATATATATATATATATATATATATATATATATCTATTTGTCTATCTATCTATCTTTATATATATATATATATATATGTATCTATTTGTCTATCTCTTTATCTGCCTATATATATATATATATCTCTATCTGTCTATTTGTGTATCTATCTTTCTATCTATCTATTTATCTATATATTTATCTATCTATCTTTCTATCAACATATCTATCTATCTATCTATCTATTTCTCTATCTATCTATCTAATTGCCTATCTATATGTCAATTTATCTATCTATCTATCTATCTATTTATATTTCTATTTATCAATCTATTTATCTATTATATCTATCTTTCTATCGATCTATCTATTTTCTATCTATTTGCCAATATATTTGTATTTCTACATATCTATCTATCGGTCTATCTATCTATCTGTCTATCTATCAGTCTAATTATTTGTTTGTTTATCTATCTATCTATATCTATATTAATATGTTTATATATTTATCTAAATTTATATTTATCTATTTGTCCATTTATCTTTCTATCTATATATCTATCTATCTTTCTTTCTTTCTGTCTATTTATCTATCAATTTATCATTCTATCTATATATTTGCATATCTATTTGTATATATATATTTATCTGTCTATCTATCTATCTATATATTTGTCTGTCTATCTATGTATCTATCTATCTTTCTATTTATATATTTATTTCTCTATCTATAATTCTCTTTATATATATGTCTATCTAGTTGACTATCTATCTGTCTATCAATCCATCTATCTATCTTTCAAACAATATCTCAATCTATCTGCCTATCTATCTATCTATCTATCTTTTTGTCTATCAAACAGTATCTCTCTTTCAATCAGTCTATCAATATGTATATACATCTATCTTTCAACGTGTCTGTGAATCTTTCTATCAATCTTTATATATATATGTCAATCTATCTTACTATCTACATATCTATCTATCTATTTCTCTATCTATTTCTCTATCTATTAATCTATCTTTCTAATTGCATATCTATTTGTTAATATATCTATCTATCTATCTATATATCTATTTGTTAATTTATCTATCTATCTATTATATTTGTCTATCTATCTATATATCTATCTATCTATTTTTTATCTTTCAGTCGATATATCTGTCAGTTTATAAGTCTATTTTTGTGTTTATCTATCTATCTATCTATATATCAATCAATCTATTTATCTATCTGTCTATCTTTCTATCTATATGTATATTAATTTGTCTCTCTATATATCTAATAAAATTTATATATTCTATTTGTAAATCTTTTGGTCTATCTACATGTATATATATCTATCTATCTATCTATCTATCTATCTATTTGTCTATTTATCTTTCTATCTATCTAATCATGTATCTTTATGTCAATCAATCAATCTATCTATCTGTCTATCTATTAATAAATCAATATATCTTTCATTCTATAAATCTATCAATCTATTAGTCTATCAAACTGTTTATCAATCAATCAATCAACCTGTCTATCAATCTATTTATGTATATATCTATCTACCTATCTATCTATCTTTTTTTCTCTAAATTTGTCTGCCTATCAAATTGTCTATCTGTATATCTATTGGTCAATCTTCTTGGCTGTCTATCTTTTTGTCAATGTGTTTATCTATGTATCTATCTATATATTTACCGATATATCTTTGTATCTATCTATATATATATATATATCTATTTATGAATCTATTTATCTATCAATTAATCAATCAGTCTATAACACTACAAGAAAATATCAATTTAGCTAGGGAATTTTTCCTATGGATCAAACCCTAACTAAATTACAAGGGATTAGTTAGGGAATAACAATGGATTGATAAATTTTTTATGAAAAAAAATAGCAACGGATAAACATTGGATTAGTGAGGGAAAATTATTTGAAAATTCCGCTAAAGAAAAGTGGGGGATATAGCGACGAATTAGCGATGGAAAATTTTTGTAAATTCCGCTCAAGAAAAGCAGAGATTTTAACGATGAATTTAGCGATGGGATATTTCTTGCTAATAAAATGCTTGATTTCGTGACAAATTTAGTGACGAAATATCCCTTGCTAATAAAATCCTTGATTTAGCGATGGATTTAGCGACGGAATTTCCCTTGCTAATAAAATTCTTGATTTAGTGATGGATTTCACGACAGATATTCTCTTGCTAATAAGATCCATGATTTAGCGACGGTTTTATCGACGGATTTAGCGACGAATTTTCCCTTGCTAATAAAATCCATGATTTAGTGATAGATTTAGCGACAATTTTTTCCTTGCTAATAAAATCTATGATTTAGCGATGGATTTTCCCTTGCTAATAAAATCCTTGATTTATCGATGGATTTAGCGATGAATTCTCCCTTGCTAATAAAATCCTTGATTTAGCGATGGATTTTTTCTCGTTAATAAAATCTTTGATTTAGCGACAGATTTAGAGACGGATTTTCCCTTGCTAATAAAATCCTTGATTTAGCGACATATTTTCCATTGATAATAAAATTCTTGATTTAGCGACGGATTTATGTTTTGGAGTAAGCCCCCAGAAATATTTTATAATATGAAACTAATATTTTAACATTTGAAAAAAAACACCGAACTATAAATAAATTCGAAACCATTGTACTCGAATTTATAAATCCTAAACTACCCTTGCCCCTCTCTCATGCCCCTCACCCTCGTTCACTCCCTTGCCCCTCACCCATCACCCCTCTCCCCTCGCCTCTATCCCCTCGCCTTTCTCCCCTCGCCCCTCTCCCCTTGCCCCTCTCTATGAATCCACCGAGATCCATGGCAGAGCTCTGTTAAGCTCCATCGTGGAGCTCTTGGAGAGAGGTGAGGGGCTAGGAAGAGGGGCAAGGGCGAGGGGCATGGGCGAGTGGTAGTGGTGAGGGTAGTTTATGACTATGATTTCAAGTGTCTTTATTTTTTGTTTTTTGGTGTCTTTTTTTTAATATTAAATGATCAGTTTAAATTTTTTTAATATTTCAGGGGATACCCTAAAATATAATTCCACCTTAAAATAATAACATTGGTGAATCTTTAAAATAACACAAACTTATTAATGACTCATCTCTTAACAGCATAGTTCACTTGATCATCTTCTAAATCGATTTCATATCATTGGACGTGAATGACCATTTCAAGGATGAATCTTTAGTTACCCATTTCTTTGATTGAACAAGCTTCTCTGCCCAAGTCACTACTTATAGAATTCAGTTTGTTCGCATACTTTGTTGTTTATTTTGAGTATTCAAGTTGAAAGGTTTGTTTTTAGTATTCAAGCCGAAAGGTTCATTTTAAGTATTTAAGTCTAAAGCTTTGTTTTAAGTATTCAAGTCAAAAGGTTCATTTTTACTATTAAAGTCCACCAAATCTTACACTCAAGGTGCAACTTAGCATTCTTGTGACGTTAAAAATCATTTTGTTCCATAAATTTCATTATCAATTTAAGTTTTCATTGGGTTATGTTTACCTCATAGTTTCACAATCTGCATAATTTTTTAAATCGTATTTGTATATGATTGTTTATGAACTGTGATTTTCATTGGATCTTATTTTGTCCCATCTGAAAAACTTGTTATTCCATTTTCTTTGTAAAGAATCTTTTAATTATATGTCATGATTGTTTTCATTTAAACTTTGATTGTTAAATGATTTTGTAGAAGTTTGTAATCAGTTCAAGAATAGTTGATTGATTTAGTTCTGATGAATGATTTTTTTACTAGTTATCCTGACTTTTCCCTCTTAGATTATGATTAAAGTTATCTATTTATAGAAAATTTGATTTTTGGTATATTTTATTTGGTTTATTTTCAGTTAATTATTTAAATGATTCTGCAAAATAATCAAAATCAAGATGATTTTTTCCTGTTATTTGTAATTCACTCAATGTTGTTATGGCCATCATCATTTACTATCTTACAGTCTTTTCAACTAATGATGGTCAGCGGTACAATAGTATGATGGACATCAATGATATCTTAGGCAAACCTGCAATGCCCATAGTTTCAGCAACAATGATTGCGATTTATGTATGGGGGTATAATCAGAGTTGGCAAACAGGAAGAAATGGAAAAGAGTGTCAATTATGAATACCAAAACCACTTCGTCCAGAGCTCTTTGAATTCCCAGCTGGTGACAATGCTCGGTGGTTGAATATATCATGTGGCAGAGAGCATATTGTAGCTAGTGGCTTCTGATGGGTCACTTTTTACATGGGTTTGCTTTCTTTTTCTTTATTCAAATATTTCTACAAATGATTCATTTTTTTTGTTAGCTAGCAAAACAATGTGGAGGTTGAAAATTTTGTTCATGTTGAATTATTGAACATAAATGTCCCATACATTTAATTAATCTAAAATGTGAATACATGATACAAAAAAATATATGGAGTATTTTTATACAAAACATTTCACTAATATTAAATACAAGCTGAAATGTAAAAACATATTTGAAATTAAATAAAATTAATATGATAATCTAACATTTTTCTTTAAACTAATGCATAAATATCTAAAATACAAGACTTGAACAAAAATAAAACTCAATTAGAGTTTTTGTTATATATCTCAAGATTGATTGGTGGTAGGACTATCAGCAATAATGATTAATTATCATATATATATTTTTAATGCAATGATAATTTACATTTAAGTTCTTTGTTTAATCTTGAAAGATTTAAATGGAAGGTATATATTTGGCTTGTTAATTTTCATAGTAAAATATAATAAGATGAAAGCAGAAAAGTATATTTTTTAAGAAAGTACGTGATCGAAAAAAGTTTACATATACTTTCAAGTATTATCTTATGGTTCATTTATACTTGTATCTAAAAATATTGATAGTTTTTTATTGTCAATAAATAATTGGTTAATTAGAAAATATGATCAACTAGATTCTGAATAAATATGATTAACTAGAATCTGAATAATTAGTCATTTTTATCACTATAATTTTATAATTGTTGGATATTTAAATTTTTTAATTATTCTCTTATATTAGAAGATTCCACAAAAATATCAACGATAGCTTAAAGTTTGACCCTTGTTTTAATTAGTGTCTTTGGTAATTACTTTGATGCATATCTTTTATTTAACAAGCAAATATAAATGCGTAGCCTATCTCATCAAATAATATAAAATTAAATATAATAGTTGAATAAAACTACAACACATATTTATGATTAGTTTTTCCCACCATCTTACTCAAAATTCTTGGGTTGTACATTTAGTAGGAGTCAATACTCATGTTTTAAGTGATCACATTCGTCTTTGATTAGAATTTAATATTGTTTTAGGCTTTTAGACAGTGACATTGTTCTATTGACCATGGGGCATGAAATGTTGTTCTTTTTTTGTCATGTATTTTTTTGTATATGTGTTTTGTTAGAATGATGAGATGGACCATGAGGTATATCGATGCCTCTACTATCAATAAGAAAAAGTGACATCACATCAAGTAAATAATATTTATTGATTATGAGGTATACCAATGAGAAAAATATACTACAATTTCTTATCATTCACAATATAAGAATGCTAGGAGATATATATGTCATCTGATTCAGTAAGATATTTAGGGGTTTTGTAGGAAAATTATCCATGATAGTTTGAGATATTTTATTATTTTTATTAATAATTATATTAGATATATATTATTTTTTTATCATCTCTTATCATTCTCTCTCAGATTCATCTCATATTTTTCCTCGACTTATATATGTTCCTTGGGATTAGAGTAGATAAGACTTTTCCATAACATTAAGAATATAGCAATTGGTAAAGATATCTCGGAGTATGTATCCGACATTCCTTTAGTACTAGATATATATAGTTATTGATTTAAAAAAAAGATTTGAAATTTTGTTTATGATTATAAATTTCATGGAAAATAAAAACGTAGTTTGATTGTAACATGAAAATATTAAGATGATTAGAACATTATGTGCGACATATGAAAAGAACATTATGTGTTAATGTCATTGTCATTTGTCTTTATGGCAAATGTATGGTGTGTCAGTGTTATTTGTTTCTCTTATTGAACCTATGTGTTTGGATGAATTAGAAAAGTTAAAACATAAATTGAATTTTTAGATTGTAGTTGCTAATGCTAACCATAAAAGTTAGTTTATGGGACAAAAAATGAGTATCATAATAATGGTCATAAACATGAACCAAATATTATCTCCTTGAGTGGTTTTTGATTTTTTAAACATCCTATTTTCCAACTAATTTAATGAGGGTGTATGAAAAGAACAAGAGGTAATCCTAAAGCAAGTTATGGGATGCTATAACTCAGTTCTCTTTGTTTAGGCCATAAATTATCAGTGAAGATTTTAATGTATTAGTAAGAATGAAAGAATAATTAGTGAGGAAGGGTGTTAATCTACGTTCTTCTCTAGAATTTTTAGCTTGTGTAGTAGGATGTGAGGTAGTATATTTGAATGTTTTTGATAAATAATTCACTTTGTATAATTAGAGAGAGGATAGTCACAAGATGTGATTTTGATTTGATATAATGCTATGTAATATGTAATGATTAGATAAATGAAGTATTTCACCACTCATTCATCTCAATAGTTCCATTTGAAACTTATTTTAAATGTATAATGTGCTAGCATCATTTGTCTTCATTAGTGAACCTAAATATCTGAATGAATTAGAAAAGTTAAAACATAAACTGAATTTTGAGGTTGTTGTTGCTAATGCTAACCATAAAAATTAGTTTATGGTACAAAAAATGAGTAGGATAATGATCTTAAATATAGACCAAATATTATCTCTTTCAGTAGTTTTTGATTTTTTGAACATTCCACCTAATGTCATCTCTGTCTGAACTATAAATTATTAGCGGAGGGTTTAATGTTGTTGTAAGAGTAGAAGAAAAATTAGAGGGTTTTAATTTGCATTTCTCTCTAGAATTTGTTAATTGTATAATAGGATATTAGTTAATATATTTGTAAAATTTTAATTATAAATGCAAATGGTATAATGAGAGTGTGGATAGTCATCAAATGTGATTCTAATTAGATTTCATAATACATAATATGTAATGGTTATATAAATGAAATATTTTATTAGTTATGCATCTTAGTAGAGTAAATTTGGATATTACACATTTGATCTTTAAAGTAAATGACTAATAGGGAACATCAACATGAGATGATTTATTTTTTTGAAAAGGATAAAATGATTAATTAGATATCATGTGCTAGCACTTATGCCTTAATTAGACAGCTGAAAGAAAGAACAAATATTTAATTGTGATAATTAAGGCATTTATATTACATATGAGTGTTCTTAGTTATTTTTAAAAAGAATTGGTGTCAACAAATAAATTCTTATTCAATTGGATGTTGTTTTTAGTATTCTTAGATTGTAGCTAATATTAATTTTTATATTTATGGGTCTTTTTATTTTTTGCTTAAGATTTTAGAGTGTATTTATTTTATTTAAGATTTTTTAGATAGTGAGAAGATGACTATTTTTGTTATAAAGTCTGCTTTTGTTAAGTACTGTAATACTTAGAAAAGATATATACGTTACTTATTAGAGGCCATAAAGATTATTATGAGTGTGAATATAATATTCTTTAATGGTAAATTATTTTTCAATGACTCTTTCTTAGAGCTATTTGGACTCCATGGTAATAAGATTATTTCATTGCAGTGTAACAATTATTTTAACTTCTATCTTTGCGTCTGATACTAATAGCAAAATTAATTTTGAAAAGAGTAGTGATGCTTTTCTTTCAGGTAGGAAAAGGAGCATAGTATGAGTGTTCTATTGTGATATAATTATTTCATTGTAGTGTAACAACTATTTTAACTTCTATCTTAGAGATTTATTATGATGCTTTCTGCTAGTAAAAGGAGCATAGTATGAGTGTCCTATTGAAGAAAAAAATGAGAAATTTTTGAAAACTTGATGATCTTGACCTAGAGGTTTTTACTTGATAGATATATCAATAACCTTTCCCATATTAGTCTTGCCCACATTAGATGATTTAATTTGAAATATTAAATTGGACCTTCCTATTATACTATAGAAAAAACCAAAGATATGTTCTGTTAGGCACTTAGTATTACTTATATTTTCTTATTTTTAATTTGATAATATATATTTTAATTTTTTGTCCTTTCTTAATAATTACATGATCCTTGATATTTTTTTCTAGATTATTAGTCTTTAAAGTTGATATATTATGTTGGTTGAACTCAATGCAATGACATCTAATTATACTGATGATTTTATTTTGAAATTTTTAGGTAAGATTGCAATAGAATGCAATTGGGAATTTTCATTGAAGACTGGAATTGAATTGAAGGTTGATTGACTTAATGCTAAGTTGATAGCTAAGAGATATACAAAAAAATAGAATGATTATTGGGATACATTTTTTGTGACTAAGGTGTTTGCTATTAGATTATTATTTTTTATTAGTATATGTTTTATGTAGATTGTATATCAGTTAAATATGATGAATATATTTATTCATAATGATTTTAAGGAAGAGGTGCTTATGCATCATTCATAAGAATTCACTATTTTATGGAGCATATACATGATTGGTAGACTAGAAAGGTTATTTATTGATTGAAATAATTTTATAGGATATAGATTAATATATTCTTTTTAGTATTCATTACTTTTGATTTTATGAGATATGTGTTAGGTTATTCTTATTTCTATTAAAATAAATCAAGAGGATAAGATGTGAAGTTATTAATGTATGTTGATATTTTGATTATAGATAATTATCATCAGGGGTATATTGAAATTGAAATGGTTCATATAAGTTGAGTTCTAAATAAAGAATTTGAGATATTTTAGATATTTCATGAGAATTGAGATATAATTTCTTCTTTTGAGGAGAATTGCTTTAAATATTTTGTCTGATTTTGATATGATTGAATATATGCTCATTGGCTTACTTGATCAGAGTGTAAACCTATTCATATTTACTTGTTTCTCAATTGATTCTATTAGACATAGTATAATTGTATGAAAGTTGAACTTTCTGATAATGATTAGAGAGTAATACTCAGAATCTCATAGACATGCTAATATGTGTATAGTTCTTATGATTTTCATGTTTGTAAAGAGTGTTCTAGAACAAGAGATATCATTCAGAGATGAGTGATATAGTCGGATAAATGTTTACACAAATTCAATTTGAACTCAAATGATTAAAAAGAAAATATCTATTATATAATTTTATATTTTTTTATAGAAATTTTATTTCTTAGAAAAGTAAATGGTATATCATGATTTTTAGATTTAATGTAGATACAGAGTATGTATTTATGACATTGATTGTAATGAGATCCAGCGGATCAAACATTTTTTTGGAAGAGTTTTGTTTACTAATTTAGATGTTTATAATGCTTTATTATAATAATTAGACAACTTAATATTGATGCTTATTTGATATTCAATGACTAAATAAAATATATTTAGATTGATTGTACTTTAATGGGAGAAGATCTAAGGATAATTTGAAAGTAATTATATACATACATATAAATGAAAAAAATATAGATATTTCACGAATGTGCTCAAACAATAAGGTTTTTTTCTCTTTTTTGAGTTGAGAATTTGTGACATATACATGCTAACTTAAAGTGGTGGTGTTTGAGGTTTAATTTAATGTGTAAGCATATAATTTTATTTATTTTCTTTCTTGTTAGATTTATATATTGTATAAGAGCACATGACATGTGAGTTATCCCAACTATATATATATATATATATATATATATATTAATTTTTAAAAATAATGAAAAAATATATTTATTTTTCTTTTTCTCCTTCTCTCCCTAGTTATAATCGAAACTCTTACTAGTTTTTGGCCATAATAGTGATGAATCAAGCATTGTCATTGTTGATAGTACCAATCAATGCTAGTCATTGATGGTGTTGGGTAATAATTAATGATTGTTGTTGTATGTTGCTGGTTAATGGTGATTACTCTATGTTGGGCATTTGTGCTTCCAAAGTTATGATTTTAAGATACAGAAGAAGAAAGAACAACAAAAACAACAAATGATTTATATTCAATCCACAATCCAAGCGTGAGAGAATAAAAAATAGAATAGAAACAACAAAAGAAACGCACGAAATAATGTGGTTCACTAGTTGCTCAGTATGACTAGCTACATCCACCATAAAATACTTATGAGTTACAGATTAAACCAAATCAGTCTTACAGTATGTGCAGCACAGAAATTTTCGTGATAAATTGCACAAGGAGAGAGAGAGAGAAGATGAATAGTTCCAAATCACGAAAATAGTAACCCGAAAAAATAAAATAAAAACATTTTATATTAAAATTTTCTCGGTTCAATTAACCAAAGCGGGTTGAATCATCAGAAGGGTCAGGTTCTGCTTCAAAAATTTCTTCCACCATGACCAGATAGTGGAACCTTCGTTATTGTGCTATTGCTGCATTCCCGGTCTCTTAATATTTACTTTCTTGCATTTACATGCAAATATTAAAACAAAAATATTTGATTATACAAATAGATTATCAAAACAAACTATATACAACACTCTTAATATTTCTTATTATGTTCAAGTGTACTCGTTCATAACTTTGCACATATTTAGGCTCTTATATGTTCAGATATTTGATTAGGTAATAATGAATTTGGTCAATTGGATGATGGCACTGAAGAAGGTAAAAGGCACCCATGAAAAGTGAAGTAGTTAGAGGCAGAGTTTGTAAAATCTATGTCATGTGAAGAGGATTGTACTGCTGCTATTGTAGAACTTCGTGTAAATGGTGGTAGCATCTCAACGGGCAGACTGTGGGTTTGGGGTCAAAATCAAGTAGTGCAGAGTCAGCTCTAGTATGTTTCTTTTGTGACCCATGAATGTTCGAGTCAATTTGCATGCACCTCGACTAATCCTAGGTAATTATGATCTGATACATTTCCCTCAATTCAAAGGTAAGATTCAAACCTATGATCTCATGAATATATTGTATTCCTGGATCTCGTTGCTCACCCTTACCATCTGAACTAACCTATGATAGTTGTAGTACATTAACTCATGAGTATGTGATTCACTTCAATAGTTACTAATGATATATGAACCCACAAATTTGTGATTGAGAATTTTCATGTTTCCTTGTCCTTGTGTATTAATTCATATTGTTATATGTATTTCCATATTCATCTCCATCTTGATGAAATTTACATGTAGTAGTAGCAGCGACATCGGTGGCAGTGATAGTAGCGGCGGCAGAGGAAGCGGCAGCAGCGGCAGCGGCGGCGGCAGCGGTGGCAGCAGAAGCGGCAGCGATGGCAGTGGTGGCAGCGGCAATAGTGGGGGCTGTAGTGACAGCAGCAGTGGCGGGAGCGGCAAGAGTGGCAAGAGCAGCAGCGGTGAGAGAAGCAGCATCAGAGGAAGCGGCAGCGGCTGCAATAGTAGTTTCACCGAAAGCAGTAGTGGCAGTGGTGGTAGTGGCGGTAACAGTGGCTGCACATGAAGCAATGGTGGTAGTTACGTTAGTAGCTGTAGCAACGGTAGCACAGAAAGCAGCGGCAAAGGAGGCAGCAGCAGGAGTGATGGTAGAAGTAGCAGTAGTGGTAGCTACGGCATGCAATGGTAGCACCATCAGCGGCGGTAGCAGCAAGCAACGGCAGCAGCAACGGTGGCAACAGTGGCATCGGCGACAATGACAGCAGTAAAGGTAGCGGCGGCAACGATGATAATAGTGGTATTGGCAGCGACAGCAGCAATGGAAACAGCGATAAGAGCAGCAGTGAGAGTAACAGCAACAGCATGAAATGAGGTATATACGTACAAATAAAGTCAATAAATACGCACATATAATATTGTAGTATTTTATGTACATATATACTGAGTATATTTGTACTCAGTTTATATGTACACATAATACTATTGTTTTTATGTACAAAAACTATAGTAATATATGTACAAGTGAAATGCTAGTATATATTTACATATATACTGCAAGATTATATATGTATCAAAACATAACTTTTTTTTAATTTAACAAAGTGGTTTAAATTTTTGACAGATATGATACCGCATTGTACCTCATACAAAGATTTTATAAGTGATGTGATTTTTCACTAGACATTAAACGCCGTGACTCTAACAACTTTGCGCAGTAGAAAAATGATGATCAGAGGAGTAGGGGGAGAGAAAGCAACGTTAATGAATGGATATATTATACTTTATGGATGATCGGTAGATACATTAATGAATAAGATAAAATAAAATTTTGTTATTCTTTTGTTTCAATTATGTAAAATATTGAATTAGAATAAGATATTAATGATTTTATTTTTTGTTTATTATAAATTATTTATAGTTTCAATTTTTATTCAATTTGTTATAAAAATATTAAATTATTTAATTAAAAAATTTTAAAATAATTTAAATTCACAAATTAATTTTGAAATTAAAATAGCTAGGGAAAAATCCATTGCTAAATTAGCAAGGGAAAAATCCCTTGCTCATTTTGCTAGGAAATTTTCACTATCTAATTTAGCTTGGGAAATATTAAAATTAGCGATAGATTTTTAGTCGCTAAATTTATTTAGCTAGGGACTATATCCGTCGCTAAAATTTATAGACTAGCACTTTAGCTATGGAATCATCCATCATTATTTTTGTTTAGTGACAGGAAAATCTCATTTATCTTGCTAATTTAGCTAGGGAATTTGTCTTTTTTAGCAAAGGATTTTTCTAAAGCTAACTATTTAGCCAGGGACACTTTCCATCGTTAAATTTTAGCAAGAAGCAGTTTAGATAGGGAACCGATCCATCGGGAATCCATCATTATATCATATTTAGCGACGGAAAATGCTCATTTAGATATGGAACTATCCCTAGCTATATGAGATTTTTCTTGTTGTGTTAGTCTATCTATCTATCTATCTTCTTGTCTGTCAATGTATCTATCTTTCTATATGTTTAATTATATATCTATCAATATATCTATCTATCTATCTTTAAATCTACTTCTCTATTTGTCTATCTATTTCTCTCTCTCTCTATCTATATTTATATATATTTATCTATCTATCTTTCTTTCTTTCTATGTTTCTTTCAATCTATCTATCTTTCTTTCTTTCTTTCAATTAATCAATCTATCTATCTATCTATCTGTATATCAATATGTTTTTTAATCTGACTATAAATATTTCTAAAAATATTTATATATATCTATCAAACTATATGACTATCTTTCTATCTTTCTATTTGTGTGTGTGTGTGTGTATATATATATATATATATATATATATATATATCTGTCTATGTATCATCTATTTTTCGATTTATCTATCAAACTATTTGTCTATCTATCTCTCTATATATGTATATATTTTTTTTATCTATCTATCTTTATATCAATATATATATATGTCAATTTGTCTTTTAATCTATCTATCAATCTAACTATCAATCAAACTATCCATCTGTCGATCTATCTTTCTATCAAACTATATATCTTTCTTTCTATTAATAAATATATCTATCTATCTTTATTTCTTTCTATTTGTCTATCTTTCTATTTATTTGTTTATTGGTATATCTATATGTCAGTGTTTCTATCTGTATATCTGTATATCTATCTAGATGTCAATGTATCTATCTATCTATCAATCTATCTATCTATCGATCTATCTATTTATAAATATATTTAACTATCTATCTCTATTTCTTTATATCAATCAATCAATCAATCTTTCTATAAATATGTCCATTAATCAGTATATAAATCTATATTTTAATCTATCTATCAATATTTCTATCAATCATTCTATATAAATATATATATATATATATATATCTATCTATCTATTTGAGTATTAATATATCTATTTAAATATATATGTATTTTTCTTTTTATCAATATATCTATTTGTCTATCTATCTGTCTAACTATGTGTCTATCAATCTATATATTTCAATATATGTCTATATATGTGTCTATCTATTTGTCTATCTACTTGTCAATCGATTTGTATATTTATCTATTTATCTTTTTATCTATCTATCTATCTGTCTATTTATCTATCTATCTATCTTTAAACCTATTTGTTTATATATATGTCAATCTATATGTTTATCTATATGTTTATATATCTGTGTATCTATCCATCTATCTATCTATCTAATAATATGTCGATATATGTATCTATCTATCTGTCTTTATATCTATCTATCTATAAATCTATCTATATGTCAATCAATCAATCTATCTATCTTCTATTAATCTATCTATCAATCTTTCTATCAATCTATATATCAATTAATCTATCAATCAGTCTATCAATTTTTCTATCTATCTGTCTATATTTATATATATCTATCTATCTATCTATCTATTTAACTATCAATGTATTTGTATTTCTCTTTGTCTATCTATTTGCTTATCTATCTATCGATCTATTTATCTATAAATCTTTCAATCAAGCTAGATATTTGTCTATCTATCTGTCTATATATCTCTCTATTTATCTATCTATCTATCTATCTTTATATCTATTTGACTATCTATATGTCTATCTATAAGTCTATCTATCTATCTTTCTATTTGTTAAAGTTTCTAACCTATTTATCAGTCAATCTATCTATCTATCTATCTGTTTATCTGTCTGTCTATCTATACATCTCTCTATCTACCTATCTTTCTGTTAATCTATATATTTATCAATATATCTATTTATCTATATTTCTATTTATTTATTAATCCTTCTGTCTATCTTTAGATCTTTCTATCAATCGATATTTCTATCTCTCTATATCTCTATCTATTTGTTTATTTATCTGTCTTTCTATTGGATTTCTATCTGTCTATCTATTGGACTTTCTATCTTTCTATATATTGTCTATCTATCTATCTATCTTTATATCTGCCTATCTATCTATCTATTTATCTATCTATCTATTTGTCTATCTATCTGTCTATCTATCTGTCTATCTACCTGTCTTTCTTTCTATATATATATATATATCTATCAATCTATAAATCAATCATGTCTGTCTATCTATATATATACTGTTTTATCTATCAATTGTCTATGTATTTATCTAGCATACTATCTATAAATTTGTCTATCAATATATCAATCAATCAATCAATCAAACTTTCTTTCTATTTATCTATATATTTGTCAATCTATTTTCCTATCAATCGATCAATCAATCTATCTATCTATATATCTTTCCGTATATCTATCTTTCTATCTATCTATGTGTAAGTCTATCTATCTATCTTTCTTTCTGTCTATCTATCTGTTAATATTTATAGATGTTTATCAGTATGTCTATCTATATATCTTACTATTTAACTATCTATCTAATTTTTTCTATAACTATATATATATATATATCTATATATTTGTCTGTCTATCTATCTATGTATCTATCAATATTTCTATCTATCTATCTATCTAATCTATATATCTATTTGCCTATTTATCTATCTATATCTATCTAACTTTTTATCTATTTATTTATTTATCTATCTATTTGTCTATTTATATGTCAATCTATCTATCTATCTATATGTCTATATATCTGTCTATGTATCCTTATATCTATCTATTTATCTATCTATCTATATCTATATATCTATATATCTATCGGTCTATCTATCTTTCTATTTATATATTTTTCTAACTATCTATGTGTCTATTTATTTATCTTTCTATCTATATATCTATCGATATTTCTATCTATCTATCAATATATCAATTTGTCTATCTATCTATCTATATATCTATCTATTTATTTGTCTATCTACATATCTTTCTATCTATCTAACTATATATCTATATATCAAATAATCTATCAAACTATCTATGTGTCTTTATATTATCTATCTATCTTTCGATCTATCTAACTAATAATCTCTTGATCTATCTATTTCATTTATCTGTTTATCTATTTATCTATCTTTTTATCTATGTTTCAATCAATCAATATATTTTTCTATCAATCTTTCTATCAATCTATCAATTTATCAATCTATTTATTTGTCTATCAATATTTATATCAGTCAGTCTATGAATCTTTCTATTTATATGTATATAAATCTATCTATCAATTTATCTATATATATGTCTTTATATTTCTCAATCTATTTGTCTACCAATCATTCTATCTATTGTTTACATATATATATATATATATATCTGTTTCTCAATATATCTAACTAATAATCTTCTATCTATTTGTCTAATAATCTAATTTATATCTATATCTCTAACTATCTATTTGTCTATGTATCTATATATCTATCTACCTGTTTATATAGCTTTCTATCAATCTTTCTATTTATATATCTATTAATTTGTATGTCAATTTGTTTATCAATCTATCAATCTATCAGTCAATCTATATATCAATCTGCCTATCAATTTTTCAATCAATCTATCTAAAAATCTATTTATATAATTATATATCTAATTATCGATCTATATGTCTATTTTTCTGTCAATCTATCTTTCTATTTATTTATTTGTGTATCTCTCTATCAATATATCTGTCTATCCATCTATCAATCTATCTATCTTTCTTTCTACCAATCTATCTATCTATAAGTCTATAAAACTATGTATCAATCTATCTAACTATCAATTTATCGATCAATCTATCTATCCATTTGTATATCTATCTATTTATCTATCTATCATTCTTACTATCAATAAATCAATCTTTCTGTATATATATCTATCTCTCTATTTAACTTTCTTTCTTTCTTTTTGTAAATCTGTCTGCATAACGATTTGTCTCTCTGTATATCTATCTGTCAATCTTCTTATTAGTCTATCTTTCTGTCAATTTGTTTATCTATCTATCTATCTATCTATTTGTCTATATATCTTTGTATATATCTCTAGATCTATATGTCTATCTATCTATGTATCAATCTATATGTCAATCAATCTATCTATCTATCAATCTATCTATCTATATCTCTTTCTGCTTATGTATCTATCATTCTATATGTCTATCTATATATCTACCAATCAATCAATCAATCAATCTATAAATCTATCTCTCTATCTAGATATCTATGTATCTGTCTATCTTGATTTATATCTATTTACCTATCTATCTATCTTTATTTCTTTCTTTATTCACTCAATCAATCATTCAATTTACCTATCAATCTGTAAATCAATATGTTTTTTAATCTATCTAGCATTATTTCTATCTATCTATCAAACAATATGACTATATTTCTGTCTTTAAATATATATATATATATATATATATATATATATATATATATATATATATCTATTCATCAGTCTATTTGTCTATATATTATATATCTGTCTATCTATCTCTCTAATTATCTATCTATCTATTTCTCTATCTATGTATCTATTTATTTATCTATCTATCTTTATATCAATTTGTATATATATATATATATCTATCAATTTGTTTATTAATCTATCTTTCAATCTAACTAAATCAATCTTTTTATGCATCTGTCTATGTATCTATCAATCAATCTATCAATCTATCAGTCTTTCTTTTTATAAAACAATCTATCTATCTATCTATCTTTCTTTCTTTATTTCTATTTGTCTTTCTGTCTATCTATTTATTTGTCTATTAGTATATATATTTGTCAGTGTTTCTATATGTCTATTTTATATCAATTAATATATCTATCTATATGTCTATCTATCTATTTGTTTATCTATTAATATATCTATCTATATGTATATCTATCAATGTATCTAATAATATATTAATCAATTGATTTATCTCTCTATATATCTGTATATCTATCTATCTATCTAGATGTCAATGTATCTATCTGTCAATCAATCAATCAATCTGTCTATCTATCTATCTTTCTATCATTATATTTATCTATCAATCATTCTTTCTTTCTTTATTTCAATCAGACTATCTATTTTTCTATAAATATATATGTCTATTAATTTGTATATGAATCTGTATTTTGACCTGTCTATCAATATTTCTATCAATAATTCTATATATCAATCTATCTATCTATTTGATTAACAATCAATCTATCAATATGTCAATTTATATATGTATGTATTTGTCTTTTTATCTATGTATCTATTTGTCTAGCTATCTATCTATGTATTTGTCTATCTATGTATTTATCTATCTATCAATCTATCTAATTGTATTTCTATCTGTCAATCTATGTAGTTATCTATATATTTATCTATCTATCTTTCTGTCTATCTTTTTATCTATTTATCTATCTATCAATCTATCTATCAATCAACCTATCAATTTGTCTAATAAAATTTCTATAAATCTCATTAACTATCTATCTATCTATTTGTCTATCTATATGTATATCTATCTTTTTATCATTCTAAATATATATCTATGTAGCTGTCTAATTAATTATCTATTTATCTATTTGTCTATCTATCTATCTACTTTTCTATCTCTCTCTATCTTTCTAGTTGTCTATCTATATTTTTATCGATCTATCTATCTTTCTATTTATTTATCTGCCTATCTATCTATTTATCGATTTATATATATATATATATATATCTATCTGTCTATCAATCTGTTTGTCTATCAGTCTATCTACTTGATATCTATCTGTCAATGTATGTGTCTATCTATCATTATATCTATATGTATATATATATGTCTATATATATGTCTCTTATTTGTTTTTCTTCAATCTATCGATCCAACTATCTATCTGTCTAATAATCAATCAATCTATATATCGATTAATCAATGTATCTATCTATATGTTTGTCTGTTTATTAATAAAACAAACTATATGTCTATCAATTTATCTATCAATATGTTTGTTAATCTATCTATCAATCTTTCTATCTATATTTCAATCTATCTATTTGTATATGAATTTATCTATCAATCTATAGATTTATAACTCTATGTATTTGTCTTTCTATCTTCCTATATTTATATGTCTATCTATTTATTTATCTATCTATCTACATAAGTATCAATTTGTATATCTATCTTTCTATCAATCTCTCTATATATCTTTCTATATGTATGTATGTCTATCTATCTATATATCTATTTGACTATCTATTTATTAATCTATGTGACTATCTTTCTATCTATCTGTATATCTATCTGTCTATATACCAATCTATCTATCTATTTGTCTATCTATTTAGTTTTTTGTCTATGTAATTGTGTATCTATATATTGATCCATCTATTTATCTATATATATATTTCAATTTATTTGTCTTTTAAATGTTTCTATCTATCTATATATTTATCAGTATCTCTATATATCTATTTATTTTTATATCTATCTATCTATCTATATATCTCTCTATTTATCTGTCTATCTATTTGTCAAACTATTTATTTGTCTATGTATCTATCTTTCTATCTATATTAAAAAATATATATATATCTATCTATCTATCTATCTTTATATCTATCGATCTATCTATCTATATTACTAAATATAT
>JAREIK010003697.1:61626-65839 GCA_029783825.1 Sapria himalayana
CCAATCTATATATCAATATATCTATCTTTCTATGTTTCTTTCTCTCTATCTATCTATCTATTTAACTATCTATTTATCTGCTTATCTATTTAATTATCTATCTATCTATCTATCATTCTATATATATATTTATCTGTCTATCTATTAATCTATCAATCTCTCTATCTATCTATCTTTCGATCTATCTATCTATTTATCTATCTAACTATATAACTATTTAACTATCTATCTTTATATCAATCTATTTATCTATTTATCTATTCATCTATTTATCTATTTATCTATTTATCTATTTATCTATTTATCTATCTATTAATCTATCTATCTCTAAATCTATCTATCTGTCTTTTACTATATCTATCTTTATATATATTGAACAGACTATCAATCTATATGTCTATCTGTAAATAAGTCTATATGCCTATCTATCTTCTTGCCTATCTGTAAATAAGTTTATATGCCTATCTATCTATTTGCTTATCCATTTATCTTGCTATGTGACTATCTGTCAATATGTCTAACAATCTATTTGTCTATTAGCCTATATTCTTATTTATCTATGTATCTATCTATCTATCGATATATCTATCTATCTATTTATATATATTATTATCTATTTGTCTGTCTATTTGTCTATCTATCTATTTATCTATATGTCTCTTTATCTATATATCTATCTATTTATCAATTATGTGTCTATGTGTCTATCTATCTATCTATCTTTCTTTCTATTTATCCAATTATCTATCTATCTATGTGTCTATCTTTCTATCAATCTATCTATCTATCTATCTATATATCTATGTATATATCTATATATCTAACTATATATATATATATATATATATTCTTTCTTTTTATTTGTCTATATGTCTATTTATATATCTATCTATCTATATTCCTATAATTATGTATATTTGTTTCTTTATCTTTCTCACTATCTTTGTATTTGTTTACTTTTCTATATGACTATCAATGTATCTTTAAATATATATATATATATCTCTCTCTCTATTTGTCTATCTTTAAAAATATATACATATACATCTATCTATTTATATGTCTATATATCTTTCTATCTATCTGACTATCTATAGCTCTATCTATCTAATTATATATTTGTCAATCTATCTATCTTTCTATTAATGTATCTTTCTGTCTGGCTATCTTTCTGTCTGGCTATATTTCTGTCTGGCTATCTATCTATCAGTGTATATATATATATATATGTCTATCTATCTTTCTATCAATATACCTATCTATCTATTTAATTATCAATCTATCTATATATTAATCAATATATATTTATATCTATCTATATATTTGTCTATCTATCTATCTATCTGTCCATATAACTATCTATCTATTTTTCTAAGTCTAAGTAATTATCTATCTATCTGTATATCTTTTTATCTATCTAAATATTTATCTATTTATCTATCTATTATCTCTCTATCTATCTCTTTATTTTTCTATCTATTTATATGTATATTCATATCTCTATCTATCTATCTCTTTATCTTTCCATTTGTCAATCTTTCTATCTATCTATTAATCTATATATCTATCTATAAATTTATTTATCTACTTATTAGTCTATCTATATATTTGTATATCTATCTATTGATATATCTATCTTTCTAGTTTTTTATTAGTTTATCACTCTAACTATTTATCTATAAATTTTGCTATCAATTTATCTAGCTATCTATCTATATATATATATCTATCTGTCTGTCTGTCTAGTCATATATATATATATATATATATATGACTATCTATTTATGTATATTAGTCTATCTCTCGATTTTGATATTTATCTATTTTACTATCTATCTATCTATCAACCTCTTTATTTTCATATCTATATATCTCTCTATCTGTCTATTTGTCTATATCTATTTCAAAATATTTCTATATGTCTATATGTCTCTAGCTATCTGATTTTCATTTTTTCTATTAGTCTATCATTCAATCTGTATATATATCTATCTATCCATCAATTTATGAAACTACTTATTTGTATATATTTTTTTTAAATATCTATCATTCTATTTATCTATTTATTTATCTATCTATTTATCTGTGTATCAATCTATCTATATATCTGTCTATCTATATTTCTATTATTATGTCTATCTTTTGTCTATCTTTCTATCTTTCTGTTTGCCTAATTATCTATATGTATATCTATCTATCTGTAAATATGCACACACACACACACACACACACACACATATATATATATATATATCTATCTATCTATCTAACTATCTATCTATTTATCTATCTATCTATTTATCTATCTATATATCTCTCTATCTGCCTAATTATATATTTATCTATCAATTTTTAATTCTTTCTATTTTTCAATCTTTCTAACTCAATATGTATCTATATGTCTATCTCTATAACTCTCTATAGATCAAACTATATATCTATCTATCATTCTATCAATTGATATATATATATATATATATATATATATATATATATATATCTATCTCTCTCACTTTCTGTCTATCTTTCTATTTGTCTATCTATCTATATTTCTAACAATTTATATTTTTGTTAATTTATCAATCTATATATCTATCTCTCTCTATATCTATATATCTATTTGTCTATCTATCTATTTATCTATCTATCTAGCTGATTGTCTATCTATCTATGTATCTTTTTATATGTCTATCTATCTATCTTTCTATGTGTCTATCTTTCTATGTATGTATGTATGTATCTATCTATCTATATATGTATTTGTAAATCAATCTATATATCTATTTGTCTCTTTGGTAATCTATCAATATGTATATATGTATATCAATATATATATATATATATATATATATCTATCTATCTAACTATATAAATATCTAACTATCTATCGATCTATCGATTTGTATATCTATCTATATGTGTATCAATTATCTATCTATCTATCTATCGATTTGTAAATCTATCTATATGTATATCAATTATCTATCTATCTATCTATTTATCTGTCTATCTTTCTATTTCTATATCTATCTATCTATCTATCAATATATCTATCTAACTTTCTTTCTATCTGTATAAGTGCCAATCTATAAATATGTTTATGTGCATATATGTCTATATTTCTATGTCTATATGTCTATCTATCTATTTATCTAAATATCTATCTATCTATTTTCCTATCCATCTATATGGATATCTAACTTTTTGTCTATATGAATAACTATCAATTTTTCTATCTACCTATAAGCTTATCTATCTATGTGCCTATGTATCTATTTGTCTATCTATCTATCTATCTATTTATATCTCTATCTATCTATCTATTTATATATAATATGTTTTTTCTACATGTCTATCTATTTATCTACTATGTGTGTATGTGTCTATGTATTTATCGATCGATATATCTATCTATCTTTCTATCTATCTGTCTATCTATATATCTATTTATCTACCTATTTATTTATATATCTATCTATCTATAATTCTAGATAGATAGATATGTCTATCTGTTTGTATGTCTATCTTTCTATATTTATATTTATATACTTGTCTATATGTCTATCTATGTATCTATAAATCTATTTATCTATCTACCTATATGTATATCTATATGTCTATACATATATATATATATATATATATATATATATATCTATCTTTTTGTTACACTCTCTATCTATCTAATTATCTATTTGTCTATCTATCTATGTTTTTATTTATGTATCTTTCTATCTGGCTATCTATCTTCTTTCTTTATTTCTAGCTATCTATCTATATGCCTATCTATCTATCTTTCTATGTGTCTCAGTATCTATCTATTTTTCTATATATCTTTTTATATATCTATATATCTATCTATATATCTATCTCTCAAACTGTCTATCTATCTTTTTCACTATATTTCTATCTATATATCTATGTATATTTCTATATATCTATCTAATCTATCTCTCTTTTTCTATCTATCTATCGATTTTTGTATCTATCTATCAATTTTTGTATCTATCTACTATCTATCTATCTATCTTTCTATCTATTTATCTATATATCTATCTATTAATATTTAAATTGTTATATCTGCCTATCTATCTTACTATTTATTTGTCTATCTATCTATCTACCTATATATCTATATATTTAGTTTTTTATTAGTATATCACTCTATCTATCTATCAATTAGGATATCTATCTATCAATTAGGATATCTATC
>JAREIK010003697.1:71419-110321 GCA_029783825.1 Sapria himalayana
ATAGATAGAAGAAATAGATTTAGACAGAAAGAAAGATAAATAGATAGATAGATACACAGAAAGATAAGAATATATATAGATCGATAGACAATACAGAAATAGAAATATAGATAAACATATAAACAAATAGATATATACACTGATACATAGACAAATATATATTGATAGATAGATTGATAGATAGACATATAAATAGAGACATATATTGACATATAGATTTGAAAATTGATAAAAAGATAGATAGACAAATAAATATATGTCTAGATAGATAGATAGATAGATTAATAGATAGATAGACATACAGATAGATAGATATTGAGAAATATAAACATATATATAGATAGATGGATAGTTAAATAGATAGATAAATATATAGACAAGCAAATAGGTAGATAGATAAATAGATAGATAGATAGACATATAGACAGATATATAGATAGACAGAAATACTAATAGCTAGATATACATATAGAAAAAAAGATAAATAGATAGATAGATAGATAGAAAGATAGATAGATAGATAGATAGAAAGATAGATAGATAGAAAAATAGATCGATTGATTGATAGAAATAAATATAGATTGATCGATAGATAGATAACTGGACAAATAGATACACAGATTTATATATAGATTGATAGATAGATAGATAGATAAATAGATAGTCAAATTTATAGAAATATAGATAGACATATAAACAAATAGATATATACACTGATATATAGACAAATATATAGATTGATAGAAACACATATAAAGTGAGACATATATTGACATATAGGTATGAAAATTGATAAAGAGATAGATAGACAAATAGATATATGGCTAGATAGATAGATAGACAGATAGATAGATAGATAGATAGAATGATATTGAGAAATATAGACATATATATAGATAGATGGATAGTTAAATAGATAGATAAATATATAGACAAGAAAATAGGTAGATAGATAAATAGATAGATAGACAGATAGATAGATATATAGAAAGACAAATAGATAGATATATAGATAGACAAAAATACCAATAGCTAGATATACATATAGAAAAATAGATCGACACATAGATAGATAGAAAGAAAGAAAGCAAGAAAGAAAGAAAGATAGATATAAAAAAAGATTGATTGATTGATAGAAATTAATATAGATAGATAAATAGATAGATAAATGGACAAATAGATACATAGATTGATATATAGATAGATAGATTGATAGATAGATAGATATATAGATAAATAGTAAAATTGATAAAAAGATACATAGATACATAGATATACAGATATAAAGATATATAGATAAATAGATAGATAGATAGATAGACATATAGCTAGGCTGATGGATATACAAATAGGTAGATATAAATAGATATAGATAGATAGATAGAAAGATTGATAAATATATAGTTAGATAGACAAATAGATATATAGAAAGAAATATAGTTAGATATAAGATAGTTAGATATATTGATAGATTATATATATATATATATAGGTAGATAGATAGATATACATATAGATAGGCAAATAGATTGGAATATAAAGACAAATATATAGATAGATATATATATATATACATAGATGGACACATAGATTGTCCTATAGTTAGACAGAAATGTTAACAGATAGATAGAAAAATAGATACATAGTTTGATAGACAGATAGATGGATAGATAGATAGATTGATAGAAAGACAGACAGATAGACATATAGATATAAAAATTGATACCTAGATAAAAAGGCAAAAACTTACATACATACATACATACATATATATATATATATTGATAGATATATTGATACACAGATAGATTGATAGATAAATAGAAAGAATGAAAGAAATATTTACAGATAGATTAAAATATAGATTGATATATAGATTAATAGACTAGTTGATAAATAGATAGATTGATTGATTGCTAGAGAGATAGTTAGATAGATAGATTAAAAATATAGATATAGATAGACATATATATAGATAGACATTTAGATTTATAAATAGATCAATAAATAGATAGATAGTAAGATAGTTGATTGATTGATAGATTGATTGATAGATAGATACATACTTAGATAGATAGACCTATTGATATATAAATAAATAGATGAATAGATAGATAAATATATAGATATAGACACAAATAGTTAGATAGATATACATATAGATAGACATATAGATAAACATAAAGAGTGACATATAGATATATAGACAAACAAATAAATAGACAGATAGATAGACAGACACAAAAATGATATATAGATTGATAGATTGATAGATAGATAGATAAATAGATAGATAGATAGATAGACAAATAGAAAGACACATAGAATGATAGATAGCTAGACATATATATAGACACATATATAGTAAGTTTGAAAGAAATATTGATAGACAAATTAAAAAAATATTTAAAAATAGGTTAATAGACAAATTTATAGATAGATAAATTGATTAATTGATAGATAGATAGATAGACAGAAAGATATATATACAAATACATAGTTAGATAGATAGATAGATATATAGATAGATAAATAGATAAATAAATAAATAGATAGAAAGATAGATAGATAGACAGATTGATAGACAAATATATACATAGATTGATAGACATATAGATAGATAGACAAATAGACAGACAATAAGTTTGATAGATAGATATACAAATAGACTAATTGATAGACAACCAGATAGAAAGACAGCTAGATAGACAGATAGACAGACAGACATAGTTTTATAGATAGATAGATTGATTGAAAGAATGATAGATAGATTGATACACTTATTTATATAAATATTGATAGTCAATTTGATATACTTATAGATAGATAGATTGATAGAAAGTAAGAAAGAAAGATAGATAATTAATCAAATAGATAGAAAGATAGATATACAAATTTATATATTGAAAGTTAGATAGAAGATAGATAGACAGATAAAAGATAGGTAGATTGACATATAGATAGACAGATAGATAGACAAATATATATTTAGTAATATAGATAGATAGATCGATAGATATAAAGATAGATAGATAGATATATATATATATATATATTTTAATATAGATAGAAAGATAGATACATAGACAAATAAATAGTTTGACAAATAGATAGACAGATAGATAGAGAGATATATAGATAGATAGATAGATATAAAAATAAATAGATATATAGAGATACTGATAAATATATAGATAGATAGAAACATTTAAAAGACAAATAAATTGAAATATATATATATAGATAAATAGATGGATCAATATATAGATACACAATTACATAGACAAAAAACTAAATAGATAGACAAATAGATAGATAGATTGGTATATAGACAGATAGATATACAGATAGATAGAAAGATAGTCACATAGATTAATAAATAGATAGTCAAATAGATATATAGATAGATAGACATACATACATATAGAAAGATATATAGAGAGATTGATAGAAAGATAGATATACAAATTGATACTTATGTAGATAGATAGATAAATAAATAGATAGACATATAAATATAGGAAGATAGAAAGACAAATACATAGAGTTATAAATCTATAGATTGATAGATAAATTCATATACAAATAGATAGATTGAAATATAGATAGAAAGATTGATAGATAGATTAACAAACATATTGATAGATAAATTGATAGACATATAGTTTGTTTTATTAATAAACAGACAAACATATAGATAGATACATTGATTAATCGATATATAGATTGATTGATTATTAGACAGATAGATAGTTGGATCGATAGATTGAAGAAAAACAAATAAGAGACATATATATAGACATATATATAGACATATATATAGACATATAGATATAATGATAGATAGACACATACATTGACAGATAGATATCAAGTAGATAGACTGATAGACAAACAGATTGATAGACAGATAATATATATATATATATAAATCGATAAATAGATAGATAGGCAGATAAATAAATAGAAAGATAGATAGATCGATAAAAATATAGATAGACAACTAGAAAGATAGAGAGAGATAGAAAAGTAGATAGATAGATAGACAAATAGATAAATAGATAATTAATTAGACAGCTACATAGATATATATTTAGAATGATAAAAAGATAGATATACATATAGATAGACAAATAGATAGATAGATAGTTAATGAGATTTATAGAAATTTTATTAGACAAATTGATAGGTTGATTGATTAATTGATTGATAGATAGATTGATAGATAGATAAATAGATAAAAAGATAGACAGAAAGATAGATAGATAAATATATAGATAACTACATAGATTGACAGATAGAAATACAATTAGATAGATTGATAGATAGATAAATACATAGATAGACAAATACATAGATAGATAGCTAGACAAATAGATACATAGATAAAAGACAAATACATACATATATAAATTGACATATTGATAGATTGATTGTTAATCAAATAGATAGATAGATTGATATATAAAATTATTGATAGAAATATTGATAGACAGGTCAAAATACAGATTCATATACAAATTAATAGACATATATATTTATAGAAAAATAGATAGTCTGATTGAAATAAAGAAAGAAAGAATGATTGATAGATAAATATAATGATAGAAAGATAGATAGACAGACTGATTGATTGATTGATTGACAGATAGATACATTGACATCTAGATAGATAGATAGATATACAGATATATAGAGAGATAAATCAATTGATTAATATATTATTAGATACATTGATAGATATACATATAGATAGATATATTAATAGATAAACAAATAGATAGATAGACATATAGATAGATATATTAATTAATATAAAATAGACATATTAATAGACATATAGAAACACTGACAAATATATATACTAATAGACAAATAAATAGATAGACAGAAAGACAAATAGAAATAAAGAAAGATAGATAGATAGATAGATAGATTATTTTATAAAAAGAAAGACTGATAGATTGATAGATTGATTGATAGATACATAGACAGATGCATAAAAAGATTGATTTAGTTAGATTGAAAGATAGATTAATAAACAAATTGATAGATATATATATATATATACAAATTGATATAAAGATAGATAGATAAATAAATAGATACATAGATAGAGAAATAGATAGATAGATAATTAGAGAGATAGATAGACAGATATATAATATATAGACAAATAGACTGATGAATAGATATATATATATATATATAGATTTAAAGACAGAAATATAGTCATATTGTTTGATAGATAGATAGAAATAATGCTAGATAGATTAAAAAACATATTGATTTACAGATTGATAGGTAAATTGAATGATTGATTGAGTGAATAAAGAAAGAAATAAAGATAGATAGATAGGTAAATAGATATAAATCAAGATAGACAGATACATAGATATCTAGATAGAGAGATAGATTTATAGATAGATAGATTGATTGATTGGTAGATATATAGATAGACATATAGAATGATAGATACATAAGCAGAAAGACATATAGATAGATAGATTGATAGATAGATAGATTGATTGACATATAGATTGATACATAGATAGATAGACATATAGATCTAGAGATATATACAAAGATATATAGACAAATAGATAGATAGATAGATAGATAGATAAACAAATTGACAGAAAGATAGACTAATAAGAAGATTGACAGATAGATATACAGAGAGACAAATCGTTATACAGACAGATTTACAAAAAGAAAGAAAGAAAGTTAAATAGAGAGATAGATATATATACAGAAAGATTGATTTATTGATAGTAAGAATGATAGATAGATAAATAGATAGATATACAAATGGATAGATAGATTGATCGATAAATTGATAGTTAGATAGATTGATACATAGTTTTATAGACTTATAGATAGATAGATTGGTAGAAAGAAAGAAAGATAGATTGATAGATGGATAGATAGATATATTGATAGAGAGATACACAAATAAATAAATAGAAAGATAGATTGATAGAAAAATAGACATATAGATCGATAATTAGATATATAATTATATAAATAGATTTTTAGATAGATTGATTGAAAAATTGATAGGAAGATTGATATATAGATTGACTGATAGATTGATAGATTGATAAACAAATTGACATACAAATTAATAGATATATAAATAGAAAGATTGATAGAAAGCTATATAAACAGGTAGATAGATATATAGATACATAGACAAATAGATAGTTAGAGATATAGATATAAATTAGATTATTAGACAAATAGATAGAAGATTATTAGTTAGATATATTGAGAAACAGATATATATATATATATGTAAACAATAGATAGAATGATTGGTAGACAAATAGATTGAGAAATATAAAGACATATATATAGATAAATTGATAGATAGATTTATATACATATAAATAGAAAGATTCATAGACTGACTGATATAAATATTGATAGACAAATAAATAGATTGATAAATTGATAGATTGATAGAAAGATTGATAGAAAAATATATTGATTGATTGAAACATAGATAAAAAGATAGATAAATAGATAAACAGATAAATGAAATAGATAGATCAAGAGATTTTTAGTTAGATAGATCGAAAGATAGATAGATAATATAAAGACACATAGATAGTTTGATAGATTATTTGATATATAGATATATAGTTAGATAGATAGAAAGATATGTAGATAGACAAATAAATAGATAGATATATAGATAGATAGATAGAAAAATTGATATATTGATAGATAGATAGAAATATCGATAGATATATAGATAGAAAGATAAATAAATAGACACATAGATAGTTAGAAAAATATATAAATAGAAAGATAGATAGATATATAGATAGATAGATAAATAGATAGATATAAGGATACATAGACAGATATATAGACATATAGATAGATTGACATATAAATAGACAAATATATAGATAAATAAATAAATAGATAAAAAGTTAGATAGATATAGATAGATAAATAGGCAAATAGATATATAGATTGATAGATAGATAGATAGATAGAAATATTGATAGATACATAGATAGATAGACAGACAAATATATAGATATATATATATATATATATATATATATATATATATATATATATATAGTTATAGAAAAATTTGATAGATAGTTAAATAGTAAGATATATAGATAGACATACTGATAAACATCTATAAATATTAACAGATAGATAGACAGAAAGAAAGAAAGATAGATAGACTTACACATAGATAGATAGAAAGATAGATATATGGAAAGATATATAGATAGATTGATTGATTGATCGATTGATAGGAAAATAGATTGACAAATATATAGATAAATAGAAAGAAAGTTTGATTGATTGATTGATTGATATATTGATAGACAAATTTATAGATAGAATGCTAGATAAATACATAGACAATTGATAGATAAAACAGTATATATATAGATAGACAGACATGATTGATTTATAGATTGATAGATATATATATATATATATAGAAAGAAAGACAGGTAGATAGACAGATAGATAGATAGATAGATAGATAGATAGACAAATAGATAGATAGATAAATAGATAGATAGATAGGCAGATAAAGATAGATAGATAGACAATATATAGAAAGATAGAAAGTCCAATAGATAGACAGATAAAAATCCAATAGAAAGACAGATAAATAAACAAATAGATAGAGATATAGAGAGATAGAAATATCGATTGATAGAAAGATCTAAAGATAGACAGAAGGATTAATAAATAAATAGAAATATAGATAAATAGATATATTGATAAATATATAGATTAACAGAAAGATAGGTAGATAGAGAGATGTATAGATAGATAGACAGATAAACAGATAGATAGATAGATAGATTGACTGATAAATGGTTAGAAACTTTAACAAATAGAAAGATAGATAGATAGACTTATAGATAGACATATAGATAGTCAAATAGATATAAAGATAGATAGATAGATAGATAAATAGAGAGATATATAGACAGATAGATAGACAAATATCTAGCTTGATTGAAAGATTTATAGATAAATAGATCGATAGATAGATAAGCAAATAGATAGACAAAGAGAAATACAAATACATTGATAGTTAAATAGATAGATAGATAGATATATATATATAAATATAGACAGATAGATAGAAAAATTGATAGACTGATTGATAGATTAATTGATATATAGATTGATAGAAAGATTGATAGATAGATTAATAGAAGATAGATAGATAGATTGATTGACATATAGATAGATTTATAGATAGATAGATATATATAAAGACAGATAGATAGATACATATATCGACATATTATTAGATAGATAGATAGATGGATAGATACACAGATATATAAACATATAGATAAACAGATAGATTGACATATATATAAACAAATAGGTTTAAAGATAGATAGATAGATAAATAGACAGATAGATAGATAGATAAAAAGATAGATAGATAAATATACAAATCGATTGACAAGTAGATAGACAAATAGATAGACACATATATAGACATATATTGAAATATATAGATTGATAGACACATAGTTAGACAGATAGATAGACAAATAGATATATTGATAAAAAGAAAAATACATATATATTTAAATAGATATATTAATACTCAAATAGATAGATAGATATATATATATATATATATATATATATATATATATATATATATATATATATATATATATATTTATTTATATAGAATGATTGATAGAAATATTGATAGATAGATTAAAATATAGATTTATATACTGATTAATGGACATATTTATAGAAAGATTGATTGATTGATTGATATAAAGAAATAGAGATAGATAGTTAAATATATTTATAAATAGATAGATCGATAGATAGATTGATTGATAGATAGATACATTGACATCTAGATAGATATACAGATATACAGATAGAAACACTGACATATAGATATACCAATAAACAAATAAATAGAAAGATAGACAAATAGAAAGAAATAAAGATAGATAGATATATTTATTAATAGAAAGAAAGATATATAGTTTGATAGAAAGATAGATCGACAGATGGATAGTTTGATTGATAGTTAGATTGATAGTTAGATTGATAGATAGATTAAAAGAAAAATTGACATATATATATATATTGATATAAAGATAGATAGATAGAAAAAATATATACATATATAGAGAGATAGATAGACAATAGTTTGATAGATAAATCGAAAAATAGATGATACATAGACAGATATATATATATATATATATATATATATATATATACACACACACACACACAAATAGAAAGATAGAAAGATAGTCATATAGTTTGATAGATATATATAAATATTTTTAGAAATATTTATAGTCAGATTAAAAAACATATTGATATACAGATAGATAGATAGATAGATAGATTGATTAATTGAAAGAAAGAAAGAAAGAAAGATAGATAGATAGATTGAAAGAAACATAGAAAGAAAGATAGATAGATAGATAAATATATATAAATATAGATAGAGAGAGAGAGAAATAGATAGACAAATAGAGAAGTAGATTTAAAGATAGATAGATAGATATATTGATAGATATATAATTAAACATATAGAAAGATAGATACATTGACAGACAAGAAGATAGATAGATAGATAGACTAACACAACAAGAAAAATATCATATAGCTAGGGATAGTTCCATATCTAAATGAGCATTTTCCGTCGCTAAATATGATATAATGATGGATTCCCGATGGATCGGTTCCCTATCTAAACTGCTTCTTGCTAAAATTTAACGATGGAAAGTGTCCCTGGCTAAATAGTTAGCTTCAGAAAAATCCTTTGCTAAAAAAGACAAATTCCCTAGCTAAATTAGCAAGATAAATGAGATTTTCCGTCACTAAACAAAAATAATGATGGATGATTCCATAGCTAAAGTGCTAGTCTATAAATTTTAGCGACGGATATAGTCCCTAGCTAAATAAATTTAGCGACTAAAAATCTATCGCTAATTTTAATATTTCCTAAGCTAAATTAGATAGTGAAAATTTCCTAGCAAAATGAGCAAGGGATTTTTCCCTTGCTAATTTAGCAATGGATTTTTCCCTAGCTATTTTAATTTCAAAATTAATTTGTGAATTTAAATTATTTTAAAATTTTTTAATTAAATAATTTAATATTTTTATAACAAATTGAATAAAAATTGAAACTATAAATAATTTATAATAAACAAAAAATAAAATCATTAATATCTTATTCTAATTCAATATTTTACATAATTGAAACAAAAGAATAACAAAATTTTATTTTATCTTATTCATTAATGTATCTACCGATCATCCATAAAGTATAATATATCCATTCATTAACGTTGCTTTCTCTCCCCCTACTCCTCTGATCATCATTTTTCTACTGCGCAAAGTTGTTAGAGTCACGACATTTAATGTCTAGTGAAAAATCACATCACTTATAAAATCTTTGTATGAGGTACAATGCGGTATCATATCTGTCAAAAATTTAAACCACTTTGTTAAATTAAAAAAAAGTTATGTTTTGATACATATATAATCTTGCAGTATATATGTAAATATATACTAGCATTTCACTTGTACATATATTACTATAGTTTTTGTACATAAAAACAATAGTATTATGTGTACATATAAACTGAGTACAAATATACTCAGTATATATGTACATAAAATACTACAGTATTATATGTGCGTATTTATTGACTTTATTTGTACGTATATACCTCATTTCATTCTGTTGCTGTTACTCTCACTGCTGCTCTTATCGCTGTTTCCATTGCTGCTGTCGCTGCCAATACCACTATTATCATCGTTGCCGCCGCTACCTTTACTGCTGTCATTGTCGCCGATGCCACTATTGCTACCGTTGCTGCTGCCGTTGCTTGCTGCTACCGCCGCTGATGGTGCTACCATTGCATGCCGTAGCTACCACTACTGCTACTTCTACCATCACTCCTGCTGCTGCCTCCTTTGCCGCTGCTTTCTATGCTACCGTTGCTACAGCTACTAACGTAACTACCACCATTGCTTCATGTGCAGCCACTGTTACCGCCACTACCACCACTGCCACTACTACTTTCGGTGAAACTACTATTGCAGCCGCTGCCGCTTCCTCTGATGCTGCTTCTCTCACCGCTGCTGCTCTTGCCACTCTTGCCGCTCCCACCACTGATGCTGTCACTACAGCCCCCACTATTGCCGCTGCCACCACTGCCATCGCTGCCGCTTCTGCTGCCGCCGCTGCCGCCGCCGCTGCCGCTGCTGCCGCTTCCTCTGCCGCCGCTACTATCACTGCCACCGATGTCGCTGCTACTACTACATGTAAATTTCATCAAGATGAAGATGAATATGGAAATACATATAACAATATGAATTAATACACAAGGACAAGGAACATAAAAATTCTCAATCACAAATTTGTGGGTTCATATATCATTAGTAACTATTGAAGTGAATCATATACTCATGAGTTAATGTACTACAACTATCATAGGTTAGTTCAGATGGTAAGGGTGAGCAACGAGATCCAGGAATACAATATATTCATGAGATCATAGGTTTGAATCTTACCTTTGAATTGAGGGAAATGTATCAGATCATAATTACCTAGGATTAGTCGAGGTGCATGCAAATTGACTCGAACATTCATGGGTCACAAAAGAAACATACTAGAGCTGACTCTGCACTACTTGATTTTGACCCCAAACCCACAGTCTGCCCGTTGAGATGCTACCACCATTTACACGAAGTTCTACAATAGCATCAGTACAATCCTCTTCACATGACATAGATTTTACAAACTCTGCCTCTAACTACTTCACTTTTCATGGGTGCCTTTTACCTTCTTCAGTGCCATCATCCAATTGACCAAATTCATTATTACCTAATCAAATATCTGAACATATAAGAGCCTAAATATGTGCAAAGTTATGAACGAGTACACTTGAACATAATAAGAAATATTAAGAGTGTTGTATATAGTTTGTTTTGATAATCTATTTGTATAATCAAATATTTTTGTTTTAATATTTGCATGTAAATGCAAGAAAGTAAATATTAAGAGACCGGGAATGCAGCAATAGCACAATAACGAAGGTTCCACTATCTGGTCATGGTGGAAGAAATTTTTGAAGCAGAACCTGACCCTTCTGATGATTCAACCCGCTTTGGTTAATTGAACCGAGAAAATTTTAATATAAAATGTTTTTATTTTATTTTTTCGGGTTACTATTTTCGTGATTTGGAAACTATTCATCTTCTCTCTCTCTCTCCTTGTGCAATTTATCACGAAAATTTCTGTGCTGCACATACTGTAAGACTTTTGATTTGGTTTAATCTGTAACGCATAAGTATTTTATGGTGGATGTAGCTAGTCATACTGAGCAACTAGTGAACCACATTATTTCGTGCGTTTCTTTTGTTGTTTCTATTCTATTTTTTATTCTCTCACGCTTGGATTGTGGATTGAATATAAATCATTTGTTGTTTTTGTTGTTCTTTCTTCTTCTGTATCTTAAAATCATAACTTTGGAAGCACAAATGCCCAACATAGAGTAATCACCATTAACCAGCAACATACAACAACAATCATTAATTATTACCCAACACCATCAATGACTAGCATTGATTGGTACTATCAACAATGACAATGCTTGATTCATCACTATTATGGCCAAAAACTAGTAAGAGTTTCGATTATAACTAGGGAGAGAAGGAGAAAAAGAAAAATAAATATATTTTTTCATTATTTTTAAAAATTAATATATATATATATATATATATATATATAGTTGGGATAACTCACATGTCATGTGCTCTTATACAATATATAAATCTAACAAGAAAGAAAACAAATAAAATTATATGCTTACACATTAAATTAAACCTCAAACACCACCACTTTAAGTTAGCATGTATATGTCACAAATTCTCAACTCAAAAAAGAGAAAAAAACCTTATTGTTTGAGCACATTCGTGAAATATCTATATTTTTTTCATTTATATGTATGTATATAATTACTTTCAAATTATCCTAGATCTTCTCCCATTAAAGTACAATCAATCTAAATATATTTTATTTAGTCATTGAATATCAAATAAGCATCAATATTAAGTTGTCTAATTATTATAATAAAGCATTATAAACATCTAAATTAGTAAACAAAACTCTTCCAAAAAAATGTTTGATCCGCTGGATCTCATTACAATCAATGTCATAAATACATACTCTGTATCTACATTAAATCTAAAAATCATGATATACCATTTACTTTTCTAAGAAATAAAATTTCTATAAAAAAATATAAAATTATATAATAGATATTTTCTTTTTAATCATTTGAGTTCAAATTGAATTTGTGTAAACATTTATCCGACTATATCACTCATCTCTGAATGATATCTCTTGTTCTAGAACACTCTTTACAAACATGAAAATCATAAGAACTATACACATATTAGCATGTCTATGAGATTCTGAGTATTACTCTCTAATCATTATCAGAAAGTTCAACTTTCATACAATTATACTATGTCTAATAGAATCAATTGAGAAACAAGTAAATATGAATAGGTTTACACTCTGATCAAGTAAGCCAATGAGCATATATTCAATCATATCAAAATCAGACAAAATATTTAAAGCAATTCTCCTCAAAAGAAGAAATTATATCTCAATTCTCATGAAATATCTAAAATATCTCAAATTCTTTATTTAGAACTCAACTTATATGAACCATTTCAATTTCAATATACCCCTGATGATAATTATCTATAATCAAAATATCAACATACATTAATAACTTCACATCTTATCCTCTTGATTTATTTTAATAGAAATAAGAATAACCTAACACATATCTCATAAAATCAAAAGTAATGAATGCTAAAAAGAATATATTAATCTATATCCTATAAAATTATTTCAATCAATAAATAACCTTTCTAGTCTACCAATCATGTATATGCTCCATAAAATAGTGAATTCTTATGAATGATGCATAAGCACCTCTTCCTTAAAATCATTATGAATAAATATATTCATCATATTTAACTGATATACAATCTACATAAAACATATACTAATAAAAAATAATAATCTAATAGCAAACACCTTAGTCACAAAAAATGTATCCCAATAATCATTCTATTTTTTTGTATATCTCTTAGCTATCAACTTAGCATTAAGTCAATCAACCTTCAATTCAATTCCAGTCTTCAATGAAAATTCCCAATTGCATTCTATTGCAATCTTACCTAAAAATTTCAAAATAAAATCATCAGTATAATTAGATGTCATTGCATTGAGTTCAACCAACATAATATATCAACTTTAAAGACTAATAATCTAGAAAAAAATATCAAGGATCATGTAATTATTAAGAAAGGACAAAAAATTAAAATATATATTATCAAATTAAAAATAAGAAAATATAAGTAATACTAAGTGCCTAACAGAACATATCTTTGGTTTTTTCTATAGTATAATAGGAAGGTCCAATTTAATATTTCAAATTAAATCATCTAATGTGGGCAAGACTAATATGGGAAAGGTTATTGATATATATATCAAGTAAAAACCTCTAGGTCGAGATCATCAAGTTTTCAAAAATTTCTCATTTTTTTCTTCAATAGGACACTCATACTATGCTCCTTTTACTAGCAGAAAGCATCATAATAAATCTCTAAGATAGAAGTTAAAATAGTTGTTACACTACAATGAAATAATTATATCACAATAGAACACTCATACTATGCTCCTTTTCCTACCTAAAAGAAAAGCATCACTACTCTTTTCAAAATTAATTTTGCTATTAGTATCAGACGCAAAGATAGAAGTTAAAATAATTGTTACACTGCAATGAAATAATCTTATTACCATGGAGTCCAAATAGCTCTAAGAAGAGTCATTGAAAAATAATTTACCATTAAATAATATTATATTCACACTCATAATAATCTTTATGGCCTCTAATAAGTAACGTATATATCTTTTCTAAGTATTACAGTACTTAACAAAAGCAGACTTTATAACAAAAATAGTCATCTTCTCACTATCTAAAAAATCTTAAATAAAATAAATACACTCTAAAATCTTAAGCAAAAAATAAAAAGACCCATAAATATAAAAATTAATATTTGCTACAATCTAAGAATACTAAAAACAACATCCAATTGAATAAGAATTTATTTGTTGACACCAATTCTTTTTAAAAATAACTAAGAACACTCATATGTAATATAAATGCCTTAATTATCACAATTAAATATTTGTTCTTTCTTTCAGCTGTCTAATTAAGGCATAAGTGCTAGCACATGATATCTAATTAATCATTTTATCCTTTTCAAAAAAATAAATCATCTCATGTTGATGTTCCCTATTAGTCCTTTACTTTAAAGATCAAATGTGTAATATCCAAATTTACTCTACTAAGATGCATAACTAATAAAATATTTCATTTATATAACCATTACATATTATGTATTATGAAATCTAATTAGAATCATATTTGATGACTATCCACACTCTCATTATACCATTTGCATTTATAATTAAAATTTTACAAATATATTAACTAATATCCTATTATACAATTAACAAATTCTAGAGAGAAATGCAAATTAAAACCCTCTAATTTTTCTTCTACTCTTACAACAACATTAAACCCTCCGCTAATAATTTATAGTTCAGACAAAGATGACATTAGGTGGAATGTTCAAAAAATCAAAAACTACTGAAAGAGATAATATTTGGTCTATATTTAAGATCATTATCCTACTCATTTTTTGTACCATAAACTAATTTTTATGGTTAGCATTAGCAACAACAACCTCAAAATTCAGTTTATGTTTTAACTTTTCTAATTCATTCAGATATTTAGGTTCACTAATGAAGACAAATGATGCTAGCACATTATACATTTAAAATAAGTTTCAAATGGAACTATTGAGATGAATGAGTGGTGAAATACTTCATTTATCTAATCATTACATATTACATAGCATTATATCAAATCAAAATCACATCTTGTGACTATCCTCTCTCTAATTATACAAAGTGAATTATTTATCAAAAACATTCAAATATACTACCTCACATCCTACTACACAAGCTAAAAATTCTAGAGAAGAACGTAGATTAACACCCTTCCTCACTAATTATTCTTTCATTCTTACTAATACATTAAAATCTTCACTGATAATTTATGGCCTAAACAAAGAGAACTGAGTTATAGCATCCCATAACTTGCTTTAGGATTACCTCTTGTTCTTTTCATACACCCTCATTAAATTAGTTGGAAAATAGGATGTTTAAAAAATCAAAAACCACTCAAGGAGATAATATTTGGTTCATGTTTATGACCATTATTATGATACTCATTTTTTGTCCCATAAACTAACTTTTATGGTTAGCATTAGCAACTACAATCTAAAAATTCAATTTATGTTTTAACTTTTCAAATTCATCCAAACACATAGGTTCAATAAGAGAAACAAATAACACTGACACACCATACATTTGCCATAAAGACAAATGACAATGACATTAACACATAATGTTCTTTTCATATGTCGCACATAATGTTCTAATCATCTTAATATTTTCATGTTACAATCAAACTACGTTTTTATTTTCCATGAAATTTATAATCATAAACAAAATTTCAAATCTTTTTTTTAAATCAATAACTATATATATCTAGTACTAAAGGAATGTCGGATACATACCCCGAGATATCTTTACCAATTGCTATATTCTTAATGTTATGGAAAAGTCTTATCTACTCTAATCCCAAGGAACATATATAAGTCGAGGAAAAATATGAGATGAATCTGAGAGAGAATGATAAGAGATGATAAAAAAATAATATATATCTAATATAATTATTAATAAAAATAATAAAATATCTCAAACTATCATGGATAATTTTCCTACAAAACCCCTAAATATCTTACTGAATCAGATGACATATATATCTCCTAGCATTCTCATATTGTGAATGATAAGAAATTGTAGTATATTTTTCTCATTGGTATACCTCATAATCAATAAATATTATTTACTTGATGTGATGTCACTTTTTCTTATTGATAGTAGAGGCATCGATATACCTCATGGTCCATCTCATCATTCTAACAAAACACATATACAAAAAAATACATGACAAAAAAAGAACAACATTAGCATTGTCATGCCCCATGGTCAATAGAACAATGTCACTGTCTAAAAGCCTAAAACAATATTAAATTCTAATCAAAGACGAATGTGATCACTTAAAACATGAGTATTGACTCCTACTAAATGTACAACCCAAGAATTTTGAGTAAGATGGTGGGAAAAACTAATCATAAATATGTGTTGTAGTTTTATTCAACTATTATATTTAATTTTATATTATTTGATGAGATAGGCTACGCATTTATATTTGTTTGTTAAATAAAAGATATGCATCAAAGTAATTACCAAAGACACTAATTAAAACAAGGGTCAAACTTTAAGCTATCGTTGATATTTTTGTGGAATCTTCTAATATAAGAGAATAATTAAAAAATTTAAATATCCAACAATTATAAAATTATAGGGATAAAAATGACTAATTATTCAGATTCTAGTTAATCATATTTATTCAGAATCTAGTTGATCATATTTTCTAATTAACCAATTATTTATTGACAATAAAAAACTATCAATATTTTTAGATACAAGTATAAATGAACCATAAGATAATACTTGAAAGTATATGTAAACTTTTTTCGATCACGTACTTTCTTAAAAAATATACTTTTCTGCTTTCATCTTATTATATTTTACTATGAAAATTAACAAGCCAAATATATACCTTCCATTTAAATCTTTCAAGATTAAACAAAGAACTTAAATGTAAATTATCATTGCATTAAAAATATATATATGATAATTAATCATTATTGCTGATAGTCCTACCACCAATCAATCTTGAGATATATAACAAAAACTCTAATTGAGTTTTATTTGTGTTCAAGTCTTGTATTTTAGATATTTATGCATTAGTTTAAAGAAAAATGTTAGATTATCATATTAATTTTATTTAATTTCAAATATGTTTTTACATTTCAGCTTGTATTTAATATTAGTGAAATGTTTTGTATAAAAATACTCCATATATTTTTTTGTATCATGTATTCACATTTTAGATTAATTAAATGTATGGGACATTTATGTTCAATAATTCAACATGAACAAAATTTTCAACCTCCACATTGTTTTGCTAGCTAACAAAAAAAATGAATCATTTGTAGAAATATTTGAATAAAGAAAAAGAAAGCAAACCCATGTAAAAAGTGACCCATCAGAAGCCATAGCTACAATATGCTCTCTGCCACATGATATATTCAACCACCGAGCATTGTCACCAGCTGGGAATTCAAAGAGCTCTGGACGAAGTGGTTTTGGTATTCATAATTGACACTCTTTTCCATTTCTTCCTGTTTGCCAACTCTGATTATACCCCCATACATAAATCGCAATCATTGTTGCTGAAACTATGGGCATTGCAGGTTTGCCTAAGATATCATTGATGTCCATCATACTATTGTACCGCTGACCATCATTAGTTGAAAAGACTGTAAGATAGTAAATGATGATGGCCATAACAACATTGAGTGAATTACAAATAACAGGAAAAAATCATCTTGATTTTGATTATTTTGCAGAATCATTTAAATAATTAACTGAAAATAAACCAAATAAAATATACCAAAAATCAAATTTTCTATAAATAGATAACTTTAATCATAATCTAAGAGGGAAAAGTCAGGATAACTAGTAAAAAAATCATTCATCAGAACTAAATCAATCAACTATTCTTGAACTGATTACAAACTTCTACAAAATCATTTAACAATCAAAGTTTAAATGAAAACAATCATGACATATAATTAAAAGATTCTTTACAAAGAAAATGGAATAACAAGTTTTTCAGATGGGACAAAATAAGATCCAATGAAAATCACAGTTCATAAACAATCATATACAAATACGATTTAAAAAATTATGCAGATTGTGAAACTATGAGGTAAACATAACCCAATGAAAACTTAAATTGATAATGAAATTTATGGAACAAAATGATTTTTAACGTCACAAGAATGCTAAGTTGCACCTTGAGTGTAAGATTTGGTGGACTTTAATAGTAAAAATGAACCTTTTGACTTGAATACTTAAAACAAAGCTTTAGACTTAAATACTTAAAATGAACCTTTCGGCTTGAATACTAAAAACAAACCTTTCAACTTGAATACTCAAAATAAACAACAAAGTATGCGAACAAACTGAATTCTATAAGTAGTGACTTGGGCAGAGAAGCTTGTTCAATCAAAGAAATGGGTAACTAAAGATTCATCCTTGAAATGGTCATTCACGTCCAATGATATGAAATCGATTTAGAAGATGATCAAGTGAACTATGCTGTTAAGAGATGAGTCATTAATAAGTTTGTGTTATTTTAAAGATTCACCAATGTTATTATTTTAAGGTGGAATTATATTTTAGGGTATCCCCTGAAATATTAAAAAAATTTAAACTGATCATTTAATATTAAAAAAAAGACACCAAAAAACAAAAAATAAAGACACTTGAAATCATAGTCATAAACTACCCTCACCACTACCACTCGCCCATGCCCCTCGCCCTTGCCCCTCTTCCTAGCCCCTCACCTCTCTCCAAGAGCTCCATGATGGAGCTTAACAGAGCTCTGCCATGGATCTCGGTGGATTCATAGAGAGGGGCAAGGGGAGAGGGGCGAGGGGAGAAAGGCGAGGGGATAGAGGCGAGGGGAGAGGGGTGATGGGTGAGGGGCAAGGGAGTGAACGAGGGTGAGGGGCATGAGAGAGGGGCAAGGGTAGTTTAGGATTTATAAATTCGAGTACAATGGTTTCGAATTTATTTATAGTTCGGTGTTTTTTTTCAAATGTTAAAATATTAGTTTCATATTATAAAATATTTCTGGGGGCTTACTCCAAAACATAAATCCATCGCTAAATCAAGAATTTTATTATCAATGGAAAATATGTCGCTAAATCAAGGATTTTATTAGCAAGGGAAAATCCGTCTCTAAATCTGTCGCTAAATCAAAGATTTTATTAACGAGAAAAAATCCATCGCTAAATCAAGGATTTTATTAGCAAGGGAGAATTCATCGCTAAATCCATCGATAAATCAAGGATTTTATTAGCAAGGGAAAATCCATCGCTAAATCATAGATTTTATTAGCAAGGAAAAAATTGTCGCTAAATCTATCACTAAATCATGGATTTTATTAGCAAGGGAAAATTCGTCGCTAAATCCGTCGATAAAACCGTCGCTAAATCATGGATCTTATTAGCAAGAGAATATCTGTCGTGAAATCCATCACTAAATCAAGAATTTTATTAGCAAGGGAAATTCCGTCGCTAAATCCATCGCTAAATCAAGGATTTTATTAGCAAGGGATATTTCGTCACTAAATTTGTCACGAAATCAAGCATTTTATTAGCAAGAAATATCCCATCGCTAAATTCATCGTTAAAATCTCCGCTTTTCTTGAGCGGAATTTACAAAAATTTTCCATCGCTAATTCGTCGCTATATCCCCCACTTTTCTTTAGCGGAATTTTCAAATAATTTTCCCTCACTAATCCAATGTTTATCCGTTGCTATTTTTTTTCATAAAAAATTTATCAATCCATTGTTATTCCCTAACTAATCCCTTGTAATTTAGTTAGGGTTTGATCCATAGGAAAAATTCCCTAGCTAAATTGATATTTTCTTGTAGTGTTATAGACTGATTGATTAATTGATAGATAAATAGATTCATAAATAGATATATATATATATATATATAGATACAAAGATATTTCGGTAAATATATAGATAGATACATAGATAAACACATTGACAAAAAGATAGACAGCCAAGAAGATTGACCAAAAGATATACAGATAGACAATTTGATAGGCAGACAAATTTAGAGAAAAAAAGATAGATAGATAGGTAGATAGATATATACATAAATAGATTGATAGACAGGTTGATTGATTGATTGATAAACAGTTTGATAGACTAATAGATTGATAGATTTATAGAATGAAAGATATATTGATTTATTAATAGATAGACAGATAGATTGATTGATTGATTGACATAAAGATACATGATTAGATAGATAGAAAGATAAATAACAAATAGATAGATAGATAGATAGATATATATACATGTAGATAGACCAAAAGATTTACAAATAGAATATATAAATTTTATTAGATATATAGAGAGACAAATTAATATACATATAGATAGAAAGATAGACAAATAGATAAATAGATTGATTGATATATAGATAGATAGATAGATAAACACAAAAATAGACTTATAAACTGACAGATATATCGACTGAAAGATAAAAAATAGATAGATAGATATATAGATAGATAGACAAATATAATAGATAGATAGATAAATTAACAAATAGATATATAGATAGATAGATAGATATATTAACAAATAGATATGCAATTAGAAAGATAGATTAATAGATAGAGAAATAGATAGAGAAATAGATAGATAGATATGTAGATAGTAAGATAGATTGACATATATATATAAAGATTGATAGAAAGATTCACAGACACGTTGAAAGATAGATGTATATACATATTGATAGACTGATTGAAAGAGAGATACTGTTTGATAGACAAAAAGATAGATAGATAGATAGATAGATAGATAGATAGATAGATAGATAGATAGGCAGATAGATTGAGATATTATTTGAAAGATAGATAGATGGATTGATAGACAGATAGATAGTCAACTAGATAGACATATATATAAAGAGAATTATAGATAGAGAAATAAATATATAAATAGAAAGATAGATAGATACATAGATAGACAGACAAATATATAGATAGATAGATAGACAGATAAATATATATATATACAAATAGATATGCAAATATATAGATAGAATGATAAATTGATAGATAAATAGACAGAAAGAAAGAAAGATAGATATATAGATAGAAAGATAAATAGACAAATAGATAAATATAAATTTAGATAAATATATAAACATATTAATATAGATATAGATAGATAGATAAACAAACAAATAATTAGACTGATAGATAGACAGATAGATAGATAGACCGATAGATAGATATGTAGAAATACAAATATATTGGCAAATAGATAGAAAAATAGATAGATCGATAGAAAGATAGATATAATAGATAAATAGATTGATAAATAGAAATATAAATAGATAGATAGATAGATAGATAAATTGACATATAGATAGGCAATTAGATAGATAGATTGATAGATAGATAGAGAAATAGATAGATAGATAGATAGATATGTTGATAGAAAGATAGATAGATAAATATATAGATAAATAGATAGATAGAAAGATAGATACACAAATAGACAGATAGAGATATATATATATATATAGGCAGATAAAGAGATAGACAAATAGATACTTATATATATATATATATATAAAGATAGATAGATAGACAAATAGATATATATATATATATATATATAAATAGACATATAGAAAGAGAGAGGGAAAGAAAGAAAGAAAGATAGATATATTGATAGATATATAAATAGATAGACAGACAAACAAACTGATAGATAGATAACTAGACATATAGATCAGTAGATAGATAGATATATAAATAGGTAGATAGATAGATAGATAGACAAATAGATAGAAAGATAAATAGATAGATAAATATAAATATAGATAAATAGATAGATGATAATAAAGATAGATATACAATTAGATAGACAGATAGATAGATTGATAAATAGATAGATAGATATTTAAATTAATAGAGAAATAGATAGATAGATAGATAGACACATAGATTGATAATTTGATAGATAAATAGATACACAGATTTTTAGAAAAATTGATAGACAAATTGATAAGCAGATTGATAGATTGATAGACAGATTTATAAACAGATTGATAAATAAATTGACATACAAATTAATAAAAATATAAATAAAAAGATTGATAGAAAGATAGATAAATAGGTAGATATATAGATAGACTGATATATAGTAAAATATATAGATAGAAAGTTAGATTATTAGACAAATAGATAGAATGTTTATTCGATAGATATAATGAGAAACAGATAGACATATATATATATATATATATATAAACACATAGATAGAATGATTGATAGACAAATAGATAGACAAATAAAAAGAAAGAAAGAAAGATAGATAAATAAACAAATTGATAGAGAGATTTATAGAAAGATAGATAGAAAGATTCATAGACCGATTGATAGAAATAATGATAGATAGATAGATAGATTAAATAATAGATAGATTGATAGACAAATTGATAGAAAGATAGATTGATTGAAAGATAGATAAAGAGATAGATAAATAGATAGAGAGATAAATAGGAAGATAGATCAAGAGATTATTAGTTAGATAGATCACAGATAGATAGATAATAGAGATACATATAGATAGATAGATAGATTGATTGATTGATCAATTGATAGTTAAACAAATAGAAAGATAGATAAATAGACAAATAGATAGATAGAGAGATAAATTGATATATAGATAGATAGATAGAGAGATAAATTGATATATAGATAGATAGATAGAAATATGGATAGATATAAAGATAGATAAAAAATTGTTAAATATAAAGATAGATAGATAGAAAAATAAATAAATAGAAAGGTAGATAGATAGATAGAAAAATAAATAAACAGAAAGATAGACAGACAGATAGATAGATATATAGATATATAGATATATAGAATTATAGAAAGATACACAGATAGATATATAGACATATAGATAGATAGATAGACAAATTGATAGATAGATAGATAGATTGATTGATAGAATGATATATTGAAAAATATATAGATACATAGATAGTAAGTTTGATTGATTGATTGATTGATTTATTGATAGATAGAATGATAGATAAATAGATAGATAATTGATAGACAGGATGATATATAGATAGACCGGCAGATAAATAGATAGATAGATATATAGAAAATTTGATAGATAGATAGAAAGATCGATAGATAGACAAATAGATAGAAAAATAGATAGATAGATAGATAGACAGTCAGATAGATAGATAGATAGACAGATAGATAGATAGATAGATAGATAGACAAATAGATAGTAGATTAATAGATAGGAAGTCCAATAGATTGACAAATAAATAGATAGATAAATAAATAAATAAATTGATAGATAGATAAATAGATAGAAATATAAATAGATAGATAGAGTGAAAAATTGACAGAAGGATTAACTAATAAATAGAAATATAGATAGATAGAGAAATATATATACAATACATCAACAGAGATATAGATAGAATGACAGATAGATATACAGATAGATGGACAGATAGATAGATATATAGATAGATAGATGGATAGACTGATAGATAGACAAAAAGATTGACAAATATAAATAAAGATCTATAGACATATAGATAGACAGATAGATAGACACATAGATATAAAGATAGATAGACAGACAAATAGATATAGAGATAGATAGACAGATAGATAGATAGATAAATAGCTAGATAGATTGATTGACAGATTGATAGAAAGAATGAAACATAGATAGATAGATAGGAAAATAGATGGACAAAGTGAAATACAAATACATTGATAGTTAAATAGATAGATAGATTGATTGATATATAGATAGACAAATTGATAGAATGATTAATAGATAGATTGATATACAGATTGATACACAATTGGATATACAGATTGATAGACAGTTTGTTAGAAGATTTCGAGATTGATAGCTAATTAATTGATAGATAAATAGATAGATTTATAAATAGATAAAAAGATATATTAACATATTATTAGAATGATATATAGATAGGTAGATAGATAGAGAGATAGATAGACATATATATAGACAAATAGATAGATAGATAGACAAATAGATAGAAAGATAGGTTGACAAATAGAAAGAAAGATATATAGATAAATAGACTGATAGATTGAAAGAAAGAAAGAAAGATAAATAGTAGAAAGATAGACAAGTAGATACATGGATAGATAGACACATATATAGATATATATATGTCAACACATATAATGAGAGAAAGAAAGATAGAATGATGGATAAAAAGATATATAGACTGATATACATATTGATAGATATATACATAGATAGATAGATAAACAAGTATATAGACATACATAAATATATAAACGAATATATTGATAGTTAGACAAATACATAAATATACAAATATATCTATCTATATAAATAGATATACACATATAGATATATAGATAGTTAGATAAATAGTTATATTGATAGGTAGACATATAGATAATTATACAAATAAATAGATAGATACATAGATTGGTAGCAAATACATAGAAGCATAGATACAAAGATAAATAAAAAGATAAATAGACATACATAAAAACATGGATAGTTATATATATATATATATATATAAACAAATAAACAGATAGATAGCTATATAGATAGATAAATAGATAGATAGATAGATAGATAGACATGTCGATAGACATATATATAGACAGATAGATAAATAATAAAGAGTCAAATAGATAGAAAGATTGATAGACTTTTACAAAGATAGATTATTACATATATAGATAAATAGATAAATAATAAATATATAAACGAATATATTGATAGTTAGTTAGAAAGAAAGATATATAGATATATAGATAGATAGATATAGACAAAGAGATGGATAGATAAATAAATAGATAGACCAATATATACACAAATAGATTTACAAAAATATAGACAAATAGATATATAGATAGATGGATAGATAGAAAGATAGATTTATAGATTGATTGATAAATAGATAGACAGACAGATATATTTTACAAAGATTGATTGATAATTAGATGGAAAGAAAGAAATAAATAAATAAATAAAGATAGATAGATAGACAGATACATTGACAAATAGATAGATAGATATATATATATATATATATATATATATATAGATTGTCAGATAGAAAGATAGATAGATAGATCGATTTGAGATAGACATATAGATAGATAGAGATATAGATATATATATATATATATATATATATATACAAATTTATAGTATTATTGATAGACAAATTGATTCATAGATTTATAGATATATATATATATATATATATACATATATTTTGACATATAGACAGACTGACATTTAGATTTATAGAAAAATAGATAGACAAACACAATGATGAACATATAGATAGAAAGATAGATAGAGAGGAAAATAGATAGACAAATAGACATATAGATACATATATAGATAGATAGACAAATAGAATTAAAGATAGACAAATAGATAAATAGATAGATAGATAGATCAGTTAGACAAATAGGCAAAAAGATTGATTATAGATAGACAGACACATAGATAGATAAATAGACAAATTGATTATTAGATTAATAGACAAATTATTAGACAGATTACTAGAAAAATAGATAGATAGAAAGATAGATTGATAGAAAGATAGATTGACAGAATGATAGACAAATAGATAGACATATATATATATATATAGACAAAAAGATAGATAGTTAGATAGTTAGATAGAAATATAATTATAAATACACAGGCAAATAGATAGAAAGATAGATAGACAAATTGTATTAATTATAGATATATAGATAGATAGAAACATAGACAGATAGTCAAACAAATAGGCATATAGATACACAAATAGATAAATTGATAGATAAATAGACACATAGACAGAAAGATATATATATATATATATATATACAGGCAAATAATCAAATAGATGGATAGATGGATAGATATAATAAAATACAATCAAATATATAGATAGATATACAGATTGATATACAGATAGATAGATAGCCATATAAATAGACACTTAGATAGTTGACAGATAAATAGATATACTGATAAAAATATAGATAGAGATTTTGATAGGTAGACAGAATATAGATAGATAAATAGAGATATATATAAAAAGATAGATAAACAAATAGATAAAGAGACAAACACATTGATTGTCATACAAATAGAAAAATAGATAGCTAGCTAGATATATATATATATATATATATATTGATATATAGATAGATAGATGATTAAATAAATAGCCATATAGACAACTACATAGTTAGATATATAAAAATATAGATGGGCAGATAGATAAATATATAGATAGACATGTAGAAAGATAGATTAATTGATAGATTGATAGATAGATTTATTCATAGATTGATATACAGATTGATAAAAAGATTGAAAGAAAGAAAGATAGATATATTAACACATTGATAGATAGATAGTTAGACAGATGATAGTTAGATCGATGATAGATAGACAGATAGTAAGAAAGATTGATAAACAAATAGATAGACAAAATGATAAATGGATAGATAAATAGATAGAATTTCAAAATAATAGCTATATAGATAGTTGGATAGACATACAGATAGATAGATATGTAGATAGATAGATAGATCGATAGATCGATATATATATAGATAGATAGATAGAAATGAAGATATATATATAATTAGTATATAGACTAATAGATAGATAGAAATGAAGATAGAAATGAAGATATCAAATAGATAGATAGATTAGTATATAGACTAATATATAGACAAATAGATAGATAGAAATGAAGATAAAAAAACAGAAAGATAGATAAAATATAGATAGATAGATAGATATGTAGGTAGATACGTAGATAGATAGATAGATTGATTGATTGAAATATAAGTAGATATATATAAATATATATAGACATACATATAGATAGATTGATAGATATATAGGCAGATAGATAAATAGATAGATATTTAGACAAATATATAGACAAATAGATAAACAAATAGTTAGATATATAAAAAAACAGATTGATTGACAGATTAATTGATAGATTGATTGTAGATTAATTGACTGATTGATAAATAGATAGATAGATAGATATATTTATTGATGCTATATAGATAGTTAGATAAATAGATATAAATATAAATAGCCAGATATATAGACAAATAGACTGATAGATATACAGATAGTAAGATAGATTGATAAATAACTAGATTGACAAATAGATAAATTGATTGAACGAAAGACAAAAAGATAGAAATACATATAGTTAGATAGATAGTTAGACAGATAAATATGCAGATAGATAGATAGTTAGATATATAGATAGACAGAAAGATAGATAGATAGATAGGTAGATAGATAGATAGACATAAAGATAGATTGATATAATGATTGATACACATATTGAAAATATATAGATAGATAAATTGGCATATTGATAGAAAGATAGATATACAGATAGATTGAAAAATAATTAAACAGATATATAGAGAGATAGATAGAAAGATTGATTGATAGTGAGTTTGATAGATAGATTATAAAATAATCAATAATCAAATAGAATGTAGATTGATAGAAAGATAGGAAAATTAAAGAAAGATAGATAAATTATTTGACATATAAATAGACTTGTAGATAGTTATATAGATATACCGATTGATATAATGAACGATAGATAAATAGAGAGATAGATGAGTAGACAAATAGATAGATAGATATACAAATAGATAGGGAGATAGATAGCTAGATAGATAGATAGATAAATAGATAGTCAGATAGATAAACAGATAAATATATAGATAGACAGAGAGATAGATAGACAAATAGATAGACATATAGATAGATAGACATATAGATAAAAAGATAGATAGATAGATATATAGATAGATAGATAGACAGATAGATCGATAGACAGATAGATAAATAGATAGATAGATAGATAAACATATACATACACAGATTGATTGATTGATATATAAGAAGACATATTGATAGAAAGATCGATAAATTAATAGATTGAGAAAGAGATAGATAGATAGATAGTTAGTTAGTTAGATAGCAAGATACACAAATAGATAGACATATTATTATATAGATAGATAAATAGATATACATATAGATATAAAGATAGACTGAATGATAGACAGAAAGATATATAGATATATAGATAGACTGATAGAAAGATAGATATATAGATAGATACAAAGATACATAGATAGATAGTTAGTTAGATAGACTCATAGATAGATAGATAGACACATAGACAAACATATATTGAGACACATAGACAAACAAATAGATAGATAGATAAATACATAGATAGACAGACAAATAGATAGATAGATAAATACATAGATAGACAGACAAATAGATAGATAGATAAATACATAGATAGACAGACAAATAGATAGATAGATAAATACATAGATAGACAGATAAACAGATAGATAGATATACATACATATAGACATATAGATAGATTGCCAGATATACAAATAGGTAGATAGACAAATAGACAGAAAGTCAAGTTGGTAGCTTGATAGATAGAAAGATATATAGATATAAAGTTAGACAAATAGATAGACAGAAAGATAGAAAAATAGAAAGATAGAAAAATAGAAAGATAGATAAATAGATAGATAGATAAATAGATAGATAGACAGATAGATAGATAAATAGATAGATAGACATATAGATAGAACGATATATAGATTGTTAAATAGACACATAGGTAGCAAGATAGATAGATAGATAGCCAGACAAACAAAAAAAATCAGATAGCTAGTATGACAAATAGATTAATAAATAGACAAATTGACTAACAAATAGACAAATGGAAATAAAGAAAGAAATATTGATAGATAGATAGATAGATTATTAAATAGATAGATAGATATAAAGATAGACAGATATATTCACATATAGATAGAGAGAAAGGTAGTCAGATAGATATGCAGATAGATAGATAGATAGATAAGATAGATAATTAGATAACTATATAGATAGATAGAAATATAGATAGAGAGAAATACAGAAATGTAGATAAATAGACACACAACCAAAAAGGCATATAAATAGACACACATATTAATACATAGAAAGACATATAGATAGACTGAATGATAAACAGATAAATATATGGATATATAAATAGATAGATATAATGATTTATAGACAAGAAACAAAAACACATATTTAGATAGATTGATTGATTGATAAACCGATTGATAGAAAATTTGATAGAATTATTGATAGATAGACAAATATATAGAGAGATTATTAAATAGATAGATGGACAAATAGATAGACAAATATATAGATAGATTAATTGATAGATAAATTAGTAGATAGATATGCAGATAAATATACATGTAGAAGACAGATAGATATGCAGAATGATATCTAGATAGATATTCATATAGATAAATAGATAGATAGAAAAATAGATAGATTGATAGAAAGAAAAATATATATATATATAATTAAAAATGGAGATTGACAAATAGATAGACATATTTAGAGATAGATTGATTGGGAAATATAGAGACAGATAGATAAATATATATTAGATAGATAGATTGAATTATAGACTGGTTGATAGATAGATTACATATAGATTGATAGATAGATTTTTAGATAGATCAAAAAAAAATAGAAAGATATATAGATTTAAAGACAAATACATAGAACATAGATACACAAATAGATACAGGAGACAAATAGATACAAAGACAAATAGATAGATAGATAGATTGATTGATTGATTGATAGAAAAATAGACAAAAATACAATAGAAAGATTGAAAAACAAACATATTGATAGATAGAAATACATACATAGAGAAAGAAAGATAGATAAATAGATAAATAGAAAGATAGATAGATTGATTGATATATAAATAGATAGTTAGATAGATAAATAGATTTATATCCAGATATATTGATATACAGACAGACATATAAATAGATAGATAAATAAACAAACACATAAACAAATAGATAGTTTTCCAGATAGAAAGATTCAAGATAGACAAACATATAGAGTGACAGGCATATAGATGGATAAAAATATAAATAAATAGATAGAAAGATTTATAAATAGATATATTGATAAACAGATAGATACATATATAGATTGTTAGATTTATATAGAGATTAATATATAAATTGATTGAGAGATTGATAAATAGATAGATAGATAGACATAGATAGATAGATAGACAGATAGATTGGTAGATAAATAGATACATAGATAGATAGGTAAATATATAATTATATAGACATGTAGATAAGCAGATATATAAGCAGATAAAAAATCATATAGATAGATAGATAGAAAAATAGATAAATAGATAGATAGCTAGATATATAGATGGATAGAGAGATAAAAAGATAGATAGATAGATAAATAGATAGATAAATAGCCAAACAGATAGATATACAGAAAGATCGACAGATAAATAGACAGATAAATAGATAGGTAGATTGATAGATTGATATCCAAAAGATAGACAGATAGATATACAGATAGAATGGCAAATTAATAGACATATTGATAGATATATTTATATACAAATTTATAAATAGATAAAATTATAGAATGATAGATTGATATATTTATAGATTAATAGTGAGATAGAGTGATAGATAGTTAGATAAATAGACAGAAAGATGGACGGATAGATAGTAGACATATAAATAGATAGATAGATAGATAAAAGATAGATAGATTGAATGACAGATTAATAGATAGACTGATAGATAGAAAGATAGATATATTGATAAATTAATAGATAGATAGATAGATAGATTAATAGGCAAATTGTTAGAAAGATTTATAGACATATTGAGATATTTATAGAAAGAAAATTGATAGATAGATAGATAAATAGAATTATATATAGATACATATTTAGATAGACAAATAGATAGATAAATAAATAGATAGATAGATATACTAATAGATAAAAAGATTGATAGACAAATAGATTGATAGATATCTAGATATATAGATAGATAGACATATAAAGAAACAGATTGACAAATAGATTTATAGAAAATTATAAGACAGATAGATATACAGATATATAGACAAATTTATAGGCAGAATGATAGATAGATTTATAGATAGTTTGATAACATATTGATAGATAGGTTGAAAGATCTATTGATAGATAGATAGATAGACATTTTGTTAGAAAGATTGATAGACAGTTTTATATATAGAATGATTGATAAATTGATTGATAGATTGATAGACTCCTAGATAGAGAGATTGATACATACATAGATAGATAGATAGATAAAAAGATAAAAAAATAGATTGATATGTTGATAGACAAATTTATCGACAAATTGATAGGTAGATTGATAGAAAGATTAATAGATAGATTGATTAATAGATTTATAGATAGATTAATAGTTAGATATATAAATCGATATATAGAAAAATAGATAAACAAATAGAAAGATAGATAGATCAAAAGATAGATAAATAGATAGTTAGATATATAGATAGACAAAAAGAGAGATAGATAGATATCTAGATAAACATATAGATAGATATATATATAGACAAATAGATAGAGAGATAGATAGACAGATAGATTCTATATAAAGAGATAAGTATATATATAGACAAATAAATAAATTGATAGACAGACAGACATACGGATAGAAATATAGACATTGACTAACACAAAGACAGACACATACAAGATAGACAAAAATAGATATATAGTTAAAAGATAGACAGATACATAGATAGATAGACAGATAGACAGATAGATAGACTGATAGATAGATAGATAGATAGACATATAGATTGATAGATAGAAAGATAGATTAACATATATATATATATATATATATATACAGATAGACATACAGACAAATATATGGTCAGTCAAATAGATAGTTAGATAGTTAGAAAAATAGATAGATAGATAGATAGATATATACATACATACATTGATAAATAGATATATAGAAATTCAAAAAGACAAAAAGACATTTTGGTAGGAATATATTCAGGAATGTAGGTGATAGACAGATAAACATATAGACATGCAAATACACAGACAGATAGACAAATAAACAAAAAGTCATACAAACAAATAAATAGATAGACAGACAGATAGACAAATATATATACAATTTGATAGATAGATTAATAGGGAGATTGATATAGAGATAGATAAATAGCTTGATAGAAAGATTGATAAATATATTGATAAACAGATAAATAGATAGATAGTTAGACAAATAGATAGATAGATAGATTGAAAAATTGATAAATAAAAATATAGATAGAAAAATAAATAGATAGATAGATAGATAGACAGATAGATAAATAGAAAGATAGATTGATAGATAAATAAATAAAGTAAATGATAGATAGATAAAAAGATAGATACATAAATACATATATAAAATAATAGATAGATTGATAGACAAATTGATAGATGGATTGTTAGAAAAATAGATCGACATTTTGATAGATTGATTGATAGATAGATAGATTGATTGATAGAAGAATTGATAATGGATTAATAAAAAGATTGATAGAAAGATAGTTAGACAGATTGATAGACATATAGATAGACATATTGATATATAGATAGATAGACATATTGATATATAGATTGATTGACATATAGTTTGATAGATAAATAGACACATAAAGAGTCTGATATATCGATAAATTATTAGACAAATAGATTGATATATAGATAAACAAATAGATAATTATAAAGTCTGATAGATAAACAGATTGATAGATAAATAGATATACAGATATATAGATATAAGTATAGATAGGTAGTAAGATAGATAGCTTGATATATAGATAGAAAAATAGATAAATAGTAAGTAGATAAACAAATAGATAGAAAGAAAGATAAATAGATAAATATATAGATAGATAAATAAATTGATAGATAAACATATAATTAGATATATAGATATACATATTGATATACAAATTGATAGATAGATTTATAGATAGATTGATAGAAATATTGATAGACAAATTGATAGATAGTTAGATAGATAGATTGTTTGATAGAAATATAAATAAATAAACAGATAGATTGACATATAGGTAGACAGACATACAGACAAACAGATAGATGGATGGATAGTTAGATCGATAGATAGATAGATATACAGATAGATAGATTTAAAGATAGATTGATAGATGATTGATACACATATTGAAAATATATAGATAGATAAATTGGTATATTGATAGAAAGATATATAGACGGATAGATTGAAAAATTTTTAGATAGATTTATAGATAGATAGATATAAAGATTGATTAATTGATTGAGAGTGAGTTTGATAGATAGATTGTAAAATAATAGATAATAAAATAGATAGGTAGATTGATAGAAAGATAGATAGGCAAATATATAGATAGATAGATTATTTGACATATGGATAGACAAGTAGATAGATATATAGATATACAGATTGATATAATGAAAGATAGATAAATAGTGAGACAGATGAGTAGACAAATAAATAGATAAACAAATAGATAGTCAGATAGATAGATAGATATATAGATAGATAGTCAGAAGATAAATAGAAAGATAGTTAGAGAGATAAATAGATAGACAGATAGATAGATAGATAGACATATAGATAAAAAGATAGATAGATCGATATATAGATAGATAGATATATAGATAAATAGATAAACAGATAGATAGATAGAAAGATAGATAAACAAATATATATAAAGATAGATAGATAGATTGATATACAAATAAACATATTGATATAAAGATCAATAAATTAATAGATAGAGAAAGAGATAGATAGATAGATAAATAGTGAGTTAGTTAAATAGCAAGATACACAAATAGATAGACATATTATTATATAGATAGATAAATAGATATACATATAGATATAAAGATAGATAGACTTAATGATCGACAGAAAGATATATAGATAGACAAGCAGACAGAGAGATAGATTGATAGATTGATAGATACTTAGATAGTTAGATAGACTCATATTTAGATTGATAGATTGATAGATAGATAGACAAACACATAGACAAACATATATTGAGAAACATAGATAGACAAATAGATAGATAGATAAATATATAGATTGACAGACAAATATATAGATAGATAGACACACATATAGACATATAGATAGATTGCCAAATATACAAATAGGTAGATAAAAAAATAGATATAAAGTCATGTTGGTAGCAAGATAGATAGAAAGATATATAAATAGAAATATAGACAAATAGATAGATTGAAATATTGTAAAATAGAAAGATAGATAAATAAATAGACAGATAGAAAGACAGATAGATAGACATATAGATAGAAATATCTGTATAGAAAGATATATAGACAGATAAATAGACACATAGATATAAAGATAGAAAGATAGATAGATAGACAAACAGACAAAAAAATTCAGATAGCTAATTCAACATACAGATTGATAAATAGACAAATTGACAGACAGATAGATAGAAAAAAATAAAGAAAGAAACATTGATTGATTGATTGATAGATTGATAGATAGATTATTAGATAGATAGATAGAGAGATAGATAGAGATACAAATAGATATAAAGATAGATAGATATATTCACATATAGATAGAGAGAAAGATAGTCAGATAGATATGTAGATAGATAGATAGATAAGATAGATAATTAGATAAATATATAGATATATAGAAAGATAGATAGAGAGACATACAAACATGTAGATAAATAGACACACAACCAAAAGGTCATATAGATAGACACACAGATTAATACATAGAAAGACATATAGACATACTGAAAGATAAACATATTGATATATAGCTATATAGATAGATATATAGAATGATTTATAGATAGATAGAAAAACACATATTTAGATAGGTAGATTGATTGATAGACTGATTGATAGACAAATTGATAGAAAAATTGGTAAACAGATAGATATACAAATATATAAAGAGATTATTAAATAGATAGATAGATAAATAGATAGGCAGTTAGATAGATAGTTTAATTGATAGATAAATTAGTAGATAGATATGCAGATAGATATACATGTAGAAAGAATTATAGATATGCAGAATGTTATCCAGATAGATAGATAGATAGAAAAATAGATAGATTTATATAAAGACAAATACATATATAGATAAATAAATAGATAGATATACAAATAGATAAACATATTTAGAGATAGTTTGAATGAGAAATAAATAGACATATAGATAAATATATAATAGATTGATTGATTGATTTATAGACTGGTTGATAGATAGATAGATATATAGATTAATAGATAGATTTTTAGATAGATCAAAAGAAAAATAGAAAGATATATAGATTTAAAGACAGATACATAGAACATAGATAGACATATAGATACACAAATAAATAGATAGATAGATAAATAGATAGATAGACATAAAAATAGACAAAAATATAATAGAAAGCTAGAAAAACAAATAGATAGATAAATAGACAGACATACAAAAGAAAGATAAATAAATAGATAAATAGAAAGATTGATTGATTGATAAATAGATAGTTAGATAGATAAATAGATTTATATCTTGATATATTGATAGACAGTAAGACATATAGATAGATAGATAGATAGATAGACAAACACATAAACTAATAGATAGTTAGCCAGATAGAAAGACTAAAGATAGACAAACACATAAAGTGACATACATATAGATGGATAGAAATATAAATAAATAGATAGATAAATTTATAGATAGATCGATAGATAAACAGATAGATACATAGATAGATTTATATATAGATTAATAGATAAATTGATTGAGAGATTGATAAATAGATAGATAGATAGAAAGATAGACAGATAGATTGGTAGATAAATAGATACATAGATAGATAGATAAATAGATAGTTATATAGACATGTAGATAGGCAGATATATAAGCAGATAGAAAAACATATAGATAGATAGATAAAAAATAGATAAATAGATTGATAGCTAGATATAGATGGATAAAGAGATAGAAAGATAGCTAGACAGATAAATAGATAGATAGATAGACAGACAGATAGATATATAGATAGACAGAAAAATAAATAGATAAATAGATAGGTAGATTGATAGATAGATATCCCAAAAGATGATAGATATACATATAGATAGATAGATATATTTATAGATAGATTGATAGAATGATAGATAGATTGATTGATTGAGAGTTAGAAGTATAGATAGTCTGATAAATAGACAGAAAGATGGACAGAAAGATAGTAGACATATAAACAGATAGATTGATAAATAATATAAATAAAAAAAGATAGATTTAATGATAGATTTATAGATAGACTGATATATAGAATGATAGATATATTGAAAGATTAATATATAGATTGATTGATAGATTGATAGGCAAATTGTTAGATTGATTTATAGATAGATTGAGATATATATAGATGGAAAGATATAGAAACATATAACTAGATAGATAGATAGATAGATAGACAGATAGATAGATAAATAAATAAGCATATTGATAGATAAATAAATAGATACATAGATAGATAGATAGCTAGATCTATAGATAGATAATTAGATTATTAGAAAGATAAATAGTTAGTTAGATAGATAAATAGATTGATTGATTGATTGGTACATAGATAAATAGTTAGATAAATAGATAGATATATAGAAATATAGATATATAGTCAAACTGATAGATAGATAGATAGACAGACAAATAGATAGACAGATAGATAGATAAATAGATATATAGATAGATAGGAAGATATATAGATAGATAGATATAAAAATAGACTGATAGACAGATAAAAAAAAATAAATAGATAGTATCATCGAGAGATACATAGAAAGTTAAAAATATATATAGAGATATATATAGAGAAAATAGATAGATAGATTAATAGATAGAAATACAGATAAACACATAGATAGATATATAGACAGACAGAAGATTGACAGATAGATACAAAGATAGACATATAGATGGAAAGATAAATAGATAGATAAAAAGATAGATGGTCAAATAGATAGACAGATTGATTGACAGATTGATAGGCATATTGAAATATAAATTGATAGATAGATAGATTGATTGATATAGATTGATAGACAAATTGATTGAAAAATTTATAAACATATATTTAGACAAATAGATAATTAGATTGATAGACAAATAGATAACTAAATAGATAGAATGATAAAGAGATAGATAAACAAATCGATAAAAAGATAAATTGTTTGATAGATAGACAGATAAATAGACAAATAGATATACATGTTAATTAGATAGATATGTAGACAAATAGATTTATATATAGATTGATGTATAGATAGATAGAAAAATACATAGATAGATAGATATATATATATATATAAAGATAGATAGATACAACGATAGATAGACAAACAGATAGATAGATAGATAAATAGATAGATAGATCGATAAATAGATATAAAGATAAATTGACAGAGAGAGATATATTGACAAACAGAAAGACAGACAAATAATTAGACATATATAAATACAATCAAGTAGTCAAGTAGGTAGGCAGTCATGCAGTCATGCCGATAATAATATACACAGACAAATAGAAAAAGAAATAGATACCTAGAGAGATAGAGAGAGACAAACAAACAGACAGACAGATAGATTGATAGATAGATTGATAGATTGATAGACAGACATACAGATAGATAGATAAATTAACACTTTGATAGGTATATTAAATTACATATTGATAGATAGATTGATAGACAGATAGATTGATTGATTAATTGATAGAAAATTTTTATATAAATAGATAGGTAGATTGTTTTTCAGATTGATAGATATATTGATAGACAAATTGATAAATAGATAGATAGATAGATAAATAGATAGATAGATAGATTGAAAGATAAACAAGTAGATAGACAAATAAATAC
>JAREIK010003697.1:114460-151166 GCA_029783825.1 Sapria himalayana
AGATAATTAGATAAATATATAGATATATAGAAAGATAGATAGAGAGACATACAAACATGTAGATAAATAGACACACAACCAAAAGGTCATATAGATAGACACACAGATTAATACATAGAAAGACATATAGACATACTGAAAGATAAACATATTGATATATAGCTATATAGAATTATTTATAGATAGATAGAAAAACACATATTTAGATAGGTAGATTGATTGATAGACTGATTGATAGACAAATTGATAGAAAAATTGGTAAACAGATAGATATACAAATATATAAAGAGATTATTAAATAGATAGATAGATAAATAGATAGCCAGTTAGATAGATAGATTAATTGATAGATAAATTAGTAGATAGATATGCAGATAGATATACATGTAGAAAGAATTATAGATATGCAGAATGTTATCCAGATAGATAGATAGATAGATAGATAGAAAAATAGATAGATTTATATAAAGACAAATACATATATAGATAAATAAATAGATAGATATACAAATAGATAAACATATTTAGAGATAGTTTGAATGAGAAATAAATAGACATATAGATAAATATATAATAGATTGATTGATTGATTTATAGACTGGTTGATAGATAGAGAGATATATTGATTAATAGATAGATTTTTAGATAGATCAAAAGAAAAATAGAAAGATATATAGATTTAAAGACAGATACATAGAACATAGATAGACATATAGATACACAAATAAATAGATAGATAGATAAATAGATAGATAGACATAAAAATAGACAAAAATATAATAGAAAGCTAGAAAAACAAATAGATAGATAAATAGACAGACATACAAAAGAAAGATAAATAAATAGATAAATAGAAAGATTGATTGATTGATTGATAAATAGATAGTTAGATAGATAAATAGATTTATATCTTTATATATTGATAGACAGTAAGACATATAGATAGATAGATAGATATATAGACAAACACATAAACTAATAGATAGTTAGCCAGATAGAAAGACTAAAGATAGACAAACACATAAAGTGACATACATATAGATGGATAGAAATATAAATAAATAGATAGATAAATTTATAGATAGATCGATAGATAAACAGATAGATACATTAGATAGATTTATATATAGATTAATAGATAAATTGATTGAGAGATTGATAAATAGATAGATAGATAGAAAGATAGACAGATAGATTGGTAGATAAATAGATACATAGATAGATAGATAAATAGATAGTTATATAGACATGTAGATAGGCAGATATATAAGCAGATAGAAAAACATATAGATAGATAGATAAAAAATAGATAAATAGATTGATAGCTAGATATATAGATGGATAAAGAGATAGAAAGATAGCTAGACAGATAAATAGATAGATAGATAGACAGACAGATAGATATATAGATAGACAGAAAAATAAATAGATAAATAGATAGGTAGATTGATAGATAGATATCCCAAAAGATGATAGATATACATATAGATAGATAGATATATTTATAGATAGATTGATAGATTGATAGAATGATAGATAGATTGATTGATTGAGAGTTAGAAGTATAGATAGTCTGATAAATAGACAGAAAGATGGACAGAAAGATAGTAGACATATAAACAAATAGATTGATAAATAATATAAATAAAAAAAGATAGATTTAATGATAGATTTATAGATAGACTGATATATAGAATGATAGATATATTGAAAGATTAATATATAGATTGATTGATAGATTGATAGGCAAATTGTTAGATTGATTTATAGATAGATTGAGATATATATAGATGGAAAGATATAGAAACATATAACTAGATAGATAGATAGATAGATAGACAGATAGATAGATAAATAAATAAGCATATTGATAGATAAATAAATAGATACATAGATAGATAGATAGATAGCTAGATCTATAGATAGATAATTAGATTATTAGAAAGATAAATAGTTAGTTAGATAGATAAATAGATTGATTGATTGATTGGTACATAGATAAATAGTTAGATAAATAGATAGATATATAGAAATATAGATATATAGTCAAACTGATAGATAGATAGATAGATAGATAGACAGACAAATAGATAGACAGATAGATAGATAAATAGATATATAGATAGATAGGCAGATATATAGATAGATAGATATAAAAAATAGACTGATAGACAGATAAAAAATAAATAAATAGATAGTATCATCGAGAGATACATAGAAAGTTAAAAAATATATATAGAGATATATATATAGAGAAAATAGATAGATAGATTAATAGATAGAAATACAGATAAACACATAGATAGATATATAGACAGACAGAAGATTGACAGATAGATACAAAGATAGACATATAGATGGAAAGATAAATAGATAGATAAAAAGATAGATTGTCAAATAGATAGACAGATTGATTGATAGATTGATAGGCATATTGAAATATAAATTGATAGATAGATAGATAGATTGATTGATAGACAAATTGATTGAAAAATTTATAAACATATATTTAGACAAATAGATAATTAGATTGATAGACAAATAGATAACTAAATAGATAGAATGATAAAGAGATAGATAAACAAATCGATAAAAAGATAAGTTGTTTGATAGATAGACAGATAAATAGACAAATAGATATACATGTTAATTAGATAGATATGTAGACAAATAGATTTATATATAGATTGATGTATAGATAGATAGAAAAATACATAGATAGATAGATATATATATATATAAAGATAGATAGATACAACGATAGATAGACAAACAGATAGATAGATAGATAAATAGATAGATAGATCGATAAATAGATATAAAGATAAATTGACAGAGAGAGATATATTGACAAACAGAAAGACAGACAAATAATTAGACATATATAAATACAATCAAGTAGTCAAGAAGGCAGGCAGTCATGCAGTCATGCCGATAATAATATACACAGACAAATAGAAAAAGAAATAGATACCTAGAGAGATAGAGAGAGACAAACAAACAGACAGACAGATAGATTGATAGATAGATTGATAGATTGATAGACAGACATACAGATAGATAGATAAATTAACACTTTGATAGGTATATTAAATTACATATTGATAGATAGATTGATAGACAGATAGATTGATTGATGAATTGATAGAAAATTTTATATAAATAGATAGGTAGATTGTTTTTCAGATTGATAGATATATTGATAGACAAATTGATAAATAGATAGATAGATAGATAAATAGATAGATAGATAGATTGAAAGATAAACAAGTAGATAGACAAATAAATACACAGATTATTAGACAAATAGGTCGATAGATAGATAGATTGAAAGATAGAAAGAAAGATAGAAAGAAAGATAGATAGATAGACATATAGATAAACAAGTAGATAGACAGATTTATAGAGAGATCGACAAATAGATAGAGATATACTTAGATAGATAGATAGATTAACAAATAGATAGATTAATAGATATACAAACAAACAAATAGATACATAGAAAGATACACATATAGTCAAGCAGTCACACAGCCAGACAATTAGACAAGTAAAAGATAGATAGATAAATAGATAGATTTAAAGATAGATAAAAAGATTGATAGACACACAAACAAACGAACATATTTAAAGATAAAAAAATAGAAAGACATATAAATAGAAAGATAAATAGTTATATAGGTAGATTGATAGATGGATTGATAGACAAATAGATAGACATAGCAATTCACAGATTGATAGAAAAATAGATAGATAGATAGATTGATAGATAGATAAACATATTGAAAGAAAGATAGATAGATAGATAGAAATATAGATAGATGGATTGAAAGATAGATTCATAAACAAATAGATAGAGAGATAGATATATAAATTGATTGATATATTAATTGACATATCGAATGTTAGATAAATTGATAGATAGATTATTAGACATATTTATTGACAAATTGATTGAAATATAGATAGAAATATTGAGAGATATATAGAAAGATAGATAGATAAACAAATACATAGACAAATAGAGATAGTTGGATAGACAGATAGATATATATATATACAGATAGATAGATAGATAGATAGACAAAAAATTACATAGATAGATAGATAAATAGATTAAAAGGCATATTGATAGATAAAAATATAGATAGATTGATAGGCATATTGATAAATAGATTGATAAACAAATTGATAAACAAATAGATAGACAGATTGATTGAATGATTGTTATACAAATTAATAGATAGAATGATTGATACATTGATTTACAGCTTCATAGATAGTTTTATAAAAAGATAATTAGAAAGATTGATAGGCATATAGATAGACAAATTGATACACAGAATATATAGACAGATATATACATAGAAAGATAGTAAAAAAGATTGATAGGTTGATAGACAAATTGATAGACTAATTGATAGGCAGATAGATAGATTGATTGATTGACAAATTGATAGAGAGATTGATAGAAAGATAGATAGACAGTTAGAATGGTAGATAGAGAGTTAGTTAGATTGATAGAAATATAGACTAATAGATATACAAATAGATAGAGAGTTAGATCGGCAGATAGATAAATAGATAACTATATAGATTGATAGACAAATAGAGAGTTAGCTAGATAGATATCTAGATAAACATATAAATAGATAGATAGATAGATAGACAAATAGATAAATAGATATATAGAAATATAGATAGAGAGATAGATATATAGATAGTTTATATATAAATAGTTTATATATAGATAGATATATATATATATATATATACAGATATAAAAATAGTTAGATAGAAAGATAGACAAATTGATTGAAAGATAGATAGAAAGATAGACATATAGATTGAAAGAAAGAAAGACACATTTAAGATAGACAAATAAACAGACAGATAGATAGAAAGATAGACAAATAGATAGACATATAGATATATAGATAGAAAGAAAGATAGATAGATAGATATATATATAGATAAATATGTTAGATAGCCAGATAAATAGACATATTGATAGATAGATGGACATACAGACAAAAAGATTGATAGTCAAATAGACAGATAGACTTTTAGAAAAATAAATAGATAGATGGATGGATATACAAATAGATAAATAGATGGATAGATAAATAGAGAGATAGTTATGCAGATTGAAAAACAGACATTCAGGTAGGTAGATATTCAAGTAGGTAGGTAGATAGAGTAATAGACAAAAAGACGTATAAATATACATATAGATAGAGAAACAAATAAAAAGATAGATAGATAGACAAATAGATAGACAAATAGATAGATAAATATATATACAATTCTATAGATAGATTAATAGAGAGATTGATAGAAAGTTATATAGATTGATTGATAGATTGATTGAAAAATAAATTGATAAATAGATAGATAGATAGTTAGTTAGACAAATAGATAGAAAGATAGATAGAAAAATAGTTAGACAATAGTTAAATAAAAATATAGATAGATAGATATACATGTAGATAGATAGACAAATAGATAGATAGATAGATTGATTGATTGATAGAGTGAAAGATAGATAGACTAATACATTATTAGAATTATAGAAAGATTGATAGATAAATTGATAAATATATTGAGAGAAAGTGAGATAGAGAGATAAATAGAGACATAGATAGTCTAATAGATCGATAAATTATTACAACAATAAATAGATCGAAAGATAGATAGATAGATAGATAATTAAGAATACATATAGATAGACTGATAGATAGATAGATATACATATAAATATATAGTTAGATAGATAATATATATATATATATATATATAGATATATAGTAAGATAGATAAACATATAGATAGAAAGATATATAGATAAATAGATAGATAGATAGACATATAGATAGAAAAATGATTAGGTAGATAGATAAATAGATTGATAGATAAATTAATTGACAAATTGATTGATAAATTGATAAACAGATAGATAAACAAATAGATAGATAGATATATTGATAAATAGACAGATAGATTAGCATATAGATAAAAATACAAATAGATAAATAGATAGATAGATAGTTAGATAGATAGATAGACAGATAGATAGATACACATAAATATACAAAAAGAAAGAAAGATAGGTAAATAGATAAATAGACAGAAAGATAGAAATATAGACAGATAGATTGATATAGAGATAGATAGAAGGATATATAGAAAGATAGATAGACAAATAGATATATGAAAAGATAGACATATAGATAGAATCATACAAAGATAGATAGAAAGATAGATAGACACATACATAAACAGATGGATAGACAGATATACAGATACATAAATTGAAATTAAGGCTGAGATATATATATATAATTAGATAGAGAGATTGATAGATAGATTCATAGACAGATAAATAGAATGATAGTTAAATATACAGATTGACAAATTGATAAACAGATTGATAGATAGATGGATAAAATTATTGATATATTGATAGATAGATAGATAGATAGTTTGATGTATAGATAGAAAGACAGATATATAGATAAATAGTTATATAGATGAAAAAAATATTAAAAAAATAGAAAGATAGATAGATAAATAGACCTATAGAAAGAAAGATAGAATTATAAATAGATAGATAGATATATAGATTGAAAGATAAAAAGCTAGATACATAGTTAGATAGATAAATTACTAGATAAAAAGATGTATAGAAAAATAAATAAAAAAATAGAAAGATATTTAGACAGATAAATATAAAGATAGATAGGCAAATAGTTAAATAGATAAGTATATAGATAAAAATATGACAGATAAATAAATAAATAGATATATAGATAGATAGGTAGATAAACAAATAGATTGTTAGATTGATAGATAGATTGATAGATATATACAAAATTGATAGATATATACAAAATTGATAGATATATAGATTTATAGATAGATTTATAGATAGATAAATTGACATATTGATAAATAGATTAATAGATAGTTTGATATATATATCGATAGGCAGACAAATCGATAAATTGATAGATTGATAGATAGATTGATAGATAGATGGATAGATTGATTGATTGATTGACAGATGATAGGTAGATTGATGGATAGATTGATGGATAGATTGATAGATTGATTGACTGATAGATAGAAAGATAGAAAGAAAGAAAGAAAAACATATAGATAAATAGATAAACAGTTAGATTGGCAGATAGATAGACAAATATATATATATATATATATATATATATATATATGTAGTTGTATAGATAGTATGATAGATAGATAGATAGACACAAACAGATAGATAGATAGTTTACTAGACACAGAGACATATAGATGGATAGATAGATAAACAGATAGATAGATAGTGAAAAAATATATATATAGATATAGGCATATAGACAGACAGATAGATAGATAGATAGATATAGATAGTTAGATAAATAGATAGACAAATAGAAATATTGATAGATAGACAAACAGATAGATAGACATATAGAAAGATAGATAGATAAATAAACAGATTGATATATAGAGTGATAAAGTGATAGATAGATCGAAAAATAGGCAGATAGATAGCTAGACATATAGATTGATTGATTGATTGACATATAGACAAATATGTAGAAATATATATAAAAAGATAGAATTAAAGATATATAGATAGCCAGATAGATAAATAGATAGATAGATATAAAGATAAATAGATATGGAAAAAGAGAGATAGATTAATATATAGAAAGATAGATAGACAGAAAGATAGATAGATAGATAGATAGATAGGCAGATAGAAAAATAGAGAGATAGAGACAGACAAATAGACAAATCAATAGAGAGGTAGATAGGTAGATATAAAAATAGATAGATATACAATAGTAAGAGTAGTAGATAGGTAGATATGAAAATAGATACATAGATAAATAGATAGATAGTTAGAGAGACAAATAGACAAATAGATATATTGGCAGATAGATATATAGATAGATAGATAGCTATATAGATAGGCAAATAGATAGATAGATAGATAGACATATAGACAAATAGATACATAGATAGATAAACTTATATACTAATAGATTAATAGACTAATAGATATAAGGATAGTTAGAAAGATAGATTGATAGATTGATAAATAAATAGATAGATAAACACATAATTATACAGTTAGATAGATAGATAGACAAATAAATACATAAAAAGATAGATAGATAGATAGAGAAATGGACAAATATACATATAGGCTAATAGGCAGAAAGAGAAATGAATAGATAGAAAGATAAGATAGATAGACAGATAGTCATATAGACATATAAACAAATAGATAGATATGCAGATAGATAGATAAATAGATACATAGATAAATAGATAGTCAGATAGATATATATATATATATATATATATATATATATATATATATATAGATATATTAGCTAATAGACTCATAGATAGAAAGATTTATTGATATAAAGATAGTTAGATAGATATCGAGTTAAATAGATAATTAGTTAGATAGATAGATGGGTAGATAGTTAGATAGATTGATAGATTAATAGATAAATACATAGATAGATAGACAGACAGACAGATAGATAGATAGATAGATAGAAATTTACACATATAGATAGATAGACATATAAATAGATAAATAGATAGACATATAAATAGATAAATAGATAGACAGAGAGATATATAAACACATAGAAATATAGATTGATAAATAGATAGATAAATAGATAGAAAGATAGACAAATAGATATATAGATAGATATATAGACATATAGAGATATATATATATATACAGTTTGATAAACATATAAACAAATAGAAATATATACACATAAATAGAAAGACAGATAGATAGATAGATAGATAAACATATAAACAAATTAATAGATATAAAGATAGATAAAAAGACACATAATTAATAGAAACATGGATAGATAGATTAATAGTCTGATAAATTGATTGATAGATAGACATATAGATAAATAGATAGAGAGAAAGAGAGATTGGTAGATTGTATATACATAGATAGATAGATAGATAGCCCAATAGAGTGAAAGTTAATATATTGAAAGAAAGATAGACATATACACAGAAAGACAGATAGACAGATATATCGAAAGACAAATTGATAGTTAGATAGATAGTAAGATAGATAGAAAAATATATAAATATACATATTAATAGATAGAAAAACAAATATTTAGATGGATAGATAGATAGACAAATAGACAAATATATAAAAATAAAGATAGACAAATAGATAGATATATAGGCAAATAGATAGATAGATAGGTAGACAAATAGATAGATAGATAGACAAATAGGTAGATAGGTAGATAGAAGGATATACATATATATATATATATATAGTTAGATAGATAATTAGATTGGCAAATAAACAGATTGGAAAATAGATAGATACACATATAAACATATAGAAAGATTGATAGATAGGCTGATAGATAGAAACATGGTTAGATAATTAAATAGATAGGTAGATAGATAGATAGATAAATATTTAGATAGATAGATAGATAGATAGAAAAATAGGCAAATATATAGAAAGAAAGATAGCCAAATTGATTGATAGATAGGTAAATAGATAGATAGATAGATAGGCAAATAGATAGATAGAGAGATAAGCAAATAGAGAGATAGATTGCTAGACAAATAGGTAGATAGGTAGATAGACAGATGGACAGATAGATAGATATATAGTTAGATATATAATTAGATAGATAAATAAATAGATTGGCAAATAGACAGAAATACATATAAACATATAGATAGATTGATTTATAGATAGAAACATAGTTAGATATTTAGATAAATAGGCATATAGGCAGACAAATAGACAGAAAGATACATAAATATATAGATAAGTAGATAGATATATAGATAGACAAATAGAAATATTTGCAAATAGATAGATAGGCAGAAAGAGAGTGAGAAAGATTGATTGATAGATAGATACAAAGACATATAGATAGATTGATAGATTAATTTATACATATATAGATAGAAAGATAGATAGCTAAAGAGATAAATAAATATATAATAGATAGATAGATAGATATATTGACAAATAGACAAATATTTTAATTGATAGCTAGATATATATATATAGATTGATAAAAAGATAGGCTTATATAGTGATAAATAATTAGACAAATAGATAGATAGATAGATAGAAATATTTATAGTTTCATTGGCAGATAAATAAATAGACAGATATATAGATAAATAGTTAGACAAATAGATGGATAGATAGATAGACATATAAAAAGGTAGATACATAGAAAAATAGACATATTGACATATATAAAGATGAATATACAAAAATTTAAACTATTACATAGATAGATATATAAATAGATAAAGATATATAGGTTTACAAATAGATAGATATATAGATAGATAGATTGATTGATATACAGTTAGATAGATGGACCGATAGATAGATAGATAGACCGATAGATAAATAGATAATTAGATGGATAAATAGATAGATAGAAAGATAGACATATAGATAGATAGATAGATAAATAGTGAGATAGTTAGATAGCTAAATAGATAGAAAGATACACTACAAAAAAATTATTGATTTAGCTAGGGAATTGTAGCTAGGGATCAATCCCTAGCCAAATTGTGAGGTATTAGCTAGTGAATAGCAATAGATTTATGTTTTTCATTAAAATAAATATTTAAAACAAATTAGCCATAGATTAGAGATGGATTAGCGATGGAATAATTTCGTAATTCCGCATCAGAAAAAAGTGGGGAATTTAGTATCGGATTAGCAACAGAATATTTTCATAAATTCCGCTCAAAAAAAGTGAGAAATATAGTGATGGAATTAGCGATGAAATTTCCCTAGCTAATAAAATCCGAAATTTAGCGACGAATTTAGTGATAGAATTTCCTAGCTAATTAAATCTGGAATTAGCGATGGATTTAGCAACAGAATTTCTCTTCCTAATAAAATGCTAATTTTAGCAATAGATTTAGCGATGGAATTTTTATAACTATTAAAATATGGAATTTAGCGATGGATTTAGTGATGGAATTTCCCTACCTAATAAAATTGTTAATTTAGTGACGGATTTGATGTTAAAATTTCCCTATCTATTAAAATCTAGAAATTAGCGATGAATTTAGCAATGAAATTTCTCTAGCTAATAAAATCTAGAAATTAGCGATAGATTTAGTGACGGAATTTCCCTAGCTATTAAAATCCGAAATTTACCTGTGGATTTAGCGATAGAATTTTCTTAGCTAATTACTTCCATAACATAGCGAAAGATTTCATCTACGGAATTCCCTAGCTAATTACATCCGTAACATAGCGACAGATTTCATCTATGGAGTTCCCTAGCTAATTATACACTTAACATAGTGATCCCTTTTAGTGACGTAATTTCCCTAGCTAATTACATCCCAAAAATATAGCTACAGGATTTAGCGATGAAATTTCCCTTTCTAATTATATATTAATATAGCCACGGATTTTATCGACGAAACTTCCCTAGCCAATTACTTCCTGAATATACTGACTGATTTTAGTGACGTAACTTCACTAACTAATAAAATCCGAATTATATCGACAGATTTAGCAAGGGAACTTCTCTAGCTAATTAAATCCGAAATATACTGACGGATTTAGTGACTAAAATTCCCTAGCTAATTAAATCCAAAACATAGCGACGAAATTTTCCTAGCCAATATTTAATTATTTAATTTTTTGTAATTTATTATTAGTCTTAAAATTTTATTTAATTTTGTTTATTAAATTATGTTAATGGTCTATAGATGAGCGATCCTTGAGAGTTATATTCTCCTCATAAAATCATAAAAAAAATGATATTATAAATAAATAATTTAAAAAATATAAAAATACAAAAAAATTATATTAATAAGGACTAACATATCTATTTTTATGATGTATTAATTTTTTTAAAAAGTATACATAAAATTTTTCTAAAATTTTTAATTAAGAAACATAAAAATTTGTATTAAAGTAATATTAAATAATTAATTCAATAAGTATAATAATTTATTTCGATATATAAAAAATTAAATTAACATACTTTAAAATTTCTACTAATATAAATGTAAATTAATTCAATGTATGATAAAATATATAATATTTTCAAAAATATCTGAATTGACGAATAAACTAGTAAATATTATTATGATTAATAGTATAATAAAATTTTATGATTATAGGAAACATTTAAAAAATATAATTAATACAAAATTTGAAATTTTTGAAATATAATAAAAATATAAGTTTTTTCATTAGAGTTAAAAGAAAATAATTTAATATTAAAAAATAAATACATATATGTTTGCCCCAACTAAAATTTATAAGAATTAAATAATTAAGTAATATTTTTTCTATTAGCTTTTAGCATTCGGTCTTTATTAAAATAATTAATATAACTTTTTTTAATTATCTTATCACTTTAAGTAATTTTTTGAATTTTAAAAATTATAATTGTATCAAATAATATGAAATTTTATTTTTTTTTAAATTATTACATATTATCTTCATAAAAATTAATATGATGAATTCTTAAAAATTTATTACCATAAAATATAAATTTTTATATATTTTTTAACATAAAGAGTATTTTATAACACCTAAGATAGTGACTAGAGGGCAAATCATCTTTTCATGTATACATTATAATATGAAATTTGTTAATTTTGTAGCTATTTGATATTTTTTTTATAAGGCTAAACATATATTTTATTAAATTATTTATATATTTATTAATTAATTAATATTATAATAAAAAATTGTAAGGTGTATATTTTTAATTTATACCTTGCTACACACACATTAATTTATTTAAAAAAATTTTGATAGTAAATAAAATAAATGAGTCTTTTTGTATTATATATATATATTCTATATTATTTATTTAATGTTTTTATAATTAAAAATAAATATATTTTGGAAATATATATAATTTGTTTATTTTGGAAATATATTTAATGTTTATTTTGTCCTCTAATTATACTTATTGTGATACATACCTAATGCATTTGTGTTGTGTTGGGCAGTATGTATGCTAATATAAACTTAATTTAATTATACTTTTTTTAATACATATTATGTTAATTTAATTATACTTTTTTTAAATACATATTCTATTAATTTAATTATACTTGGATTCCTTATATAAACTTAATCGTATAACACAAAATGGGTGTTTTGTGTTGGGTAGTGTGTATTTAACACATAAATATATAAGTGTATTTTATTATATTTATAACTATAAAAATAGTTTACATAAACATAACTATATATAAATATAAAAACATATATTTAATATATATATATATATATATATATCTATCTATCTATCTATCATAATTTTATATATGATACATTCAATATAGATGTCGTGTATTTCAGATATAATTAGTATTATACATATAACATTATATACATATTTTACACAAATAAAGATATATTGACTTTATGATCGGATTTTAATAATGTATATTTGAAATTTGCAAGTTATCATTAAAAAAAACGCCTCTAATAAATTTGCATTATGAAAATATCTATTATTCCATAATACCTTGCTTACCCAATAAGTATAATTATATTAATATTTGTAAACTATATTTTACACATGGCTTTTTGTATAAGGAAAAACACATGCTCTTATAAAAATGTAAGAGTGTATTTAATATTTGTAAATTTAAAGTATAGTCACATTAATATCTATTAATGTCAAATTAATATCTGTAAATATTTATTGACCAGTTTTTAATTAGTTAAAATAAAAATGTAATAGGCTTTATGTATACTGATACTAATTTAAAAGACATTTAAAGACATTTATATATTTGACTATATCTTAATTACTATGTTTAATAAAATGCCGCATAGGCTCCCTTATAAATACCCTAGCATTGACTATCAATATGATTCATACTGGATTAAAATATATAAGATATCCATCTCATTTGACATACATTATTTCCTACATGAATTGATGCCGATGACTTTTTGATGGGTTTGAGAAGTTCCAACTATATGGATGAGTAGATCTCACATATTTTATCACCGCTATAGCCATTAACTCATAAATTGTATACCCATGGACTTGATACTGTTTACTTATTGTAAGCTAACCATAGAATTGTTTACTTGAGTAAACTATATAAACTATTTACTTATTGTAAGCTTAGATAATGAAGAAACTTTGATAATTAATTCAAATAATCAATATCTATGAAATGATAATCCAGATTCATAGAGTTAACTTTATTACTTGTTAAACTCATATACTTGTGATATATATTACCATGCTATAAAATAACTAACACTTACTTTGATTTTTGTAGTGTCTTATCTCTCTATAATTTCAATACTTAATGATCTTTGAACTATTATAATTACAATGATTCTTAGATTTAGACCTCTTGTTTTTTGATTTGCTTTGACATTTTCTCTTGGTTGAATTTCTTACAATTAACTTTGTATATAATTCTAAAAAGGTTGATATTTCACTTGTCTATCTTTATTGAATCTCCTTGCTTAGAATTAGATCATGAACATCATCAAATTTCAATTTATTAGTTCTTGATGAACTATGCACAACTATAATTGTAATACATTAATTTTTGATATAGAACATAGAAGTATCAATACACATACTTCATCATCGACTTTAATACCAAACAAACTTAATTGGGTTGTGATTGTGTTGACTTCATTGAGTTGTTGGGTCATTGATGTGCTTTCTGTCAACTTCAGATTGAAAAAACACCTCATCATGTGCACTTTTGTAGCATCAATTAGTTTTCGTATATACTAGCAAGAGCCATCGTAAGCCTTACTATGCTCTTCTCATTTTTTATATTGAAATTAAGTTGGTAAGATATCATATTTCAAATGAATTCAAGTGCTAGTATGTGCTCTTCTTTCTTCATAGACTCTATCATCTTTCTCAGAAAGGGTTGATATAGATTTTTCTAGTATATATAATCTTCCATCTATATTTTCTAGAATCCAAATTTTCTTCCATAAATTTTTTTATTTTAACTTTTCCTTCATATGTAGTCATTACTATCTACAAAATATGAATTCTTCTAGACAATTCTTGCAAAACACTATGTATGAGAATTGGGAACACCTCTTTTGACATGCTGATATTGTCTGCAAAATTTTTACTATTTATTAAATTCATTATTATCATCAATAGTAACTTCGCCCAATGGTGCATCATAATGCACAACCTAAACCTCAAATACCAATTGTTGAAAATAACTTGATTTCCTATTTGTTAGATAGACATTTAGATAAACTAAGAAATATAAAGGTAAACAGATAGAATGATTGATAGATAGATGATAGATATATAAATATAAATATATATATAAAGATTGACAAATAGGCTCATAAATAGAAAGACAGTTAGATAGTTAGAAAGATAGAAAAATTGAAAGAAGATATATAGATTAATTGATAGATATAATAGTTAGATAGTTACATAGATATATAGATTGACATATAAACATTTCGACATAAAATAGATAGATATAAGGATAAACATATAGACAAACATATAGATAAACACATAGATAGATACATAGATATACAAATAGATAGAAAGATATAATGATAGTGAGATTGATAGATAGGCTAATAGACTAATAAACTGATAGACTGATATACTGATAGATTGATAGAGAGGTAGATAGACAGATAGACAGATTGACAGATAGATAAATTAATAATTAGAAAGACAAATAGATAGATAGATAGGTAGGTAGAAAGCTATATAGATAGATAGATAGATATAAATATAGATAGATAGATAGATAGACAGATAAATAGATGTATATAAAGATAGATAGATAAATAGATAGATATATTATAGATAGACCGATAGATAGATTAATTGATAGAAAGATTGATTGATTGACATATGAATAGATAGATAAATAGATATTTAGAAAGGTATATAGATAGAGAGATAAATAGTCATATATATAGACAGATATATAGATATATTATTAGATAGATAGATAGACAAATAGATATAAATATAGATAGATAGATAGATATAAAGAGAGATTAATATACATATTAATAGAAAGATAGATAGACATATTGATAGATAGATAGATTGATTGATTGATTTATATGTAGATTGATATACAAATTTTATTGACAGAATGATCGACAAATTGATAGAGAGATTGATAGACTATTTGATGGACAGATTGATAGATATAATGATAGATAGATAAATATACAGACAAACTAATTGAGAGATAGATTCATACCTACAAAGATAAGATAGATAGATAAATAGATAGACAGACTGATTGATTCGGTGATATATAGATAGATAGATATACAGATAGACATACAGACAGATAAATAGATAGATAGACAGACAAATAGATAGATAGATAGATAGATATATCAATAGATAGTTAGATAAACAATTATATAGATAAATAGATACATATATATATAGATAGACATATATTAAGACAAATAGATAGACAAATAGATATATATATATATATACACACACATTAATAGATAAATAGATTGATAGATAGATAGATAAATATATAGACTTATTGATTGATTGAAAGATAGATATATAGATAGATAATTAGATAGATAGATAGATATATAGATAGATAGTTAGATAAACAAATATATAGAAAAATAGATAGATATTATATAGATAGATAAATATATAGACATATAGTTAGATAGATTGATAGACACATATATATAGATAGATATATATACAAATAGATAGATAGATAGATAAATAGATAGATAGATAGATAGATATATAGATAGATAAATAGATAGATAGATAGAGACATAGATAAAAAAATTGATAGATATATAGATAGATAGATAGATAAATAGATATATTGATAGATATATAGACAGATTGATTGACAGATAGATAGATATATAGACATATAGATAGAGAGATAGATTGACAGATAGATTGATAGATTGATAGACAGAAAGATAGATATATAGATAAGTAGATAGATAGATAGATAGATAGATAATGAGATAGACATATAAATAGATAGATATGTATATTGATATGTAGATAGATTGATAATAGATAGATTGATAGATATATAGATAGAAAGATAAATAGAATGATAGACATATAGATAGACAAATTAATAGACAAAATAATAGATAGATTAATAGATTGATTGATATATAGATTTAAAGAAGATTGATATACAAATTGATAGAGAGATTGTTAGACAGATTGAAAGATAAATTGAATGATAGATAGATAGACAGATAGATAGACAAATTGATAAAAATATAGATAGACAGATAGAAAGATTGATATATAGAAAGATTATTAGACAAATAGATTGACAAATAGATTGAAAGATAGATAGAAAAATAGATAGATAAAAATATATTCGGATATATAGACATATAAATAGATAGAAAGATATACTAATAAATAAACAGATATATAGATAGAAAGATAGACAGACATTTAGATAGAAAGAAAGATAGATAGATAGATAGATCGATAGATAGATAGATAGATAGATAAAAAAATAGATACATAGATAGATAGATAGATAGACAGATTGATATACAAATATATAGAAAAATATAAAGAAAGATTAATAGATGAATAGACAGATAGTTAGTCAGATTGATAATTTGTTTGAAAGTTAGATTGATAGACAGATTGATATATAGTTTGATAGCCAAATTGATACACAGATTAATAGACAAATTGGTAAATATATTGAAAGATAGATATATTGATAGAATTATAAATAGATAGATATATAAATAGACATTTAGATAAATAGATAGATAGGCAGATAGATGGAAAATAAATATATATATATATAGAAAGATAGATTGATTGATAAATAGATAGGTAAAAAGATAGAAAGATAGATAGATAGATAGATAGATAAACATATAAATATACAGATAGATTGAAAGATAGATTGATAGATAGATAGTCAGCTAAATAAACACATAGACATATAGATAGATAAATTGATTGATTGATAAATAGATAGATAGATAGTAATATGGAAATATAGACAAATAGACATAAAGATTGTTATATAGATAGATTGATTAATTGATTGATAGGAAGATTGGTAGTCAAATAGACAAATAGACAGATAGTAATATGGAAATATAGACATATAGATAAATAGATAGGTATATAGATAGATAGATTGATAGATAGATTGATAGATAGTCAGATAGGCAAATAGACATATAGATAAATAGACAGATAGACAGATAGATAGATACATAGATAGATAAATAGAAAGATAGATATATAGATAGATAGCCAGAAACATAGACATATAGATATACAGATTAATAGACATAATAATAGACATATTTATAGATAGATTGATAGAGAGATTGATAGACAGCTTAATAGACATATTTATAAATAGATTGATAGGTAGAATGTAAGACTGATTGAAAGAACAATGGATAGATAGATAGATAGTCAAATTGATAAAATAGTAGATAGACCGATAATATTGGGAGATAAATAGATAGATTATTATTCAAATAGATTGATAGATATATTGATAGATAGATTTAAAAATAGATAGATAGATTTAAAAATAGATAGATAGATAGATATATAGTCATATAGATAGACATATAGATATATTGAAAAATAAATAGAATGATAGACGGATAAATATACTAATAGATAGACTGAAAGATAGACAGACACAAAGATAGATAGATAAATAGACAGATAGATAGATAAAAAGATTGTTAGAATGATGGATAGATAGATAGATAAAATATATATATATATATATATATATAGATAGATAGATAGAAACATAGATAGCCAAATTAATAGGCAAATATATAAATAGATTAAAAATTAGATAAGCAAATAGATAGTCAGACTGATAATTAGATTTAAAGAAAAATTGAGAGACATATTTATAACCAAATTGATAGCCAAATTGATATACACATTGATAGGCAAATGGGTAGACAAATCGGTAGATAGATTGTTATATATATTTTTATACAGAAATATAAACATATGGATAGTCATTTATATAGATATATAGACAGATAGTACAAAATAGATAGATAGATAGATATAAAGATAGACAGAAATATAGATAGAAAAATAGACCGATAGATATATAGATAGATAAAAGGATTGAGATAAAGATAGACAAAAAAATAGACTGATAGATAGATAGATAAATAGATACATAGAAAAAAAGATAGATAGATATATTGATTGATAAATAGATAGATAGACAAGATAAAGATAGACAAATAGTTAGATAGACAGACAAAAAGACAAATAGATAGATAGACAAATAGGTAGACATATTGAAAGAAATATAAATAGACGAAAAACTGATAGATAGACAAACATATAGATAGACATATAGATAGATAGATATACAAACAGAAAGACAAATAAATAGAAAGACAGATTAATAGATAGATAGATATATAGACAATTAAAAAACATATAGACTTATAGATAGATAGACAGATCTAAAGAAAGACAAATGGATAGTAAGATAGACATATAGATTAATAGGTAGATAGACAAAAGATAGATATACAAATATTTATATAGATAGATAGATAGAAAGACAAATAAATAAATAGATAGAAAACTTGTTATACAGATAGATAGATAGATAGATAGACAGACAGACATATAGATAGATATATTAATAGATAGATAGATAAAGAAATTGATATGCAGATAGATAGATTGTTAAACAGATAGATAGACAAATAGATAAACATATAGATAGAAAGATACACAAATAGAAATATAGACAGATAGATCGAGTGATAGACAAATAGATAGATATACATATAAAGAAACAGATATATAGATTGATAGACAAACAAAGAGATAAATAGATAGACAAAAATTATATAGATAGATAGACATATAGATAGATATGCAGATAGATAGATACATAGACATATATACATACAAATAGATGATCAGATAGACAAAGCAATAGATAGAGAGAGAGATAGATAGACAGATAGATAGACTGACAGATAGTTAGACAAATAGACTGACAAATACATATATAGATAGATTGATACACAGATAGACACACAGATAGATAGACAGATACACTTATATACATTCAAATAGATAGTTAGATAGACAAATAGATAGATAGATAGTAAGATATATAGATAGAGAGACAAATATACTAATAAATAGATAGATAGACTGATATATAGATATATAGATATATATATATATATATATAGATATAGATATATATATATATATATAGTTTGAAAGATAGATTGATAGATAGAAGATAGATAGATAGACATAATGATACATAAATAGTTAGATCGATAGATAGTCAGATACATAAATAGGTAGATATACAAATAGATAGAATGATAGATAGATAGATAGACAGATCAGATAGATATACAAATAGATAGATAGATTATTAAATAGATAGATACATAGACATAAAGATAGACAAATAGATAGATATATAGCTAGTTAGATTAATAAGCATAAAGATAAACTTATATATGATAGATAGATAGTCAGATAGATAAACATATAGATTGATACATAAATAGATAGATAGATTGATTGATATATAGACAAATAGACAAATAGATAGATAGATAATTAGATAGATAGATAGATTAACAATTAATGAAATAGATAGGTTGACAGATAGATAGATAATTAGATAGATAGATAGATTAACAATTAATGAAATAGATAGGTAGACAGATAGATAGATAATTAGATAAATAGATACCTAGATAGACAAATAAATAACATACATATTGATTAACAAATATACAGACAAATAAATAGATTGTTAAATAAATAGATAAATAGATAAATATATATATATATAGATAGATATATAGATATATAGAAATATAGAAAAATAGGTAGATTATTAGACACACAGATTGATTGATTGAGTGATTGATAGTTACAGAGATATATAGACAGATTGATAAATTGATAGATAGAAAGATAGATAGACAAATAAATCAGCACATAGATAAATACAAAGATAGAAATATAGACAGATATATAGACAGATAGATAGATAGACTGACCAATAGACATACAAATAGTAAGATAGATTGACTAATAGGTAGACAGATAGAAAGATAGATAAACATATAGATAGATAGATAGAAATATAGATAGATTTATAGAGAGATAGATAGATAGATATACAAATAGATACAAAGATTGATAATTTGATTGCTATATTGATTGATAGACATAATGATATGCATATTGATAGACAAATTGATTGGTAGATTGATATATAGATTGATAGACAAATAGTTAGATAGATTGATAGACAAATATATAGATAAATAATTAGAGAGATAGAAAGACATATAGATAGGCAGATAAAGAGATATGGATATTGAGATATAGATAGATAGATAGAAATATAGAAAGATATATAGATAGACATACAGATAGATAGATTAAAAGATATAGAAATTCATAAACAAATAGATAGATAGATAGTTAGATAGTTAGATCGAGAGATAGATAGAAATATAAATAGATAGATATATTGATAGACAGATAGAGATGTAGATATACTGACAGATAGAAAAATAGGTAGAAATACATACATATATATATATAGACAGATAGATAGACAGATAGATAAATAGACAAATTGACACACATATAGACATATAATTAGACATACAGATAGATAGATAGATAGATAGATAATTAGTCCGATTATTATATAGATAGATAGACATATAGATTGAATTATTGATTGATTGATTGACAGATTGATAATTTGATTAAAAACTAGATATAAAAAAAGATGAATTGATAGATAGAAAAATAAATAGACAGCAGATATACAAAAAGATAGACTGGCAGATCGATAGTCATACAAATAGATAGATAGCTAGATAGACAGATAGACAAACAGATAGACAGACAAATAGATTGATACATAGACATATACATAGACATATACATAGATAGATAAATAGAAAAATATATAGATAGATAGATAGATAAAAAGGTAGATAATTAGATTGATAGAAAGATTGATAAACAGATTAATATATAGATTCATAGATAAATTGATAGATAGTTTGATATACAAATTGAAAGACAAATAATAGACATATTGATAGACATATATATAGATAAATAGATAGATAGATAGATAATTAGACTTATAGATAGATAGATAGATAGACATATATATAGATAAATTATTAGACATTAAATAGATAAATTGATATATAGATAGATAGACAGATAAATATATAGATAGATAAAAAGATAGACAAATCGATATATAGATAGATTGATTGATTAATGGAATAATTACTTATTATAAATCTATACACGAAATAATTTACCATGCATGATCAATGTGCTTTGAGAATGCATGTTATTTAATATAACACATTGAGAAAATTTTGCACAATGTTGTTTCCCTACTTACAATAATGTATAGTCTACTTGGGTTCTTATTCTTTTACACCCCCCATTTCTCTATCAAGTGTGCTTTGATTCTACATGCCAATATTAGATAGATATAATAAAGTCTTAGTGTAGTTTTTTTTTCAATAGTACTATTAAAACAAAATTAATATTAGGCTAATTGAATTAAATAAAGCAGCTACAATCTTTACAGAATAAAATTACTATAGAATATAATGGATACCTAATTAAAGTCTAAAAAATATGATTATTTAAGAAAAAAAAACATAACAAAATTCATCATCATTCACCAACAAAAATTATAGCATCAACAAACTATCAACATGAGCAATGAAAACAAAATTAAAGGTCATGGTTAAGCTGTACCTTCTTCTTTGAGAAAAAATTAAGATTTTCACACTATAACCATAGAAACCTAATTAGTAGATAAATTTCCATAGGTTCTTTATATTCATCTTCTCTACAAGTCAAAAATTCTAAAATAAAAAGACCATAATTTAGAATATAAGATATAACTTGAATTTAAAATATTACAGTACATTGCTCTTATTCTCCTCTTGTTGTTATTTTCTTCGTCCTCTTTTACAATTCTTAATCGAATTTCAAAGCTAGCTCAATTTCTATTGATGTGAAATCCATTAAACCTTTTAAAAAAATCATTAAAATAAAAAAAGTTCGCACTACCGATTTATTATTAACATAGGACTCAACAAAAAAGCACCATTTAACTCACTGCCAATTTTAAATTTGCAAAACTCATTACTAATTTCTCATTAAATTATAATGAAAATAAACAAAAAACATGTAGAGAGAGAGAGATATGTTCCTTGTTTGATATGGATCTGGAAAATAATGTTGCGATGGTAATGTGTTCTGAGAGATGTTCTTTGTTTGATATAGTTCTTTGAAAGAATGTTGCGATTCCTCTGTGTTCTGAGAGTCAAAGGTTTTTTAGAAATGAACTGACCTAATTATGTAGAGATGGCCTGAAGGGGGAGAGATGGGTTAGAGACAAAAAATATTAGAAAACAAAATTATTTTTTATCAACCATTAATTATATTATTTACTAAATAAATAAATTTATGGTTAATAGTTTATGAAATTTTTATGGTTATTTTTTATATTAGTATTTAAAAATTAATCAAATCAATTTCAGAAATAAATTAAATTAATTTATGGTTATTTATTTAAAAAACATATTATTTTATATAACTATTGATAAATTGTATAAATGTATATCCATACAAAATTTAGAACATCTCAATTAAATAAAAAATAAATAACAAAGTAAATAATGCATAAGTAACTTATCAATAATATTCAAACAACTAATAAAATATCTGACCATAAAAATAAAAATATATAATCTTAACATTATCCAAAAAAATAAAATAAAAAATTAATTACTTACAAATATAACATACAAAAATAAGACTAAAAATAAATCTAAAAATAAAAAAAAAGACAAAAGCAACCAAATTTCAACTTGTATATTACTATAACAAATAATTTTAGATAATTTTTTAGTAGCCATTTCAATATTTTAAAAAAACAAGAAGAATATCTTAAGCAAATAATAATTTTCTATACTATGATTATTAACTTTTGAGTTAATAATTATACATCTAAGTAAAAAGAGGAGTTACAAAACTATAGTAAATAACAAATGATAAGTATCAACAACATTTTTTAAAAAAATATTTCTTTACTTCTTTAAAGTAAGCATCATGATAGAGGAGCTCTATGAAGACTCCTAAACGACAATGATAATTGACTTGTCTCCCTAAATACCCAATAATACTCTCGGCCTCATTCATAGATAAAACTACTAATATTTCTCTATGATATATCATTTCTTCATATGATATATACTGTATAGAGATAATCTCTTGTGTATGCATACAAGCATCATATTGCACATCACTATTCTCATAATTGCACATTTATATTAAAGTTTAAACTTTTATATATAATGGCATATGATTGTATAAATGTATAAGTGTTTAGATATAATGTTGTGTTTAAAATATTTTTTTAAATGCTACATATATATATATATGTATATATATGTAACACTTTTATAAATATTATATAGTATATATATTACAATTATATAAACATTATAAATATTATATATTTATATAAAAATTTATATGTTATATAAATATTTATAAAAATGTATACATATTTTATATGTTATATAAATGTTATATAAACTATTATATAAATGGATAGTATTATGTAAATGTTGTATAAATATTTATAAACATTTATACATATGTATAAATATTTATATATAACATTATTTCTTTATATAAACATATCAATGTTTATATATAATGTTAAACATTTATATATATTTAAGTATAAACATCTTTATATAATGTCATATGATTATATAAATGTTTAAATGTTTATATATAATGTTATGTGTTTATAATATTTATATAAATAATATATTACTACAAATTTGGCATACTATTATCCAAAATAGTATACCTCTCATGCTATAATGTTTTTGAAAATAGATTTTTTTGTTTTTATTTTTTCATTTTTTTTTCAAAACATTAAATATACAAGAGGAATAAAAGTATTTTTTGAGTTTACTAGAATGTATAAATCTTTTATTTTCATGTATATTTTAATATGAATATTTACTTATTTAGGTACTTTTAAAAAATATTATTCTAATTCACCATTACATAATTTTTCCTATGTCTAATAACATCCAACAACAATACAAAATATTTTCAAACAATATTAAACTAGCAAAAAAAAGAATTTACTAATCAGCATCACCGTTAGTAGCTCATATTTTATATTTAATTGAGGATGGTATTTTGTTTACATGAAAAAAATTATTTTTTTCCTTAATTATATCAAAATTAAGGAGGTTGTGAAAAAAAAACATGAACAATATAAAATTTAATGAATTTGATTTTATCATGATTATACAATATCAACAATTCTTTCACTAATTATGAAATATTTTTGATTATATGAGTATTCTAATTTGAGATGGATATAAGTTTTAAGCAAAAGATTAATAATTTTTATAATTTTTAAAATATAATCTTTAAATATTATCTCTTGATAAAATAAAAATTTATTATATTTTAACATTACACAAAGTCAACTTGAAAATTTAAGTATCACACCCTGAGTAGGTATTCACTGGAAAACTAAGCAACACAGATCTAGGTTGAGTATTTTTAGCCTACTAAATCAACGTGAGCAACCAAACTTTCTGAGATATTACTTTTACCTATCTTAATTGCCAATTAAACTCACTGAGTTAAAACTTTCATCACTTGTAAACTCTTTTGAATCATACACCAGAAAATATATGATTTTCTTTTAATAAAATTATTCATGAATAAATAAAACATATTGTGTTAGACTATAATTTACATTATAAGATTTAAGAGAATACTGACATTTCATTCTATGCATTATTTGTGATCACCTATCATTCCTATTATGCTGTATGTATGCCAACTTGAAAGGAAGTTGAGATTTCGGATAAATTGTTTTTCATGGTTTACGGTGTTGTACATAATGGTTCACCTATCTATTTCCAATTTTTAAATATCTATAACATAATTAATGCATATTTTATTTAAAATATTTACATTCAAACATGTTGTACAACTAATAATGCTTGTACCATTTACCATGGAAAAATACATTGCTGCTGTGAGCCCAGCACCAACACCCTTAACTTCCTGTATTATAATAGTAATATCATCAAATCAAACTTCAGTTAAAAAATGAAAGGCAGAAAAAATGTTGACACTTAATAACACTAACCTTGGTCAAAAGAAAAGTTGCCTATGAAGCAAATGCAAAAAATATTAGGTGCAGTGAATAAACTAATAGTTTCAAAGGATACAGTAAAATTAAACAAATTTGGTATCCTTGTATAATAAGTAATCAACATGTAATTATAACATAAAAAGAATAAAATTAATAAATGATATCTTAGAGTCTCCTAGTAGATATCTAATTGATATACATTAAGAAAATTATTGAGCAGTAGATTCCAAGGACTTACTTCAATTTTGTCCTGGATATTTAAGTCAATCCTGGGTATATAGTTCCTCCTATCACCTGCCCAAGTGGATACCTACTTTTAATAATTGGTAAGAATAGTTATCTTAAACTTTTCATAAAAATCCATGGAAAAAAAATTATCTTGTGTGAGATTTATTTAAATTACCAAGTTCGATCATCTAACCAATTCCAAAAATTATATATTCCATTCTTAGTGAAAAATTAAAAGCATGGACGAAATAACGCAACAAATGATAACACAAAATGAGGTCTTCAAATTGAAAAAACACCGATTAGGTTATGTATCATGATAATATATGTTTCAGAAAATATAGAAAAAAGATGAATAGAAAAGGCAAGAACACCAATCAGAATTAGAATGATGAAGCATAACACATTGCCAAAAATGTTCTATTTATAGATTGCCTACTTGATGTTATTTTGCTCAGCCACCGATTAGGTTATTGTTCATGTTTAACTTCTTTTAATTTTAAAATATTAATATGTATTTATTTATTTATTTATAATTTTAAGATTGCATATTTTATTTTTATTTTAAATTATTTTATATTTTATTAAATTTAATATTATTTTATATTTTATTTAATTTTAATATTATTTTATATTTTAATTTTAATTTACTATAATAATTTACTATGCTTTAATTCTTATAAATTTTAGTAGAGGCAAAAATAAAACTTGAATTAAAATCAATTTAGGGTATGTTTGGTAGTGATTTTCAAAAATGTTAATAGGGTTAAAAATAATTTTAAGTGTGTTTAGGAAAAAAAATATCATTAATAATATTTATAAAAACTTTTTTAAACCCAAAAAAAACACATAAAGTATTCTTTTAATAAGCACATTGAAATATTTTTTTATAACTTATCAAAAGTTTTTGAATGTAATTAAAACATCAATATATTTATCCTTAAATATCAATTTATTTTATTTTAAATTTAATGAAAAATATGATTGTTTTATTATTCAAATATTTCAAATCATTTCTTAATAATTTTTTTAAAACATTCCTAAAATCATTAATTTTTTTTTAAGTTTTATTAATATAAATATTTACTTGTTTATTTGTTAATTCAAATTTTTTCTAAATATTTTTTTATTATCAGACAAATAATAATTTTAGGTTTATATTAATACAAATGTTTAAGTATGTTAATTTATTAATTCAAATATTATAAAAAATGTTTATACTTATAGAATTAATTATTTAATGTATTTATTAATACAAATATTTATATATCTTTATTAATTAATTCAAATGATATTTTTTATTATTTATAAAATTTTATAATCATTAAAATAGTTATTTGTCTTTATTAAAATAAATTTTTATTAATATATGTATATATTAGAAATTATTTATTTATAATATCCTATTTTTATAATTATATGAGGAGAAGGTGTTTTTCAAGGATCAATCATTCATAGACCATGAAAAATATTTAATATACAAAAATCCATCAAATATTAAAACAAATAATATATAAAACAAAAAAAAATTATTCAGAATAAATTAACGACGAAAATAAACCCGAGCTAAATAGATAGGAAAAATCCCTATATATTGCATATATTTTGTGAAAATTATAATTTAAGGAATAATCGATTGCAATTAATATATAATTGTAAAAATATTTTTCTAGATAAAGATTTAACGAGGTATTTTTTTCTAGAGCTAATTAGCTAGGAAAAATCCATTTCTAAAGTCTTTAAATTTGCTGCTAATCTTTGCGGCAAGCAATGACAATATTAGAGAGAAAAATTTGTAAATCAAAAAATTCTATCTTTAATCCACCACAATCGATCACAATCCATCACAAAATTATGATTCAATGTAAAATCAAACATAAATTGTGTTTCACTAGTTATTCCTTCGTAAATTAGCTAGGGATTTTTTCCCTATCTAAATTTCCATAGGTAAATAGATAATTTCTTTTAGCGTAGATAGATAGATAGATTGAGAGTTAAATATATAAAGAGATAGATATATAGACAGATAGACAAATAAATAGACTGATAGATAGACAAATAGAAAGATAGATAGACATACATATTGAAAGATAGATAGACAAATAGTTATACAAAGAGATAGATAGAAAATAGATAGACAAGTAGATAGACAAATAGATAAGCATACATATAGACAGATAGAAATATAGACATATAGATAGATAGATAGATAAAGAGATGGACATATAGATATATAGGCAAATAGACATATTGATATATAGGCAAATAGACATATAGATAGATAGATAGACAGATAGTTAGATAAATCGACAGAGTGATAGATAGATAAATAGACAAACAGATATATAGACATTAAGATAGACATATAGATAGACAGACAAATAGATATACTGATAAATAGATAAATAGATAGTCAGACAGATAGATAGATAGATAAATAGATAAATAGACATACAGATAGATAGATAGATAGATAGATTGATTGATTGAATGACAAATAGACATAAAGATTAAAAGACAGATAGATAAACTAATAGCTTGATATATTGTTAGATAAATAAAAAGATAGAAATAATGAAAAATAGATAGAAAAATAAATAGACATATAAAAATACAAATAGAAAGAGATATAGATAGATGGATAGATAGATTGATATATTGATAGTTAGATAGATAGATAAATTGATTGATATATAGTGAGTTAGATTAATGGATAGATAGATGCATAAAAAGATAGATAGATAAAAGGATAGATAGTTAGACATAATGAAGGATTGATAGACAGATATATATATATATATATATATATATATATATATATATATATATATATATATATATATATATATATGGATAGAATGATAGATATATGGACGGATAGTTAGATGGATAAATAGATAGACAGATAGATAGATAGATAGATAGATAGATAGATAAATAGACAAATCAATAGATAGATAGATAGATAGACATATAGATATATAGATTTATAGATAGGTAAATAGGTAGACAAATTAAGTGACAAAATGAATAATAGACAAATAGATAGATAAAGATAGACAGATAGATAGATAGATTGATAGACAGATTGATAGATAAATAAATAGACAGATAGATAATCAGATAGATAAATAGATAGAAAGATATATATACTTGTAGATGGTTAAATAGATATATATATATATATACACACACACAAATAGATCGACATATATCAACATATAGATACACAAATAGATAGATATATAGATAGATAGATATATAGATAGATAGATATACTTATACATAGATAGATATTTAAAAAGATAGAAAGATTATTAGACAGATAGATTGACAAATAGATAGAAAGTCAAATAGATAAATATATATATATATACAAAAAGTTAGAAAGATATATAGACTTATAGATGGTCAAATAAATATATATATATATATATATATATATATATATATATATATATATATATATATATATATAGACAAATAGATAAATAGATATCGACATATAGATAGACAAATAGATAAATATATAGATAGATATACTTATACATAGATAGATAGATAAAATGATCTATTTATAGATAGACAAATAGATAGAAAGATAGATAGATATACTTATTATCTAAATATCTATTTAAATAGATAGACAAATAGATAGAAAGTTATATAGAATTATAGAAGGTAAATTGATATATATATATAACACACACACACACACTCATATATATATATATGTATATATATATATATACACACACACACACACACACACATATATATATATACAAATAGATAGACCGATATCGACATATTAATAGACAAATAGATAGAAAGATATATAGTCAGATAGATAGATAGAAAGATATTCGGACACATAGACAAATACATAGATAGATAGATAGACAAATAGATAGATAGATAGATATACAAATAGATAGATAGATAAATAGATATATAGATAAACAAATAGATAGATATAAAGATAGATAGACAATAATAAAAACAAATATATAGACAAATAAATAGAGAAATATATAGAGAGATAGATTGACAGATAGATATAAAGATAGATAGATATATATGTCTTTTAATCTGTCTGTCTATCTTTTTGTCTATCTGTTTATCTATTTATCTAACTATATGTTTGTGAATCTATCTTTCTATATGTTGTCTATATATCATTCTATCCATCTATCGATATGTTGGTCTATCTGTCTATTTTTTTGTCTATATATTTATCTATCTATATTTCTTTTTATCTATCTTTCTTTCTAACTATTTATCTGTCTATCTATCTATCTATATGTCTAGCTATCTGTCTATCTATCTATCTAGCTTTTTGTCTCTCTATCTATCTATAATCTTACTTACCTATCTGTCTATCTATATATCTTCTTACCTACCTATTTTTCTATCTATTTATCTTTGTTTATCTCTATCTATCTATTTGTATATCTGACTACTACGAGATGAACGAACAAATTATAGTCCCATGCAAATGTAGGTTTGTTCTTGACACTCTTATTTTGTGCAGATCTGTGTTGTCTCAATTCAGATCTACAACTGCTTTTTATCGATCATCGGTGAATTTAAACTATTGAAATGTTAATAGCCATTACAATTCCTAAATGAACCTACAGGTGTGGAAAATTTCAGTATCATGCAACCTATTGTCATTTCAACTTCTAGTTCCCTTTTTTTAGCACTTTCTAACTTTTTTATAATTAACCATGGACTGATGCATGAATCTGGATAACACAGAAAAATATTTTGATGGGTAGTTCACTAGAAATCTTGGAGGATTCATGATAAAGTAATTTCAAAATAAGCTCATGATTATCTCGTTGTGTGAAATTTCTATCAAATGGCAATTGGTGTTGCATGATCTAGTCTATATATTTATCATTGGCATAGTGTTGTGATCTTTATTGGTTTGTAAATTTACTATGTTATGCTCCGAGGACAAAGAACTAGAAGATGGTGACCATGCCTGAGAGACCTATATGTATATTTTTAAAGCCTTAGATTATGTTCTTCTATTGTCTTTGATGGTATGTGTATTTGCATGAAAGTACACGTGTATGTGTCATCTGAGGCTATGTGATTATATATACGTACATATAATGCTATAGTATATACGTATGTATATACTACAAAATATATGTATGTATATATTGAGTATATATATACATATATACAGTAGTATATTCGTATGTATATATTGAGTATATACATACATATATACTACAGTATATTCGTATGTATATACCAAGTAAATATGTACATATATATCAAGTATATACATAAGTGGGTGCTAATATTTTTGTAGACATGTATATATTGTCATACATACACATCCATTTACACACAAACACATGCACGCGCGTGCGCGTTTGATATATATAATTGCATGAGCTGGTCTGGTCATCATTGTGCATTGCTTACTAATCTAGGTCATAAAAGTCATGGGTATTAGATCTACCCCAAAGTTGTGGCAAGAAGATATTTTTGGTCCTGCCTAGCCAGATAGATAGAGGTTGATCTTAAATCTCTTAGTAATTGTGTAGATATGTAATTTTAACATGGTACAATGTGTATGTATGAAAAAATAAGTTTTAGAAGGATAATGATGATGATGCTTGTGTAGTGTCATGTAATTTTATTAGATTACACAAAACTATATTCAATTAGAATGAAAAATGTAACATTACCTAATTTTTATAGGCAGAGAGTGCCAAGAGGAATATTGGGTCCTATTTTGGGAGAAGTAGCTAGACGACTCGTCAAAAAATAGCTCAATCTCAAAAGGAGTGGTTGAAAGGGAAGTTCATAAGTCGAGCATCATCACCCGCCCAACTTTTATTATCAGCAGTTATGGTAGCAACAGTAGCAATATATATGTGTGTATATACTAGGTATATACGTATGTATATACTTTAGTATATTAGTAAGTATATACCGAGTATATACGTATGTATATACTATAGTATATATGTATGTATATATTTTACTATATAAGTACGTATATACTCAGTATATACGTATGTATATACTATAGTAAATATGTATTATTATATATATCTGTCTCTCTATCTATATATCTGCCTATCTTTAAGTCAATTTTACTATATATCTATCTATATATCTATCTGTCTGTCTATCTATCTATCTGTATATATGCCTATCCATCTATATATCTATCAATATATCTTTCTATGTATCTATCCATCTATCTATATATTTGTCTATCTATGTATCTATCTATATGTCTATCTATCTATCTGTATATTTTTTTGTCTATCTATTTGTCTATCTATTTTTTTTATATGTTTATCTATCTATATGTATATCTATTTGTCTAATAATCTTTAAATCTATCTAACTATTTGTCTATCAATCTGTCTATCAATCAATCTATCAATCTATCTATCAATATATCTATCAATATATCTATCAATCAATTTAATAATCAATCTATCTACCTATCTATTAATCTATATATTTATCTATATATCTATCTATATCTTTATCTATCTATCTATCTATCAGTCTATTTATCTATCTATCTATCTATTATTCTATATATCTATCTATCTATCGACCGATCTATCTTCCTATGAAACTATATTTTATCTATCAATCTATCTATTAGTCTATCTATCAATTTATCTATTTGTCTATCTGTCTATCTATCTATCTATCTATCTCTCTATCTATCTCTCTATCTATTTTTCTATCTATCTACATATCTATATACCTACCGATCTTCTTGTCTACCTATCTATTTATCTATATATCTATCTATTTATATGTCCATATCTCCATCTATCTATCTTATATCTATTTATTTAAATATCTATCTATCTTTGTATCTATATGTTAGTCTATATATCTGTCTATCTATATATCTATTTATCTATCTATCAATGAATCAATCAATCTATCTATCTATAAATCTATATATCTATTTATCTATCTATGTATCTATCTATCTGTCTATATGTCTATCTATCTATTTATTTATTTATATATCCATCTGTCTATCTTTCAATCTATCTTTCTAATAATTTGTCTATCTATATGTCTATCAATTTGTCTATCAATCTTTCTATTAATATGTCTATCAAACTATCTATCAATCTACCTATCATTCAATCTATAAATCTATCTATCAATCACTCTAATAATCTATCTATCTATCTATCTGTCTGTTTGTCTATCTATCTACCTATATATATGCTATCTATCTACATATCTATATGTCTATCTATCTATCTATCTATATATATGTCTAACTATCTAGTTATCACTCTATCTATCTATCTATGTATCTATTTGTCTATCTTTCAAACTATCTACCTATCTATTTAGCTAACTATTAGTTGATTTATTTGTATTTCTTTCTATCTATCCTTCTATATAACTATATGTCTATCAATCTATCAATTAATCGGTCAAACAATGTCTACCTATATGTTTATCTATCTATCTATATGTCTAACTATATGTCTATCTATCTATCTAACTACCCGTATATCTAACTATCTATCTATCTATCATTCTATCTTTCTATTTTTCTATCTATATGTCTATCTATCTATCTATCTATCTATGTATCTATTTGTCTCCATGTCTATCTATTTGTCTATCTATCTATTTATCTACCTATCTTTCAACATGTCTATTTATCTATCTATCTATTTGTCGAACTATTTTCCTATTGTATTATCTATCAATATGACTATCCAATTGTTTATCTATCTGTCTAACAATCTGTATATTTTTCTATATATTTATATATCTATCTATCTATATATCTGTCTATCTATCTATCTATCTATTTGTCTATCTATCTAACTATCTATCTATTTATTAATATGTCAATCTAGATTACTATCAATCTATCATTCTGTCAATTTATCTGTCTATCTTTCTATTTATCTATCTATCTATATGTCTACCTGTCTAATAATCTATAGATCTATCTGTTTATCTATCTATCTACCTCTCTATATAGTTATATGTTTAACTATTTAATTATCTATATATCTATCAATTAGTCTATAAGTTTAACATTCTATCTATCAATCTGTCTATCAATCTGCTATTCTATCTCTCTATTTATGTGTCTATAATTATGTGTATATATAACTATATCTATCTGTCAATCAACCAATCTATCTATCTATCTATCTCTATATCTATCTATATATCTATGTGTCTGTCTATTCATTTGTTGTCTATCTATCAATTTATCTATAAATCTATCTATCAATCTATCTATAAATCAATATATGAATCTGTCTTAAAATCTATCTATCAAACTATCTATATATTTGCTTATATACTATCTACCTATTTGTTTGTCTATATATTTGTCTATATGCATTTCTTTCTATTTGTCTATCTGTCTATCTATCTGTTTGACTATCTATCTATCTATATATCTTTCTTTCTGCTTATCTATCTATATATCTATCTGTCTATCTATCTTTCTATATATCTATCTATATGTATGTTTATTTATCTATCTATCATTCTAATATTCTATTTATTTATATATCTATATATATGTTTATCAATATGACTTTCAATCTATTAATCAATCAATCTATCAATCTATCTATCTTTAAGTCTATCTAAATGGCTATCTATTATCTATCTATCTATCTATCTGTCTATGATTCTATCTATAAAATAATCAATTTTTCTATCTATCTTTATATCTTTTTATCTATCTATAAATATATTTGTTTATCTATCTATTTAACTATCTATCAATCTATAAATTTTTCAGTATATATATATAACAATTATATATATATGTATCTATCAGTCTATCTATCAGTCTATCTATCAGTCTATCTATTTGTTTATCTATTTTTCTATCTATTTATCTATCTATCTATCTATCTATCTATATATCTATCTAATAATCTTTTGATCTATTTGTCTATCTATTTTTCTATCCAATATGACTATCAATTTGTATATCTATATACCTATCTATCTGTGTTTTATATCTGTCTATCTATCTTTCTATCAAACTATCTATCAACTTATCTATAAATTTGTCTATCAATATTTCTATCATTCTATCTATAAATCAATCATTCTATCTATCTATCTATATATATTTCTGTCTATCTTTCTCTTTATCTATCTATCTATTCAATTTTCTATCTATCAATTTATTTATCTATCTATCTATCAATATCTATATCTATAAGTCTATCTATTTGTATATCTATCTGTCAATATATCTATCTATTTATCTATCTATTTACCTGTCTATCTATCTATCTAAGTATATATATCAATCTTTCTCTTAATCTTAAATCAAATTATGTATATATTTCTTTAATTACTATATGTCTATCTATTTGTTTATCTGTCTATTTGTCTATCTATCTATCTATCTATCATCTTTACTTCTTTTTTTCTATCTCTCTGACTTTTTTATTTTTATCTATCTATCTATTTGTCTATCTATTCGTCTATCTACGTGTATATCTATTAGTATATATATCTATCTCTTGTCTTATAATCTTTCGATCTATTTGACTATTAGTTGTCTATCAATCTGTTTGTCTATCTATTTATCAATCTGAATATCTGTCTATCTATCTATCGATCTATCTATATGTGTATCTATATGTTTATTAATTTGTCTATATTATGTCAATAAATCTTTCTATGAATTTGTCAATTAATTTGTCTATGAATTTGTCTATTAATCTGTCAATCAATCAATCATATATATATATATATATATCTATCTATCTTTTTTTCTATAAGTCTATCAATCTATTTATTTATGAATCTATTTGACTATCTATCTAACTATCTTTCTGTCTATCAATCTATTTATCTATCTATATCTCTTTCTATAATTCTATCTATCTATCTAACTATCTATCTATCTAGCAATCTGTTTATCTATCTATATATCTATCTTTATATGTATCTTTCTTTCATTTAATTTATCAATTTATCTATGTATCTATCTACTATTTATTTATGTGTGTATCTATCTTTCTTTTTATCTAACTGTCTAACTATTTATCATTCTATTTATTTATTTATCTATCTATCTATATGTCGATCTATCAGTTATCTTTCTATCTATCTATTGTATTTT
>JAREIK010003697.1:155666-182698 GCA_029783825.1 Sapria himalayana
ATAAAATTTATAATAGATATCTTTTTAATCATTTTAGTTCAAATAGAATTGTGTAAACATTTATCCGACTATATCATCTCTGAATGATATCTCTTGTTCTAGAACACTCTTTACAACATGAAAATCATAAGAACTATACACATATTAGCATGTCTATGAGATTCTGAGTATTACTCTCTAATCATTATCAGAAAGTTCAACTTCATACAATTATACTATGTCTAATAGAATCAATTGAGAAACAAGTAAATATGAATAGGTTTACACTCTGATCAAGTAAGCCAATGAGCATATATTCAATCATATCAAAATCAGACAATATTTAAAGCAATTTCCTCAAAAGAAGAAATTATATCTCAATCTCATGAATATCTAAAATATCTCAAATTCTTTATTTAGAACTCAACTTATATGAACCATTTCAATTTCAATATACCCCTGATGATAATTATCTATAATCAAAATATCAACATACATAAACTCCACATCTTATCCTCTTGATTTATTTTAATAGAATAAGAATAACCTAACACATATCTCATAAAATCAAAGTAATGAATGCTAAAAAGAAAAATATTATCTATATCCTATAAAATTATTTCAATCAATAAATAACCTTTCTAGTCTACCAATCATGTATATGCTCCATAAAATAGTGAATTCTTATGAATGATGCATAAGTAGAGGTGTCAAACGGGCCGGGCCGGCCCGGCACGAGGCACGGCACGGTTCGACCGTGCCTGGGCCGGCCCGGCACGTTCAAAAACCGTGCCCGGGCCCGTGCCGTGCCTGGGCACGGCACGCCGGCACGGGTCCATCCCGTGCCGGTCCCGCAGGCACGCGTGGCACTGGCGGCGTGCCACGCGTGCCGTGGCGTGAGTCGCGACTCACGGTCATGAGTCACGACTCACTGAGTCGTGACTCGAGTCACTCGACACATCAGGCTCAGCCGCTCAGGGCCCCCCCCCCGGTTAAAAGACCGCGGGTCGGGTCCAAACAGACCCGACCCGCGGTATTTTCTGCCGAAAACCGAGAAAATCGATATATCTAACGGGAAAAAAAAAAATTTTGAAATTTTGAGCGATTTTCAGCCCTTAGATTCGACTCCAACAGCTAGGGGGCAGAATCCGACGGTCCTCGTGATTCTGCCCCTTAAAAATAATAAAAATTCAAAAAAATAATAAAAAAATAATTTTTTAAAAAAAAAAAAACTTTAATCATCCTATAAATTCTACCCCCTCCCTATAAAATTTATGTTTTTCAAAAACATTAATCCTCTCTATATTTTCTCTCTCTCACATAATCCGTGCTTCTCTCTCTCGGCCCTCGTGTTTTTGATTTCGGCTTGGATTTTCGTGAAACTCAACTTGAGTTTTGAACATCAAAGCTTCCTGTGGGCTGCGGTGCATCTTGCACGTGAGTGACCTCATTGCTTTTACCGGGGTAATATAATTTGCTTTTTTTTTATTTTCTCTCTCTAAAGCTTCTCTCTCTAGAAAAAAGTACGAAAAATAAAAAATGACAAATTCACCTAACACAAATTTAAATTTTGAAAATGAAAATGTTAGTGTTACACAAACGTCTGTGGCTCCTGAAACTTTGGTTTCTCCTGTCATCTCAGCCCAAAGTTCTAAAAAACAAAAAACTAGGAGGACTTCTGTAGTTGGACACATTTTAAAATAATAACACAATTAGATGTTAGGGGTGAGGAACATGAAATGGCACAGTGCAAATATTGTATGCGACTTTTAACATGCAAGAGTACATGTGGGACTGGGCACCTAAAGAGGCATGCTGAAATATGCTCCAAAAAACATGGACCGTTAGATCCTAGGCAAACCCAACTTGGCACTACATTTTTTGAGACTGGATCGAGTTCAGTCTCAAAGATTACTCCCTTCGTATACTCCAGCGAGTTGGGTAGGGACGGCATGGCCAGGCTCATCACATTGATGGGTCTTCCGATCAGATTTTCGGAAGATCCGAGGGTAGTGCGCATCATGCAGACTTATTTTCAGCCATCCTATCGTAGGATTCCTAGGTCCACATCTAGGAGTGACATACTAAAGATATATAAGTTAGAAAAACAAAAAATAATTAAGGAATTTTTGGCATTTAGTGGAGTGGTGTCCGTGACGTCCGATATATGGACATGTCACGATGATTCTTCTTATGCATGTATCACTAGTCATTATGTCGATTCAAACTGGACAATAAATAAAAAAATATTAGGATTCACAGAGATTCTTCATCCTCATGATGGCCCGGCCATTTTTGAGTGTATGATGAAAATATTTAGGGAATATAAAATTCAAAATAAAATTTTTAGTGTCACTTTCGATAATGCTGCGAATAATGGAGTAGCGATCAATATGTTTGTTAGGAATATTAGAGACGCACCTTTAGGAGAGATATTTCATGTCAGATGCATGTGTCATGTTATTAACCTGATAGTTCAAGCGGGTATGAAGGTGTGTTCCCCCACGTTGGAAAATATACGCAATGCACTCAAGTATATTCGCACTCCTCGCAGACTACAAGAGTTTGGTAATCTCTGTTTGTCTGCGAATCTTAAGAAGAAGAAATTCCAATCAGATGTGAGACATCGTTGGAATTACACGTACCTGATGTTGGAATCATGTGTTGGATACGAACACGTGATATCCGACTACGTCAATAGTAAGAGTGGCGAACTTATTGTTGACGACACTGACTGGGATTCAGGAATTTCATTTATGAAATTCCTGAAGATATTTTATGACACGACGAACATGTGTTCGTCGGTTTATACGCCCACCACTTGCATTGCACTCCGTTGCATATGCAACATTAGTAGCATGTTTAGGATGTATCGAGCGGACCCGACGCTCACCCATATGGTTGCAGAGATAGAGACCAAGTACCTGAAGTACTGGTCCACCATTCCATCTCTTTATTGCCTCGCAGCATGCATGGACCCTAGGGCTAAGGTGGATGGGGTTGAAAACACCCTGACTTTCATTTCCTCGTGCATGAACCTGGAAGAGCCACCTGAAGGGTTCATTTACGAGAAGTTGACAGACCTATATACATACTACGATACTAGGTATGGTGGTGGTGGTGTTGAGACTGTGAGTACGGACACTGATACCTTGTTCGGAGATGACGCTTATTCCATTAACCTAGCGAGGGGGAAACGTAGGGGTGGACCTTCACATAGGAGCGAGCTGTCTCGGTACTTAGATACCGATTACTGCTCAATCCTATCACCTTCTGACAATAAGAATCTTGATTTATTACAGTGGTGGAAATCATATGAGTCCGCCTATCCCGTGCTATCTAGGATGGCACGGGATCTACTGACTCCTCCGGTGTCGAGCGTAGCATCGGAGTCTGCTTTTTCTGTTGCAGTGAACGTGATTTCGGATAGGAGATCGAGATTACGTCCAGATATGGTTGAGGCTTTGGCATGTTTGAAGGATTGGGAGGAATCGAGATTTAGCATCAGTGATCGTGCTGAAGCTGGGACTATGACAGACACTGCAGTCGCATCCACATCCACTACGATGGCGGAGGAGCTGATTGCCGATGATGATGACCCATATGATACTGATCTTGATGTTGCGGCTGATGATTCTCATTATATGCCGCTTGACGATTGATGCTCATCTGCTCTTTTTTTTCGATATTTTTTTATACGCTTTGTTTGTACTTTGTATTATACGTTGTGTTGAAGTTGAAACTTATACTTTTTTTTTCGGAGTTTTGGTTTCAAAAGCATGAATGGTAATTTTTATTTGCGTAGTTTAAATTTTTTTTAATTAAAATTTTTACTAACTTAATGTATTTAATTATTAATTTAAGATTTAAATATTATTTTAAAATTTATTAACTTTAAATCTTAATATTTAATTAATACATTATAATATTAAAAAATGCTAAACTTAATTGAAAAAAAAATAAATTTTCTAATTTTTTTTTTACATACTTACATTTAATTTTAAATGTAATATTTTTTACAAAAAATTTTATTTTTTATTTATTACATAAACTTAAATAAAGATAAACAGAAAAATAATAAAAAAATTTTAAAAAAAAAAATTTTTTTTTTATTCTGCCAAGTCAAAGTGCCAAGTGCCAAGCACGGGCCGTGCGCCCGTGCCCGTGCTTGGCTGTTGCAACACGCAACCGGCAACAGTGTTGCCGGTTGCGTGTTGCTGTTGCCTCTTGGCTCCCGGGACCCGGACCCCGGTTGAGCAAACGTGCCCGAGCGGGCCGGGCACGGCACGGCACGGCCGAACCGTGCCCACGGGCCGTGCCGTGCCCGACTTTAAAATACCGTGCCGTGCCGGGCACGGCACGGTAGCACGGCGGGGCACGGGAAAAACGGGTCGTGCCGTGCTGGGCCGGCCCGTTTGACACCTCTATGCATAAGCACCTCTTCCTTAAAATCATTATGAATAAATATATTCATCATATTTAACTGATATACAATCTACATAAAACATATACTAATAAAAAATAATAATCTAATAGCAAACACCTTAGTCACAAAAAATGTATCCCAATAATCATTCTATTTTTTTGTATATCTCTTAGCTATCAACTTAGCATTAATTCAATCAACCTTCAATTCAATTCCAGTCTTCAATGAAAATTCCCAATTGCATTCTATTGCAATCTTACCTAAAAATTTCAAAATAAAATCATCAGTATAATTAGATGTCATTGCATTGAGTTCAACCAACATAATATATCAACTTTAAAGACTAATAATCTAGAAAAAAATATCAAGGATCATGTAATTATTAAGAAAGGACAAAAAATTAAAATATATATTATCAAATTAAAAATAAGAAAATATAAGTAATACTAAGTGCCTAACAGAACATATCTTTGGTTTTTTCTATAGTATAATAGGAAGGTCCAATTTAATATTTCAAATTAAATCATCTAATGTGGGCAAGACTAATATGGGAAAGGTTATTGATATATCTATCAAGTAAAAACCTCTAGGTCAAGATCATCAAGTTTTCAAAAATTTCTCATTTTTTTCTTCAATAGGACACTCATACTATGCTCCTTTTACTAGCAGAAAGCATCATAATAAATCTCTAAGATAGAAGTTAAAATAGTTGTTACACTACAATGAAATAATTATATCACAATAGAACACTCATACTATGCTCCTTTTCCTACCTGAAAGAAAAGCATCACTACTCTTTTCAAAATTAATTTTGCTATTAGTATCAGACGCAAAGATAGAAGTTAAAATAATTGTTACACTGCAATGAAATAATCTTATTACCATGGAGTCCAAATAGCTCTAAGAAAGAGTCATTGAAAAATAATTTACCATTAAAGAATATTATATTCACACTCATAATAATCTTTATGGCCTCTAATAAGTAACGTATATATCTTTTCTAAGTATTACAGTACTTAACAAAAGCAGACTTTATAACAAAAATAGTCATCTTCTCACTATCTAAAAAATCTTAAATAAAATAAATACACTCTAAAATCTTAAGCAAAAAATAAAAAGACCCATAAATATAAAAATTAATATTTGCTACAATCTAAGAATACTAAAAACAACATCCAATTGAATAAGAATTTATTTGTTGACACCAATTCTTTTTAAAAATAACTAAGAAAATTCATATGTAATATAAATGCCTTAATTATCACAATTAAATATTTGTTCTTTCTTTCAGCTGTCTAATTAAGGCATAAGTGCTAGCACATGATATCTAATTAATCATTTTATCCTTTTCAAAAAAATAAATCATCTCATGTTGATGTTCCCTATTAGTCATTTACTTTAAAGATCAAATGTGTAATATCCAAATTTACTCAACTAAGATGCATAACTAATAAAATATTTCATTTATATAACCATTACATATTATGTATTATGAAATCTAATTAGAATCACATTTGATGACTATCCACACTCTCATTATACCATTTGCATTTATAATTAAAATTTTACAAATATATTAACTAATATCCTATTATACAATTAACAAATTCTAGAGAGAAATGCAAATTAAAACCCTCTAATTTTTCTTCTACTCTTACAACAACATTAAACCCTCCGCTAATAATTTATAGTTCAGACAGAGATGACATTAGGTGGAATGTTCAAAAAATCAAAAACTACTGAAAGAGATAATATTTGGTCTATATTTAAGATCATTATCCTACTCATTTTTTGTACCATAAACTAATTTTTATGGTTAGCATTAGCAACAACAACCTCAAAATTCAGTTTATGTTTTAACTTTTCTAATTCATTCAGATATTTAGGTTCACTAATGAAGACAAATGATGCTAGCACATTATACATTTAAAATAAGTTTCAAATGGAACTATTGAGATGAATGAGTGGTGAAATACTTCATTTATCTAATCATTACATATTACATAGCATTATATCAAATCAAAATCACATCTTGTGACTATCCTCTCTCTAATTATACAAAGTGAATTATTTATCAAAAACATTCAAATATACTACCTCACATCCTACTACACAAGCTAAAAATTCTAGAGAAGAACGTAGATTAACACCCTTCCTCACTATTTATTCTTTCATTCTTACTAATACATTAAAATCTTCACTGATAATTTATGGCCTAAACAAAGAGAACTGAGTTATAGCATCCCATAACTTGCTTTAGGATTACCTCTTGTTCTTTTCATACACCCTCATTAAATTAGTTGGAAAATAGGATGTTTAAAAAATCAAAAACCACTCAAGGAGATAATATTTGGTTCATGTTTATGACCATTATTATGATACTCATTTTTTGTCCCATAAACTAACTTTTATGGTTAGCATTAGCAACTACAATCTAAAAATTCAATTTAAGTTTTAACTTTTCTAATTCATCCAAACACATAGGTTCAATAAGAGAAACAAATAACACTGACACACCATACATTTGCCATAAAGACAAATGACAATGACATTAACACATAATGTTCTTTTCATATGTCGCACATAATGTTCTAATCATCTTAATATTTTCATGTTACAATCAAACTACGTTTTTATTTTCCATGAAATTTATAATCATAAACAAAATTTCAAATCTTTTTTTTAAATCAATAACTATATATATCTAGTACTAAAGGAATGTCGGATACATACTCCGAGATATCTTTACCAATTGCTATATTCTTAATGTTATGGAAAAGTCTTATCTACTCTAATCCCAAGGAACATATATAAGTCGAGGAAAAATATGAGATGAATCTGAGAGAGAATGATAAGAGATGATAAAAAAATAATATATATCTAATATAATTATTAATAAAAATAATAAAATATCTCAAACTATCATGGATAATTTTCCTACAAAACCCCTAAATATCTTACTGAATCAGATGACATATATATCTCCTAGCATTCTCATATTGTGAATGATAAGAAATTGTAGTATATTTTTCTCATTGGTATACCTCATAATCAATAAATATTATTTACTTGATGTGATGTCACTTTTTCTTATTGATAGTAGAGGCATCGATATACCTCATGGTCCATCTCATCATTCTAACAAAACACATATACAAAAAAATACATGACAAAAAAAGAACAACATTAGCATTGTCATGCCCCATGCTCAATAGAACAATGTCACTGTCTAAAAGCCTAAAACAATATTAAATTCTAATCAAAGACGAATGTGATCACTTAAAAAATGAGTATTGACTCCTACTAAATGTACAACCCAAGAATTTTGAGTAAGATGGTGGGAAAAACTAATCATAAATATGTGTTGTAGTTTTATTCAACTATTATATTTAATTTTATATTATTTGATGAGATAGGCTACGCATTTATATTTGCTTGTTAAATAAAAGATATGCATCAAAGTAATTACCAAAGACACTAATTAAAACAAGGGTCAAACTTTAAGCTATCGTTGATATTTTTGTGGAATCTTCTAATATAAGAGAATAATTAAAAAAATTAAATATCCAACAATTATAAAATTATAGTGATAAAAATGACTAATTATTCAGATTCTAGTTAATCATATTTATTCAGAATCTAGTTGATCATATTTTCTAATTAACCAATTATTTATTGACAATAAAAAACTATCAATATTTTTAGATACAAGTATAAATGAACCATAAGATAATACTTGAAAGTATATGTAAACTTTTTTCGATCACGTACTTTCTTAAAAAATATACTTTTCTGCTTTCATCTTATTATATTTTACTATGAAAATTAACAAGCCAAATATATACCTTCCATTTAAATCTTTCAAGATTAAACAAAGAACTTAAATGTAAATTATCATTGCATTAAAAATATATATATGATAATTAATCATTATTGCTGATAGTCCTACCACCAATCAATCTTGAGATATATAACAAAAACTCTAATTGAGTTTTATTTTTGTTCAAGTCTTGTATTTTAGATATTTATGCATTAGTTTAAAGAAAAATGTTAGATTATCATATTAATTTTATTTAATTTCAAATATGTTTTTACATTTCAGCTTGTATTTAATATTAGTGAAATGTTTTGTATAAAAATACTCCATATATTTTTTTGTATCATGTATTCACATTTTAGATTAATTAAATGTATGGGACATTTATGTTCAATAATTCAACATGAACAAAATTTTCAACCTCCACATTGTTTTGCTAGCTAACAAAAAAAATGAATCATTTGTAGAAATATTTGAATAAAGAAAAAGAAAGCAAACCCATGTAAAAAGTGACCCATCAGAAGCCACAGCTACAATATGCTCTCTGCCACATGATATATTCAACCACCGAGCATTGTCACCAGCTGGGAATTCAAAGAGCTCTGGACGAAGTGGTTTTGGTATTCATAATTGACACTCTTTTCCATTTCTTCCTGTTTGCCAACTCTGATTATACCCCCATACATAAATCGCAATCATTGTTGCTGAAACTATGGGCATTGCAGGTTTGCCTAAGATATCATTGATGTCCATCATACTATTGTACCGCTGACCATCATTAGTTGAAAAGACTGTAAGATAGTAAATGATGATGGCCATAACAACATTGAGTGAATTACAAATAACAGGAAAAAATCATCTTGATTTTGATTATTTTGCAGAATCATTTAAATAATTAACTGAAAATAAACCAAATAAAATATACCAAAAATCAAATTTTCTATAAATAGATAACTTTAATCATAATCTAAGAGGGAAAAGTCAGGATAACTAGTAAAAAAATCATTCATCAGAACTAAATCAATCAACTATTCTTGAACTGATTACAAACTTCTACAAAATCATTTAACAATCAAAGTTTAAATGAAAACAATCATGACATATAATTAAAAGATTCTTTACAAAGAAAATGGAATAACAAGTTTTTCAGATGGGACAAAATAAGATCCAATGATAATCACAGTTCATAAACAATCATATACAAATACGATTTAAAAAATTATGCAGATTGTGAAACTATGAGGTAAACATAACCCAATGAAAACTTAAATTGATAATGAAATTTATGGAACAAAATGATTTTTAACGTCACAAGAATGCTAAGTTGCACCTTGAGTGTAAGATTTGGTGGACTTTAATAGTAAAAATGAACCTTTTGACTTGAATACTTAAAACAAAGCTTTAGACTTAAATACTTAAAATGAACCTTTCGGCTTGAATACTAAAAACAAACCTTTCAACTTGAATACTCAAAATAAACAACAAAGTATGCGAACGAACTGAATTCTATAAGTAGTGACTTGGGCAGAGAAGCTTGTTCAATCAAAGAAATGGGTAACTAAAGATTCATCCTTGAAATGGTCATTCACGTCCAATGATATGAAATCGATTTAGAAGATGATCAAGTGAACTATGCTGTTAAGAGATGAATCATTAATAAGTTTGTGTTATTTTAAAGATTCACCAATGTTATTATTTTAAGGTGGAATTATATTTTAGGGTATCCCCTGAAATATTAAAAAAATTTAAACTGATCATTTAATATTAAAAAAAAGACACCAAAAAACAAAAAATAAAGACATTTGAAATCATAGTCATAAACTACCCTCACCACTACCACTCGCCCATGCCCCTCGCCCTTGCCCCTCTTCCTAGCCCCTCACCTCTCTCCAAGAGCTCCACGATGGAGCTTAACAGAGCTCTGCCATGGATCTCGGTGGATTCATAGAGAGGGGCAAGGGGAGAGGGGCGAGGGAAGAGGGGCGAGGGGAGAAAGGCGAGGGGATAGAGGCGAGGGGAGAGGGGTGATGGGTGAGGGGCAAGGGGTGACAGGTGAGGGGCAAGGGGTGACAGGTGAGGGGCAAGGGTGAGGACGAGGAGAAAATGGTAAACAATGAGGGGCAAGGGAAAGGACAAGGGTGAGGGGCATGGGATAGGACAAGGGTGAGGGGCAGGGGATAGGACAAGGGTGAGGGGCAAGGGAGTGAACGAGGGTGAGGGGCATGAGAGAGGGGCAAGGGTAGTTTAGGATTTATAAATTCGAGTACAATGGTTTCGAATTTATTTATAGTTCGGTGTTTTTTTTCAAATGTTAAAATATTAGTTTCATATTATAAAATATTTCTGGGGGCTTACTCCAAAACATAAATCCGTCGCTAAATCAAGAATTTTATTATCAATGGAAAATATGTCGCTAAATCATGGATTTTATTAGCAAGGGAAAATCCGTCTCTAAATCTGTCGCTAAATCAAAGATTTTATTAACAAGAAAAAATCCATCGCTAAATCAAGGATTTTATTAGCAAGGGAGAATTCATCGCTAAATCCATCGATAAATCAAGGATTTTATTAGCAAGGGAAAATCCATCGCTAAATCATAGATTTTATTAGCAAGGAAAAAATTGTCGCTAAATCTATCACTAAATCATGGATTTTATTAGCAAGGGAAAATTCGTCGCTAAATCCGTCGATAAAACCGTCGCTAAATCATGGATCTTATTAGCAAGAGAATATCTGTCGTGAAATCCATCACTAAATCAAGAATTTTATTAGCAAGGGAAATTCCGTCGCTAAATCTATCGCTAAATCAAGGATTTTATTAGCAAGGGATATTTCGTCACTAAATTTGTCACGAAATCAAGCATTTTATTAGCAAGAAATATCCCATCGCTAAATTCATCGTTAAAATCTCCGCTTTTCTTGAGCGGAATTTACAAAAATTTTCCATCGCTAATTCGTCGCTATATCCCCCACTTTTCTTTAGCGGAATTTTCAAATAATTTTCCCTCACTAATCCAATGTTAATCCGTTGCTATTTTTTTTCATAAAAAATTTATCAATCCATTGTTATTCCCTAACTAATCCCTTGTAATTTAGTTAGGGTTTGATCCCTAGCAAAAATTCCCTAGCTAAATTGATATTTTCTTGTAGTGTTATAGACTGATTGATTAATTGATAGATAAATAGATTCATAAATAGATATATATATATATAGATAGATAGATACAAAGATATATCGGTAAATATATAGATAGATACATAGATAAACACATTGACAAAAAGATAGACAGCCAAGAAGATTGACCAATAGATATACAGATATACAATTTGATAGGCAGACAAATTTAGAGAAAAAAAGATAGATAGATAGGTAGATAGATATATACATAAATAGATTGATAGACAGGTTGATTGATTGATTGATAAACAGTTTGATAGACTAATAGATTGATAGATTTATAGAATGAAAGATATATTGATTTATTAATAGATAGATTGATTGATTGACATAAAGATACACGATTAGATAGATAGAAAGATAAATAGACAAATAGATAGATAGATAGATAGATATATATACATGTAGATAGACCAAAAGATTTACAAATAGAATATATAAATTTTATTAGATATATAGAGAGACAAATTAATATACATATAGATAGAAAGATAGACAAATAGATAAATAGATTGATTGATATATAGATAGATAGATAGATAAACACAAAAATAGACTTATAAACTGACAGATATATCGACTGAAAGATAAAAAATAGATAGATAGATATATAGATAGATAGACAAATATAATAGATAGATAGATAAATTAACAAATAGATATTTAGATAGATAGATAGATATATTAACAAATAGATATGCAATTAGAAAGATAGATTAATAGATAGAGAAATAGATAGAGAAATAGATAGATAGATATGTAGATAGTAAGATAGATTGACATATATATATAAAGATTGATAGAAAGATTCATAGACACGTTGAAAGATAGATGTATAGACATATTGATAGACTGATTGAAAGAGAGATACTGTTTGATAGACAAAAAGATAGATAGATAGATAGATAGGCAGATAGATTGAGATATTATTTGAAAGATAGATAGATGGATTGATAGACAGATAGATAGTCAACTAGATAGACATATATATAAAGAGAATTATAGATAGAGAAATAAATATATAAATAGAAAGATAGATAGATACATAGATAGACAGACAAATATATAGATAGATAGATAGACAGATAAATATATATATATATATATATATATATATATATACAAATAGATATGCAAATATATAGATATAATGATAAATTGATAGATAAATAGACAGAAAGAAAGAAAGATAGATAGATATATAGATAGAAAGATAAATAGACAAATAGATAAATATAAATTTAGATAAATATATAAACATATTAATATAGATATAGATAGATAGATAAACAAACAAATAATTAGACTGATAGATAGACAGATAGATAGATAGACCGATAGATAGATATGTAGAAATACAAATATATTGGCAAATAGATAGAAAAATAGATAGATCGATAGAAAGATAGATATAATAGATAAATAGATTGATAAATAGAAATATAAATAGATAGATAGATAGATAAATTGACATATAGATAGGCAATTAGATAGATAGATTGATAGATAGATAGAGAAATAGATAGATAGATAGATAGATATGTTGATAGAAAGATAGATAGATAAATATATAGATAAATAGATAGATAGAAAGATAGATACACAAATAGACAGATAGAGATATATATATATATATAGGCAGATAAAGAGATAGACAAATAGATACTTATATATATATATATATATAAAGATAGATAGATAGACAAATAGATATATATATATATATATATATATATATATATATAAATAGACATATAGAAAGAGAGAGGGAAAGAAAGAAAGATATATAGATATATTGATAGATATATAAATAGATAGACAGACAAACAAACTGATAGATAGATAACTAGACATATAGATCAGTAGATAGATAGATATATAAATAGGTAGATAGATAGATAGACAAATAGATAGAAAGATAAATAGATAGATAAATATAAATATAGATAAATAGATAGATGATAATAAAGATAGATATACAATTAGATAGACAGATAGATAGATTGATAAATAGATAGATAGATATTTAAATTAATAGAGAAATAGATAGACAGATAGATAGACACATAGATTGATAATTTGATAGATAAATAGATACACAGATTTTTAGAAAAATTGATAGACAAATTGATAAGCAGATTGATAGATTGATAGACAGATTTATAAACAGATTGATAAATAAATTGACATACAAATTAATAAAAATATAAATAAAAAGATTGATAGAAAGATAGATAAATAGGTAGATATATAGATAGACTGATATATAGTAAAATAGATAGATAGAAAGTTAGATTATTAGACAAATAGATAGAATGTTTATTCGATAGATATAATGAGAAATAGATAGACATATATATATATATATATATATATATATTTATATATATAAACACATAGATAGAATGATTGATAGACAAATAGATAGACAAATAAAAAGAAAGAAAGAAAGATAGATAAATAAACAAATTGATAGAGAGATTTATAGAAAGATAGATAGAAAGATTCATAGACCGATTGATAGAAATAATGATAGATAGATAGATAGATTAAATAATAGATAGATTGATAGACAAATTGATAGAAAGATAGATTGATTGAAAGATAGATAAAGAGATAGATAAATAGATAGAGAGATAAATAGGAAGATAGATCAAGAGATTATTAGTTAGATAGATCACAGATAGATAGATAATAGAGATACATATAGATAGATAGATAGATTGATTTATTGATCAATTGATAGTTAAACAAATAGAAAGATAGATAAATAGACAAATAGATAGATAGAGAGATAAATTGATATATAGATAGATAGATAGAGAGATAAATTGATATATAGATAGATAGATAGAAATATGGATAGATATAAAGATAGATAGAAAAATTGTTAAATATAAAGATAGATAGATAGAAAAATAAATAAACAGAAAGGTAGATAGATAGATAGAAAAATAAATAAACAGAAAGATAGATAGACAGATAGATAGATATATAGATATATAGATATATAGAATTATAGAAAGATACACAGATAGATATATAGACATATAGATAGATAGATAGACAAATTGATAGATAGATAGATAGATTGATTGATTGATAGAATGATATATTGAAAAATATATAGATACATAGATAGAAAGTTTGATTGATTGATTGATTGATTTATTGATAGATAGAATGATAGATAAATAGATAGATAATTGATAGACAGGATGATATATAGATAGACCGGCAAATAAATAGATAGATAGATATATAGAAAATTTGATAGATAGATAGAAAGATCGATAGATAGACAAATAGATAGAAAAATAGATAGATAGATAGATAGATAGACAGTCAGATAGATAGATAGATAGACAGATAGATAGATAGATAGATAGACAAATAGATAGTAGATTAATAGATAGGAAGTCCAATAGATTGACAAATAAATAGATAGATAAATAAATAAATAAATTGATAGATAGATAAATAGATAGAAATATAAATAGATAGATAGAGTGAAAAATTGACAGAAGGATTAACTAATAAATAGAAATATAGATAGATAGAGAAATATATATATAATACATCAACAGAGATATAGATAGAATGACAGATAGATATACAGATAGATGGACAGATAGATAGATATATAGATAGATAGATGGATAGACTGATAGATAGACAAAAAGATTGACAAATATAAATAAAGATCTATAGACATATAGATAGACAGATAGATAGACACATAGATATAAAGATAGATAGACAGACAGATATAGAGATAGATAGACAGATAGATAGATAGATAAATAGCTAGATAGATTGATTGACAGATTGATAGAAAGAATGAAACATAGATAGATAGATAGGAAAATAGATGGACAAAGTGAAATACAAATACATTGATAGTTAAATAGATAGATAGATAGATTGATATATAGATAGACAAATTGATAGAATGATTAATAGATAGATTGATATACAGATTGATACACAATTGGATATACAGATTGATAGACAGTTTGTTAGAAGATTTCGAGATTGATAGCTAATTGATTGATAGATAAATAAATAGATTTATAAATAGATAAAAAGATATATTAACATATTATTAGAATGATATATAGATAGGTAGATAGATAGAGAGATAGATAGACATATATATAGACAAATAGATAGATAGATAGACAAATAGATAGAAAGATAGGTTGACAAATAGAAAGAAAGATATATAGATAAATAGACTGATAGATTGAAAGAAAGAAAGATAGATAAATAGTAGAAAGATAGACACGTAGATACATGGATAGATAGACACATATATAGATATATATATGTCAACACATATAATGAGAGAAAGAAAGATAGAATGATGGATAAAAAGATATATAGACTGATATACATATTGATAGATATATACATAGATAGATAGATAAACAAGTATATAGACATACATAAATATATAAACGAATATATTGATAGTTAGACAAATACATAAATATACAAATATATCTATCTATATAAATAGATATACACATATAGATATATAGATAGTTAGATAAATAGTTATATTGATAGGTAGACATATAGATAATTATACAAATAAATAGATAGATACATAGATTGGTAGCAAATACATAGAAGCATAGATACAAAGATAAATAAAAAGATAAATAGACATACATAAAAACATGGATAGTTATATATATATATATATATAAACAAATAAACAGATAGATAGCTATATAGATAGATAAATAGATAGATAGATAGATAGATAGACATGTCGATAGACATATATATAGACAGATAGATAAATAATAAAGAGTCAAATAGATAGAAAGATTGATAGACTTTTACAAAGATAGATTATTACATATATAGATAAATAGATAAATAATAAATATATAAACGAATATATTGATAGTTAGTTAGAAAGAAAGATATATAGATATATAGATAGATAGATAGATAGAGAGATAGACAAAGAGATGGATAGATAAATAAATAGATAGACCAATATATACACAAATAGATTTACAAAAATATAGACAAATAGATATATAGATAGATGGATAGATAGAAAGATAGATTTATAGATTGATTGATAAATAGATAGACAAACAGATATATTTTTATATATAGATATTTATATAGACAAATATATAGATATAAAGATATATACAAAGATAGATTGATAATTAGATGGATAGAAAGAAATAAATAAATAAATAAAGATAGATAGATAGACAGATACATTGACAAATAGATAGATAGATATATATATATATATATATATATAGATTGTCAGATAGAAAGACAGATAGATAGATCGATTTGAGATAGACATATAGATAGATAGAGATATAGATATATATATATATATATATATATACACAAATTTATAGTATTATTGATAGACAAATTGATTCATAGATTTATAGATATATATATATATATATATATATATATATATATATATATATATATATACATATATTTTGACATATAGACAGACTGACATTTAGATTTATAGAAAAATAGATAGACAAACACAATGATGAACATATAGATAGAAAGATAGAAAGATAGATAGAGAGGAAAATAGATAGACAAATAGACATATAGATACATACATAGATAGACAAATAGAATTAAAGATAGACAAATAGATAATAGATAGATAGATAGATAGATCAGTTAGACAAATAGGCAGAAAGATTGATTATAGATAGACAGACACATAGATAGATAAATAGACAAATTGATTATTAGATTAATAGACAAATTATTAGACAGATTACTAGAAAAATAGATAGATAGAAAGATAGATTGATAGAAAGATAGATTGACAGAATGATAGACAAATAGATAGACATATATATATATATATAGACAAAAAGATAGATAGTTAGATAGTTAGATAGAAATATAATTATAAATACACAGGCAAATAGATAGAAAGATAGATAGACAAATTGTATTAATTATAGATATATAGATAGATAGACACATAGATAGACAGATAGACAAATATATATACATAAAGATAGAAACATAGACAGATAGTCAAACAAATAGGCATATAGATACACAAATAGATAAATTGATAGATAAATAGACACATAGACAGAAAGATATATATATACAGGCAAATAATCAGATAGATGGATAGATGGATAGATATAATAAAATACAATCAAATATATAGATAGATATACAGATAGATATACAGATAGATAGATAGCCATATAAATAGACACTTAGATAGTTGACAGATAAATAGATATACTGATAAAAATATAGATAGAGATTTTGATAGGTAGACAGAATATAGATAGATAAATAGAGATATATATAAAAAGATAGATAAACAAATAGATAAAGAGACAAACACATTGATTGTCATACAAATAGAAAAATAGATAGCTAGCTAGATATATATATATATATATATATATATATATATTGATATATAGATAGATAGATGATTAAATAAATAGCCATATAGACAACTACATAGTTAGATATATAAAAATATAGATGGGCAGATAGATAAATATATAGATAGACATGTAGAAAGATAGATTAATTGATAGATTGATAGATAGATTTATTCATAGATTGATATACAGATTGATAAAAAGATTGAAAGAAAGAAAGATAGATATATTAACACATTGATAGATAGATAGTTAGACAGATGATAGTTAGATCGATGATAGATAGACAGATAGTAAGAAAGATTGATAAACAAATAGATAGACAAAATGATAAATGGATAGATAAATAGATAGAATTTCAAAATGATAGCTATATAGATAGTTGGATAGACATACAGATAGATAGATATGTAGATAGATAGATAGATAGATAGATAGATAGAAATGAAGATATATATATAATTAGTATATAGACTAATAGATAGATAGAAATGAAGATAGAAATGAAGATATCAAATAGATAGATAGATTAGTATATAGACTAATATATAGACAAATAGATAGATAGAAATGAAGATAAAAAAACAGAAAGATAGATAAAATATAGATAGATAGATAGATATGTAGGTAGATACGTAGATAGATAGATAGATTGATTGATTGAAATATAAGTAGATATATATAAATATATATAGACATACATATAGATAGATTGATAGATATATATGCAGATAGATAAATAGATAGATATTTAGACAAATATATAGACAAATAGATAACCAAATAGTTAGATATATAAAAAAACAAATTGATTGACAGATTAATTGATAGATTGATTGTAGATTAATTGACTGATTGATAAATAGATAGATAGATATATTTATTGATGCTATATAGATAGTTAGATAAATAGATATAAATATAAATAGCCAGATATATAGACAAATAGACTGATAGATATACAGATAGTAAGATAGATTGATAAATAACTAGATTGACAAATAGATAAATTGATTGAACGAAAGACAAAAAGATAGAAATACATATAGTTAGATAGATAGTTAGACAGATAAATATGCAGATAGATAGATAGTTAGATATATAGATAGACAGAAAGATAGATAGATAGATAGATAGGTAGATAGATAGATAGACATAAAGATAGATTGATATAATGATTGATACACATATTGAAAATATATAGATAGATAAATTGGCATATTGATAGAAAGATAGATATACAGATAGATTGAAAAATAATTAAATAGATATATAGAGAGATAGATAGAAAGATTGATTGATAGTGAGTTTGATAGATAGATTATAAAATAATCGATAATCAAATAGAATGTAGATTGATAGAAAGATAGGAAAATTAAAGAAAGATAGATAAATTATTTGACATATAAATAGACTTGTAGATAGTTATATAGATATACCGATTGATATAATGAACGATAGATAAATAGAGAGATATATGAGTAGACAAATAGATAGATAGATATACAAATAGATAGGGAGATAGATAGCTAGATAGATAGATAAATAGATAGTCAGATAGATAAACAGATAAATATATAGATAGACAGAGAGATAGATAGACAAATAGATAGACATATAGATAGATAGACATATAGATAAAAAGATAGATAGATAGATATATAGATAGATAGATAGACAGATAGATCGATAGACAGATAGATAAATAGATAGATAGATAGATAAACATATACATACACAGATTGATTGATTGATATATAAGAAGACATATTGATAGAAAGATCGATAAATTAATAGATTGAGAAAGAGATAGATAGATAGATAGTTAGTTAGTTAGATAGCAAGATACACAAATAGATAGACATATTATTATATAGATAGATAAATAGATATACATATAGATATAAAGATAGACTGAATGATAGACAGAAAGATATATAGATATATAGATAGACTGATAGAAAGATAGATATATAGATAGATACAAAGATACATAGATAGATAGTTAGTTAGATAGACTCATAGATAGATAGATAGACACATAGACAAACATATATTGAGACACATAGACAAACAAATAGATAGATAGATAAATACATAGATAGATAGACAAATAGATAGATAGATAAATACATAGATAGACAGACAAATAGATAGATAGATAAATACATAGATAGACAGACAAATAGATAGATAGATAAATACATAGATAGACAGATAAACAGATAGATAGATATACATACATATAGACATATAGATAGATTGCCAGATATACAAATAGGTAGATAGAAAAATAGACAGAAAGTCAAGTTGGTAGCTTGATAGATAGAAAGATATATAGATATAAAGTTAGACAAATAGATAGACAGAAAGATAGAAAAATAGAAAGATAGAAAAATAGAAAGATAGATAAATAGATAGATAAATAGATAGATAGACAGATAGATAGATAAATAGATAGATAGACATATAGATAGAACGATATATAGATTGTTAAATAGACACATAGGTAGCAAGATAGATAGATAGATAGCCAGACAAACAAAAAAAATCAGATAGCTAGTATGACAAATAGATTAATAAATAGACAAATTGACTAACAAATAGACAAATGGAAATAAAGAAAGAAAGATTGATAGAAAGATAGATAGATAGATTATTAAATAGATAGATAGATATAAAGATAGAAAGATATATTCACATATAAATAGAGAGAAAGGTAGTCAGATAGATATGCAGATAGATAGATAGATAAGATAGATAATTAGATAACTATATAGATAGATAGAAATATAGATAGAGAGAAATACAGAAATGTAGATAAATAGACACACAACCAAAAAGGCATATAAATAGACACACATATTAATACATAGAAAGACATATAGATAGACTGAATGATAAACAGATAAATATATGGATATATAAATAGATAGATATAATGATTTATAGACAAGAAAGAAAAATACATATTTAGATAGATTGATTGATTGATAAACCGATTGATAGAAAATTTGATAGAATTATTGATAGATAGACAAATATATAGAGAGATTATTAAATAGATAGATGGAAAAATAGATAGACAAATATATAGATAGATTAATTGATAGATAAATTAGTAGATAGATATGCAGATAAATATACATGTAGAAGACAGATAGATATGCAGAATGATATCTAGATAGATATTCATATAGATAAATAGATAGATAGAAAAATAGATAGATTGATAGAAAGACAAATATATATATATATAATTAAAAATGGAGATTGACAAATAGATAGACATATTTAGAGATAGATTGATTGGGAAATATAGAGACAGATAGATAAATATATATTAGATAGATAGATTGAATTATAGACTGGTTGATAGATAGATTACATATAGATTGATAGATAGATTTTTAGATAGATCAAAAAAAAATAGAAAGATATATAGATTTAAAGACAAATACATAGAACATAGATAGACAAATAGATACAGGAGACAAATAGATACAAAGACAAATAGATAGATAGATAGATTGATTGATTGACAGATAGAAAAATAGACAAAAATATAATAGAAAGATTGAAAAACAAACATATTGATAGATAGAAATACATACATAGAGAAAGAAAGATAGATAAATAGATAAATAGAAAGATAGATAGATAGATTGATATATAAATAGATAGTTAGATAGATAAATAGATTTATATCCAGATATATTGATATACAGACAGACATATAAATAGATGGATAAATAAACAAACACATAAACAAATAGACAGTTTTCCAGATAGAAAGATTCAAGATAGACAAACATATAGAGTGACAGGCATATAGATGGATAAAAATATAAATAAATAGATAGAAAGATTTATAAATAGATATATTGATAAACAGATAGATACATATATAGATTGTTAGATTTATATAGAGATTAATATATAAATTGATTGAGAGATTGATAAATAGATAGATAGATAGATAGACATAGATAGATAGATAGACAGATAGATTGGTAGATAAATAGATACATAGATAGATAGGTAAATATATAATTATATAGACATGTAGATAAGCAGATATATAAGCAGATAAAAAATCATATAGATAGATAGATAGATAAATAGATAAATAGATAGATAGCTAGATATATAGATGGATAGAGAGATAAAAAGATAGATAGATAGATAAATAGATAGATAAATAGCCAAACAGATAGATATACAGAAAGATCGACAGATAAATAGACAGATAAATAGATAGGTAGATTGATAGATTGATATCCAAAAGATAGACAGATAGATATACAGATAGAATGGCAAATTAATAGACATATTGATAGATATATTTATATACAAATTTATAAATAGATAAAATTATAGAATGATAGATTGATATATTTATAGATTAATAGTGAGATAGAGTGATAGATAGTTAGATAAATAGACAGAAAGATGGACGGATAGATAGTAGACATATAAATAGATAGATAGATAGATAAAAGATAGATAGATTGAATGACAGATTAATAGATAGACTGATAGATAGAAAGATAGATATATTGATAAATTAATAGATAGATTGATAGATAGATTAATAGGCAAATTGTTAGATAGATTTATAGACATATTGAGATATTTATAGAAAGAAAATTGATAGATAGATAGATAAATAGAATTATATATAGATACATATTTAGATAGACAAATAGATAGATAAATAAATAGATAGATAGATATACTAATAGATAAAAAGATTGATAGACAAATAGATTGATAGATATCTAGATATATAGATAGATAGACATATAAAGAAACAGATTGACAAATAGATTTATAGAAAATTATAAGACAGATAGATATACAGATATATAGACAAATTTATAGGCAGAATGATAGATAGATTTATAGATAGTTTGATAACATATTGATAGATAGGTTGAAAGATCTATTGATAGATAGATAGATAGACATTTTGTTAGAAAGTTTGATAGACAGTTTTATATATAGAATGATTGATAAATTGATTGATAGATTGATAGACTCCTAGATAGAGAGATTGATACATACATAGATAGATAGATAGATAAAAAGATAAAAAAATAGATTGATATGTTGATAGAAAAATTTATCGACAAATTGATAGGTAGATTGATAGAAAGATTAATAGATAGATTGATTAATAGATTTATAGATAGATTAATAGTTAGATATATAAATCGATATATAGAAAAATAGATAAACAAATAGAAAGATAGATAGATCAAAAGATAGATAAATAGATAGTTAGATATATAGATAGACAAAAAGAGAGATAGATAGATATCTAGATAAACATATAGATAGATAGATATATATATATATATATAGACAAATAGATAGAGAGATAGATAGACAGATAGATTCTATATAAAGAGATAAGTATATATATAGACAAATAGATAAATTGATAGACAGACAGACATACGGATAGAAATATAGACATTGACTAACACAAAGACAGACACATACAAGATAGACAAAAATAGATATATAGTTAAAAGATAGACAGATACATAGATAGATAGACTGATAGATAGATAGATAGACATATAGATTGATAGATAGAAAGATAGATTAACATATATATATATATATATATACAGATAGACATACAGACAAATATATGGTCAGTCAAATAGATAGTTAGATAGTTAGAAAAATAGATAGATAGATAGATAGATATATACATACATACATTGATAAATAGATATATAGAAATTCAAAAAGACAAAAAGACATTTTGGTAGGAATATATTCAGGAATGTAGGTGATAGACAGATAAACATATAGACATGCAAATACACAGACAGATAGACAAATAAACAAAAAGTCATACAAACAAATAAATAGATAGACAGACAGATAGACAAATATATATACAATTTGATAGATAGATTAATAGGGAGATTGATATAGAGATAGATAAATAGCTTGATAGAAAGATTGATAAATATATTGATAAACAGATAAATAGATAGATAGTTAGACAAATAGATAGATAGATAGATTGAAAAATTGATAAATAAAAATATAGATAGAAAAATAAATAGATAGATAGATAGATAGACAGATAGATAAATAGAAAGATAGATTGATAGATAAATAAATAAAGTAAATGATAGATAGATAAAAAGATAGATACATAAATACATATATAAAATAATAGATAGATTGATAGACAAATTGATAGATGGATTGTTAGAAAAATAGATCGACATTTTGATAGATTGATAGATAGATAGATAGATTGATTGATAGAAGAATTGATAATGGATTAATAAAAAGATTGATAGAAAGATAGTTAGACAGATTGATAGACATATAGATAGACATATTGATATATAGATAGATAGACATATTGATATATAGATTGATTGACATATAGTTTGATAGATAAATAGACACATAAAGAGTCTGATATATCGATAAATTATTAGACAAATAGATTGATATATAGATAAACAAATAGATAATTATAAAGTCTGATAGATAAACAGATTGATAGATAAATAGATATACAGATATATAGATATAAGTATAGATAGGTAGTAAGATAGATAGCTTGATATATAGATAGAAAAATAGATAAATAGTAAGTAGATAAACAAATAGATAGAAAGAAAGATAAATAGATAAATATATAGATAGATAAATAAATTGATAGATAAACATATAATTAGATATATAGATATACATATTGATATACAAATTGATAGATAGATTTATAGATAGATTGATAGAAATATTGATAGACAAATTGATAGATAGTTAGATAGATAGATTGTTTGATAGAAATATAAATAAATAAACAGATAGATTGACATATAGGTAGACAGACATACAGACAAACAGATAGATGGATGGATAGTTAGATCGATAGATAGATAGATATACAGATAGATAGATTTAAAGATAGATTGATAGATGATTGATACACATATTGAAAATATATAGATAGATAAATTGGTATATTGATAGAAAGATATATAGACGGATAGATTGAAAAATTTTTAGATAGATTTATAGATAGATAGATATAAAGATTGATTAATTGATTGAGAGTGAGTTTGATAGATAGATTGTAAAATAATAGATAATAAAATAGATAGGTAGATTGATAGAAAGATAGATAGGCAAATATATAGATAGATAGATTATTTGACATATGGATAGACAAGTAGATAGATATATAGATATACAGATTGATATAATGAAAGATAGATAAATAGTGAGACAGATGAGTAGACAAATAAATAGATAAACAAATAGATAGTCAGATAGATAGATAGATATATAGATAGATAGTCAGAAGATAAATAGAAAGATAGTTAGAGAGATAAATAGATAGACAGATAGATAGATAGATAGATAGATAGATAGACATATAGATAAAAAGATAGATAGATCGATATATAGATAGATAGATATATAGATAAATAGATAAACAGATAGATAGATAGAAAGATAGATAAACAAATATATATAAAGATAGATAGATAGATTGATATACAAATAAACATATTGATATAAAGATCAATAAATTAATAGATAGAGAAAGAGATAGATAGATAGATAAATAGTGAGTTAGTTAAATAGCAAGATACACAAATAGATAGACATATTATTATATAGATAGATAAATAGATATACATATAGATATAAAGATAGATAGACTTAATGATCGACAGAAAGATATATAGATATATAGATATATAGATAGACAAGCAGACAGAGAGATAGATTGATAGATTGATAGATACTTAGATAGTTAGATAGACTCATATTTAGATTGATAGATTGATAGATAGATAGACAAACACATAGACAAACATATATTGAGAAACATAGATAGACAAATAGATAGATAGATAAATATATAGATTGACAGACAAATATATAGATAGATAGACACACATATAGACATATAGATAGATTGCCAAATATACAAATAGGTAGATAAAAAAATAGATATAAAGTCATGTTGGTAGCAAGATAGATAGAAAGATATATAAATAGAAATATAGACAAATAGATAGATTGAAATATTGTAAAATAGAAAGATAGATAAATAAATAGACAGATAGAAAGACAGATAGATAGACATATAGATAGAAATATCTGTATAGAAAGATATATAGACAGATAAATAGACACATAGATATAAAGATAGAAAGATAGATAGATAGACAAACAGACAAAAAATTCAGATAGCTAATTCAACATACAGATTGATAAATAGACAAATTGACAGACAGATAGATAGAAAAAAATAAAGAAAGAAACATTGATTGATTGATTGATAGATTGATAGATAGATTATTAGATAGATAGATAGAGAGATAGATAGAGATACAAATAGATATAAAGATAGATAGATATATTCACATATAGATAGAGAGAAAGATAGTCAGATAGATATGTAGATAGATAGATAGATAAGATAGATAATTAGATAAATATATAGATATATAGAAAGATAGATAGAGAGACATACAAACATGTAGATAAATAGACACACAACCAAAAGGTCATATAGATAGGACACACAGATTAATACATAGAAAGACATATAGACATACTGAAAGATAAACATATTGATATATAGCTATATAGATAGATATATAGAATGATTTATAGATAGATAGAAAAACACATATTTAGATAGGTAGATTGATTGATAGACTGATTGATAGACAAATTGATAGAAAAATTGGTAAACAGATAGATATACAAATATATAAAGAGATTATTAAATAGATAGATAGATAAATAGATAGGCAGTTAGATAGATAGTTTAATTGATAGCTAACTCGTAAGATCGATATGCAGATAGCTATACATGTAGAAAGAATTATAGAATCTGCCAGCATGTTATCCAGATAGATAGCTATGATAGAAAAATCGATAGATTTCTATAAAGGACAATACCATATTATAGATAATCTGAATAGATAGTATACACATAGACTAAACATCTTTCGAGATAGGTTTGATATGAGAAATAAATAGGACATATAGATAAATATATAATAGATTGATTGATTGATTTATAGACTGGTTGATAGATAGATAGATATATTAGATTAATAGATAGATTTTTAGATAGATCAAAAGAAAAATAGAAAGATATATAGATTTAAGACAGATACATAGAAC
>JAREIK010003697.1:188737-191237 GCA_029783825.1 Sapria himalayana
TGTCTATGTGCTCAATATGTTTGTCATGTCTATCTATCTATCTATGAGTCTATCTAACTAACTATCTATCTATGTATCTTTGTATCTATCTATATATCTATCTTTCTATCAGTCTATCTATTATCTATATATCTTTCTGTCTATCATTCAGTCTATCTTATCTATATATCTTTTATCTATCTATATAATAATATGTCTACTATTTGTGTATCTTGCTATCTAACTAACTAACTATCTATCTATCTATCTCTTTCTCAATCTATTAATTTATATCGATCTTTCTATCAATAGTCTTCTTATATATCATCAATCAATCTGTGTATGTATATGTTATCTATATCTACTATTTTCTCTCTGTCTAATCGATCTATCTGTCTATCTATCTATCTATATTCTATCTATCTATCTTTTATCTATATGTCTATCTATCTATATGTCTATCTATTTGTCTATCTATCTCTCTGTCTATCTATATATTTATCGTTTATATCTATCTGACTATCTATTTATCTATCTATCTATCTAGCTATCTATCTCCTATCTATTTTATATCTATCTATCTATTTGTCTACTCATATCTCTCTATTTTAGCTATCGTTCATTATATCAATCGGTATATCTATATAACTATCTACAAGTCTATTTATATGTCAATAATTTTATCTATCTTTCTTTAATTTTCCTATCTTTATCTATCAATACATTCTATTTGATTATCGATTATTTTATAATCTATCTATCAAACTCACTATCAATCAATCTTTCTATCTATCTCTCTATATCTATTTAATTATTTTTCAATCTATCTGTATATCTATCTTTCTCAATATGCAATTTATTCTATCTATATATTTCAATATGTGTATCAATCATATATCAATCTATCTTTATGTCTATCTATCTATCTACCTATCTATCTATCTATCTTCTGTCTCTCTATATATCTATCTATCTATCTATCTGCATATTTATCTGTCTAACTATCTATCTAACTATATGTATTTCTATCTTTTTGTCTTTCGTTCATCAATTTATCTATTTGTCAATCTAGTTATTTATCAATCTATCTTACTATCTGTATATCTATCAGTCTATTGTCTATATATCTGGCTATTTTATATTTATATCTATTTATCTAACTATCTATATAGCATCAATAATATATCTACTATCTATTTATCAATCAGTCAATTAATCTACAATCAATCTATCAATTAATCTGTCAATCATTTTTTTTTTATATATCTAACTATTTGGTTATCTATTTGTCTATATATTTGTCTAAATAATCTATCTATTTATCTATCCTTCTGCATATATCTATCAATCTATCTATATGTATGTCTAATATATTTAGATATATCTACTTATATTCAATCAATCAATCTATCTATCTATCTACGTATCTACCTACATATCTATCTATATTTTATCTATCTTTCTGTTTTTTTATCTTCATTTCTATCTATCTATTTGTCTATATATTAGTCTATATACTAATCTATCTATCTATTTGATATCTTCATTTCTATCTTCATTTCTATCTATCTATTAGTCTATATACTAATTATATATATATCTTCATTTCTATCTATCTATCTATCTATCTATCTACATATCTATCTATCTGTATGTCTATCCAACTATCTATATAGCTATCATTTTGAAATTCTATCTATTTATCTATCCATTTATCATTTTGTCTATCTATTTGTTTATCAATCTTTCTTACTATCTGTCTATCTATCATCGATCTAACTATCATCTGTCTAACTATCTATCTATCAATGTGTTAATATATCTATCTTTCTTTCTTTCAATCTTTTTATCAATCTGTAATACATCTATGAATAAATCTATCTATCAATCTATCAATTAATCTATCTTCTACATGTCTATCTATATATTTATCTATCTGCCCATCATATTTTTATATATCTAACTATGTAGTTGTCTATATGGCTATTTATTTAATCATCTATCTATCTATATATCAATATATATATATATATATATATATAATAGTATCTATATATATATATATATCTAGCTAGCTATCTATTTTTCTATTTGTATGACAATCAATGTGTTTGTCTCGTTATCTATTTGGTTTATCTATCTGTTTATATATATCTCTATTTAATCTATCTAATATTCTGTCTACCAATCAAAAATCTCTATCTATATTTTTATCATAGTATCTATTTATCTGTCCAATATCTAAGTGTCTATTTATATGGCTATCTATCTATCTGTATATCAATCTGTAATCTATCTAATATATTTGATTGTATTTATATATCTATCCATCTATCCATCTATCTGATTATTTGCCTGTAGTATATATATCTTTCTGTCTATGTGTCTATTTATCTATCAATTGTATCTATTTGTGTATCTATAGGCCTATTTGTTTGACTATCTGTCTATGTTTCTATCTTTATGTATATATATTTGTCTATCTGTCCTATCTATGTGTCTATCTATCTAGTATATCTAT
>JAREIK010003697.1:196237-216689 GCA_029783825.1 Sapria himalayana
TATCTATCTATCTTTCTATTTATATATTTATTTCTCTATCTATAATTCTCTTTATATATATGTCTATCTAGTTGACTATCTATCTGTCTATCAATCCATCTATCTATCTTTCAAATAATATCTCAATCTATCTGCCTATCTATCTATCTATCTATCTTTTTGTCTATCAAACAGTATCTCTCTTTCAATCAGTCTATCAATATGTCTATACATCTATCTTTCAACGTGTCTATGAATCTTTCTATCAATCTTTATATATATATGTCAATCTATCTCACTATCTACATATCTATCTATCTATTTCTCTATCTATTTCTCTATCTATTAATCTATCTTTCTAATTGCATATCTATTTGTTAATATATCTATCTATCTATCTATATATCTATTTGTTAATTTATCTATCTATCTATTATATTTGTCTATCTATCTATATATCTATCTATCTATTTTTTATCTTTCAGTCGATATATCTGTCAGTTTATAAGTCTATTTTTGTGTTTATCTATCTATCTATCTATATATCAATCAATCTATTTATCTATTTGTCTATCTTTCTATCTATATGTATATTAATTTGTCTCTCTATATATCTAATAAAATTTATATATTCTATTTGTAAATCTTTTGGTCTATCTACATGTATATATATCTATCTATCTATCTATCTATCTATTTGTCTATTTATCTTTCTATCTATCTAATCGTGTATCTTTATGTCAATCAATCAATCTATCTATCTATCTGTCTATCTATTAATAAATCAATATATCTTTCATTCTATAAATCTATCAATCTATTAGTCTATCAAACTGTTTATCAATCAATCAATCAACTTGTCTATCAATCTATTTATGTATATATCTATCTACCTATCTATCTATCTTTTTTTCTCTAAATTTGTCTGCCTATCAAATTGTATATCTGTATATCTATTGGTCAATCTTCTTGGCTATCTATCTTTTTGTCAATGTGTTTATCTATGTATCTATCTATATATTTACCGATATATATTTGTATCTATCTATCTATATATATATATCTATTTATGAATCTATTTATCTATCAATTAATCAATCAGTCTATAACACTACAAGAAAATATCAATTTAACTAGGGAATTTTTGCTAGGGATCAAACCCTAACTAAATTACAAGGGATTAGTTAGGGAATAACAATGGATTGATAAATTTTTTATGAAAAAAAATAGCAACGGATTAACATTGGATTAGTGAGGGAAAATTATTTGAAAATTCCGCTAAAGAAAAGTGGGGGATATAGCGACGAATTAGCGATGGAAAATTTTTGTAAATTCCGCTCAAGAAAAGCGAAGATTTTAACGATGAATTTAGCGATGGGATATTTCTTGCTAATAAAATGCTTGATTTCGTGACAAATTTAGTGACGAAATATCCCTTGCTAATAAAATCCTTGATTTAGCGATGGATTTAGCGACGGAATTTCCCTTGCTAATAAAATTCTTGATTTAGTGATGGATTTCACCACAGATATTCTCTTGCTAATAAGATCCATGATTTAGCTACGGTTTTATCGACGGATTTAGCGACGAATTTTCCCTTGCTAATAAAATCCATGATTTAGTGATAGATTTAGCGACAATTTTTTCCTTGCTAATAAAATCTATGATTTAGCGATGGATTTTCCCTTGCTAATAAAATCCTTGATTAATCGATAGATTTAGCGATGAATTCTCCCTTGCTAATGAAATCCTTGATTTAGCGATGGATTTTTTCTTGTTAATAAAATCTTTGATTTAGCGACAGATTTAGAGACTGGATTTTCCCTTGCTAATAAAATCCATGATTTAGCGACATATTTTCCATTGATAATAAAATTCTTGATTTAGCGACGGATTTATGTTTTGGAGTAAGCCCCCAGAAATATTTTATAATATGAAACTAATATTTTAACATTTGAAAAAAAACACCGAACTATAAATAAATTCGAAACCATTGTACTTGAATTTATAAATCCTAAACTACCCTTGCCCCTCTCTCATGCCCCTCACCCTCGTTCACTCCCTTGCCCCTCACCCTTGTCCTATCCCCTGCCCCTCACCCTTGTCCTATCCCATGCCCCTCACCCTTGTCCTTTCCCTTGCCCCTCATTGTTTACCATTTTCTCCTCGTCCTCACCCTTGCCCCTCACCTGTCACCCCTTGCCCCTCACCTGTCACCCCTTGCCCCTCACCCATCACCCCTCTCCCCTCGCCTCTATCCCCTCGCCTTTCTCCCCTCTTCCCTCGCCCCTCTCCCCTTGCCCCTCTCTATGAATCCACCGAGATCCATGGCAGAGCTCTGTTAAGCTCCATCGTGGAGCTCTTGGAGAGAGGTGAGGGGCTAGGAAGAGGGGCAAGGGCGAGGGGCATGGGCGAGTGGTAGTGGTGAGGGTAGTTTATGACTATGATTTCAAATGTCTTTATTTTTTGTTTTTTGGTGTCTTTTTTTTAATATTAAATGATCAGTTTAAATTTTTTTAATATTTCAGGGGATACCCTAAAATATAATTCCACCTTAAAATAATAACATTGGTGAATCTTTAAAATAACACAAACTTATTAATGACTCATCTCTTCACAGCATAGTTCACTTGATCATCTTCTAAATCGATTTCATATCATTGGACGTGAATGACCATTTCAAGGATGAATCTTTAGTTACCCATTTCTTTGATTGAACAAGCTTCTCTGCCCAAGTCACTACTTATAGAATTCAGTTCGTTCGCATACTTTGTTGTTTATTTTGAGTATTCAAGTTGAAAGGTTTGTTTTTAGTATTCAAGCCGAAAGGTTCATTTTAAGTATTTAAGTCTAAAGCTTTGTTTTAAGTATTCAAGTCAAAAGGTTCATTTTTACTATTAAAGTCCACCAAATCTTACACTCAAGGTGCAACTTAGCATTCTTGTGACGTTAAAAATCATTTTGTTCCATAAATTTCATTATCAATTTAAGTTTTCATTGGGTTATGTTTACCTCATAGTTTCACAATCTGCATAATTTTTTAAATCGTATTTGTATATGATTGTTTATGAACTGTGATTATCATTGGATCTTATTTTGTCCCATCTGAAAAACTTGTTATTCCATTTTCTTTGTAAAGAATCTTTTAATTATATGTCATGATTGTTTTCATTTAAACTTTGATTGTTAAATGATTTTGTAGAAGTTTGTAATCAGTTCAAGAATAGTTGATTGATTTAGTTCTGATGAATGATTTTTTTACTAGTTATCCTGACTTTTCCCTCTTAGATTATGATTAAAGTTATCTATTTATAGAAAATTTGATTTTTGGTATATTTTATTTGGTTTATTTTCAGTTAATTATTTAAATGATTCTGCAAAATAATCAAAATCAAGATGATTTTTTCCTGTTATTTGTAATTCACTCAATGTTGTTATGGCCATCATCATTTACTATCTTACAGTCTTTTCAACTAATGATGGTCAGCGGTACAATAGTATGATGGACACCAATGATATCTTAGGCAAACCTGCAATGCCCATAGTTTCAGCAACAATGATTGCGATTTATGTATGGGGGTATAATCAGAGTTGGCAAACAGGAAGAAATGGAAAAGAGTGTCAATTATGAATACCAAAACCACTTCGTCCAGAGCTCTTTGAATTCCCAGCTGGTGACAATGCTCGGTGGTTGAATATATCATGTGGCAGAGAGCATATTGTAGCTGTGGCTTCTGATGGGTCACTTTTTACATGGGTTTGCTTTCTTTTTCTTTATTCAAATATTTCTACAAATGATTCATTTTTTTTGTTAGCTAGCAAAACAATGTGGAGGTTGAAAATTTTGTTCATGTTGAATTATTGAACATAAATGTCCCATACATTTAATTAATCTAAAATGTGAATACATGATACAAAAAAATATATGGAGTATTTTTATACAAAACATTTCACTAATATTAAATACAAGCTGAAATGTAAAAACATATTTGAAATTAAATAAAATTAATATGATAATCTAACATTTTTCTTTAAACTAATGCATAAATATCTAAAATACAAGACTTGAACAAAAATAAAACTCAATTAGAGTTTTTGTTATATATCTCAAGATTGATTGGTGGTAGGACTATCAGCAATAATGATTAATTATCATATATATATTTTTAATGCAATGATAATTTACATTTAAGTTCTTTGTTTAATCTTGAAAGATTTAAATGGAAGGTATATATTTGGCTTGTTAATTTTCATAGTAAAATATAATAAGATGAAAGCAGAAAAGTATATTTTTTAAGAAAGTACGTGATCGAAAAAAGTTTACATATACTTTCAAGTATTATCTTATGGTTCATTTATACTTGTATCTAAAAATATTGATAGTTTTTTATTGTCAATAAATAATTGGTTAATTAGAAAATATGATCAACTAGATTCTGAATAAATATGATTAACTAGAATCTGAATAATTAGTCATTTTTATCACTATAATTTTATAATTGTTGGATATTTAAATTTTTTAATTATTCTCTTATATTAGAAGATTCCACAAAAATATCAACGATAGCTTAAAGTTTGACCCTTGTTTTAATTAGTGTCTTTGGTAATTACTTTGATGCATATCTTTTATTTAACAAGCAAATATAAATGCGTAGCCTATCTCATCAAATAATATAAAATTAAATATAATAGTTGAATAAAACTACAACACATATTTATGATTAGTTTTTCCCACCATCTTACTCAAAATTCTTGGGTTGTACATTTAGTAGGAGTCAATACTCATGTTTTAAGTGATCACATTCGTCTTTGATTAGAATTTAATATTGTTTTAGGCTTTTAGACAGTGACATTGTTCTATTGACCATGGGGCATGACAATGCTATGTTTCTTTTTTTGTCATGTATTTTTTTGTATATGTGTTTTGTTAGAATGATGAGATGGACCATGAGGTATATCGATGCCTCTACTATCAATAAGAAAAAGTGACATCACATCAAGTAAATAATATTTATTGATTATGAGGTATACCAATGAGAAAAATATACTACAATTTCTTATCATTCACAATATAAGAATGCTAGGAGATATATATGTCATCTGATTCAGTAAGATATTTAGGGGTTTTGTAGGAAAATTATCCATGATAGTTTGAGATATTTTATTATTTTTATTAATAATTATATTAGATATATATTATTTTTTTATCATCTCTTATCATTCTCTCTCAGATTCATCTCATATTTTTCCTCGACTTATATATGTTCCTTGGGATTAGAGTAGATAAGACTTTTCCATAACATTAAGAATATAGCAATTGGTAAAGATATCTCGGAGTATGTATCCGACATTCCTTTAGTACTAGATATATATAGTTATTGATTTAAAAAAAAGATTTGAAATTTTGTTTATGATTATAAATTTCATGGAAAATAAAAACGTAGTTTGATTGTAACATGAAAATATTAAGATGATTAGAACATTATGTGCGACATATGAAAAGAACATTATGTGTTAATGTCATTGTCATTTGTCTTTATGGCAAATGTATGGTGTGTCAGTGTTATTTGTTTCTCTTATTGAACCTATGTGTTTGGATGAATTAGAAAAGTTAAAACTTAAATTGAATTTTTAGATTGTAGTTGCTAATGCTAACCATAAAAGTTAGTTTATGGGACAAAAAATGAGTATCATAATAATGGTCATAAACATGAACCAAATATTATCTCCTTGAGTGGTTTTTGATTTTTTAAACATCCTATTTTCCAACTAATTTAATGAGGGTGTATGAAAAGAACAAGAGGTAATCCTAAAGCAAGTTATGGGATGCTATAACTCAGTTCTCTTTGTTTAGGCCATAAATTATCAGTGAAGATTTTAATGTATTAGTAAGAATGAAAGAATAATTAGTGAGGAAGGGTGTTAATCTACGTTCTTCTCTAGAATTTTTAGCTTGTGTAGTAGGATGTGAGGTAGTATATTTGAATGTTTTTGATAAATAATTCACTTTGTATAATTAGAGAGAGGATAGTCACAAGATGTGATTTTGATTTGATATAATGCTATGTAATATGTAATGATTAGATAAATGAAGTATTTCACCACTCATTCATCTCAATAGTTCCATTTGAAACTTATTTTAAATGTATAATGTGCTAGCATCATTTGTCTTCATTAGTGAACCTAAATATCTGAATGAATTAGAAAAGTTAAAACATAAACTGAATTTTGAGGTTGTTGTTGCTAATGCTAACCATAAAAATTAGTTTATGGTACAAAAAATGAGTAGGATAATGATCTTAAATATAGACCAAATATTATCTCTTTCAGTAGTTTTTGATTTTTGAACATTCCACCTAATGTCATCTCTGTCTGAACTATAAATTATTAGCGGAGGGTTTAATGTTGTTGTAAGAGTAGAAGAAAAATTAGAGGGTTTTAATTTGCATTTCTCTCTAGAATTTGTTAATTGTATAATAGGATATTAGTTAATATATTTGTAAAATTTTAATTATAAATGCAAATGGTATAATGAGAGTGTGGATAGTCATCAAATGTGATTCTAATTAGATTTCATAATACATAATATGTAATGGTTATATAAATGAAATATTTTATTAGTTATGCATCTTAGTTGAGTAAATTTGGATATTACACATTTGATCTTTAAAGTAAATGACTAATAGGGAACATCAACATGAGATGATTTATTTTTTTGAAAAGGATAAAATGATTAATTAGATATCATGTGCTAGCACTTATGCCTTAATTAGACAGCTGAAAGAAAGAACAAATATTTAATTGTGATAATTAAGGCATTTATATTACATATGAATTTTCTTAGTTATTTTTAAAAAGAATTGGTGTCAACAAATAAATTCTTATTCAATTGGATGTTGTTTTTAGTATTCTTAGATTGTAGCAAATATTAATTTTTATATTTATGGGTCTTTTTATTTTTTGCTTAAGATTTTAGAGTGTATTTATTTTATTTAAGATTTTTTAGATAGTGAGAAGATGACTATTTTTGTTATAAAGTCTGCTTTTGTTAAGTACTGTAATACTTAGAAAAGATATATACGTTACTTATTAGAGGCCATAAAGATTATTATGAGTGTGAATATAATATTCTTTAATGGTAAATTATTTTTCAATGACTCTTTCTTAGAGCTATTTGGACTCCATGGTAATAAGATTATTTCATTGCAGTGTAACAATTATTTTAACTTCTATCTTTGCGTCTGATACTAATAGCAAAATTAATTTTGAAAAGAGTAGTGATGCTTTTCTTTCAGGTAGGAAAAGGAGCATAGTATGAGTGTTCTATTGTGATATAATTATTTCATTGTAGTGTAACAACTATTTTAACTTCTATCTTAGAGATTTATTATGATGCTTTCTGCTAGTAAAAGGAGCATAGTATGAGTGTCCTATTGAAGAAAAAAATGAGAAATTTTTGAAAACTTGATGATCTTGACCTAGAGGTTTTTACTTGATAGATATATCAATAACCTTTCCCATATTAGTCTTGCCCACATTAGATGATTTAATTTGAAATATTAAATTGGACCTTCCTATTATACTATAGAAAAAACCAAAGATATGTTCTGTTAGGCACTTAGTATTACTTATATTTTCTTATTTTTAATTTGATAATATATATTTTAATTTTTTGTCCTTTCTTAATAATTACATGATCCTTGATATTTTTTTCTAGATTATTAGTCTTTAAAGTTGATATATTATGTTGGTTGAACTCAATGCAATGACATCTAATTATACTGATGATTTTATTTTGAAATTTTTAGGTAAGATTGCAATAGAATGCAATTGGGAATTTTCATTGAAGACTGGAATTGAATTGAAGGTTGATTGAATTAATGCTAAGTTGATAGCTAAGAGATATACAAAAAAATAGAATGATTATTGGGATACATTTTTTGTGACTAAGGTGTTTGCTATTAGATTATTATTTTTTATTAGTATATGTTTTATGTAGATTGTATATCAGTTAAATATGATGAATATATTTATTCATAATGATTTTAAGGAAGAGGTGCTTATGCATAGAGGTGTCAAACGGGCCGGCCCAGCACGGCACGACCCGTTTTTCCCGTGCCCCGCCGTGCTACCGTGCCGTGCCCGGCACGGCACGGTATTTTAAAGTCGGGCACGGCACGGCCCGTGGGCACGGTTCGGCCGTGCCGTGCCGTGCCCGGCCCGCTCGGGCACGTTTGCTCAACCGGGGTCCGGGTCCCGGGAGCCAAGAGGCAACAGCAACACGCAACCGGCAACACTGTTGCCGGTTGCGTGTTGCAACAGCCAAGCACGGGCACGGGCGCACGGCCCGTGCTTGGCACTTGGCACTTTGACTTGGCAGAATAAAAAAAAAATTTTTTTTTTTAAAATTTTTTTATTATTTTTCTGTTTATCTTTATTTAAGTTTATGTAATAAATAAAAAATAAAATTTTTTGTAAAAAATATTACATTTAAAATTAAATGTAAGTATGTAAAAAAAAAATTAGAAAATTTATTTTTTTTTCAATTAAGTTTAGCATTTTTTAATATTATAATGTATTAATTAAATATTAAGATTTAAAGTTAATAAATTTTAAAATAATATTTAAATCTTAAATTAATAATTAAATACATTAAGTTAGTAAAAATTTTAATTAAAAAAAATTTAAACTACGCAAATAAAAATTACCATTCATGCTTTTGAAACCAAAACTCCGAAAAAAAAAGTATAAGTTTCAACTTCAACACAACGTATAATACAAAGTACAAACAAAGCGTATAAAAAAATATCGAAAAAAAAGAGCAGATGAGCATCAATCGTCAAGCGGCATATAATGAGAATCATCAGCCGCAACATCAAGATCAGTATCATATGGGTCATCATCATCGGCAATCAGCTCCTCCGCCATCGTAGTGGATGTGGATGCGACTGCAGTGTCTGTCATAGTCCCAGCTTCAGCACGATCACTGATGCTAAATCTCGATTCCTCCCAATCCTTCAAACATGCCAAAGCCTCAACCATATCTGGACGTAATCTCGATCTCCTATCCGAAATCACGTTCACTGCAACAGAAAAAGCAGACTCCGATGCTACGCTCGACACCGGAGGAGTCAGTAGATCCCGTGCCATCCTAGATAGCACGGGATAGGCGGACTCATATGATTTCCACCACTGTAATAAATCAAGATTCTTATTGTCAGAAGGTGATAGGATTGAGCAGTAATCGGTATCTAAGTACCGAGACAGCTCGCTCCTATGTGAAGGTCCACCCCTACGTTTCCCCCTCGCTAGGTTAATGGAATAAGCGTCATCTCCGAACAAGGTATCAGTGTCCGTACTCACAGTCTCAACACCACCACCACCATACCTAGTATCGTAGTATGTATATAGGTCTGTCAACTTCTCGTAAATGAACCCTTCAGGTGGCTCTTCCAGGTTCATGCACGAGGAAATGAAAGTCAGGGTGTTTTCAACCCCATCCACCTTAGCCCTAGGGTCCATGCATGCTGCGAGGCAATAAAGAGATGGAATGGTGGACCAGTACTTCAGGTACTTGGTCTCTATCTCTGCAACCATATGGGTGAGCGTCGGGTCCGCTCGATACATCCTAAACATGCTACTAATGTTGCATATGCAACGGAGTGCAATGCAAGTGGTGGGCGTATAAACCGACGAACACATGTTCGTCGTGTCATAAAATATCTTCAGGAATTTCATAAATGAAATTCCTGAATCCCAGTCAGTGTCGTCAACAATAAGTTCGCCACTCTTACTATTGACGTAGTCGGATATCACGTGTTCGTATCCAACACATGATTCCAACATCAGGTACGTGTAATTCCAACGATGTCTCACATCTGATTGGAATTTCTTCTTCTTAAGATTCGCAGACAAACAGAGATTACCAAACTCTTGTAGTCTGCGAGGAGTGCGAATATACTTGAGTGCATTGCGTATATTTTCCAACGTGGGGGAACACACCTTCATACCCGCTTGAACTATCAGGTTAATAACATGACACATGCATCTGACATGAAATATCTCTCCTAAAGGTGCGTCTCTAATATTCCTAACAAACATATTGATCGCTACTCCATTATTCGCAGCATTATCGAAAGTGACACTAAAAATTTTATTTTGAATTTTATATTCCCTAAATATTTTCATCATACACTCAAAAATGGCCGGGCCATCATGAGGATGAAGAATCTCTGTGAATCCTAATATTTTTTTATTTATTGTCCAGTTTGAATCGACATAATGACTAGTGATACATGCATAAGAAGAATCATCGTGACATGTCCATATATCGGACGTCACGGACACCACTCCACTAAATGCCAAAAATTCCTTAATTATTTTTTGTTTTTCTAACTTATATATCTTTAGTATGTCACTCCTAGATGTGGACCTAGGAATCCTACGATAGGATGGCTGAAAATAAGTCTGCATGATGCGCACTACCCTCGGATCTTCCGAAAATCTGATCGGAAGACCCATCAATGTGATGAGCCTGGCCATGCCGTCCCTACCCAACTCGCTGGAGTATACGAAGGGAGTAATCTTTGAGACTGAACTCGATCCAGTCTCAAAAAATGTAGTGCCAAGTTGGGTTTGCCTAGGATCTAACGGTCCATGTTTTTTGGAGCATATTTCAGCATGCCTCTTTAGGTGCCCAGTCCCACATGTACTCTTGCATGTTAAAAGTCGCATACAATATTTGCACTGTGCCATTTCATGTTCCTCACCCCTAACATCTAATTGTGTTATTATTTTAAAATGTGTCCAAACTACAGAAGTCCTCCTAGTTTTTTGTTTTTTAGAACTTTGGGCTGAGATGACAGGAGAAACCAAAGTTTCAGGAGCCACAGACGTTTGTGTAACACTAACATTTTCATTTTCAAAATTTAAATTTGTGTTAGGTGAATTTGTCATTTTTTATTTTTCGTACTTTTTTCTAGAGAGAGAAGCTTTAGAGAGAGAAAATAAAAAAAAAGCAAATTATATTACCCGGTAAAAGCAATGAGGTCACTCACGTGCAAGATGCACCGCAGCCCACAGGAAGCTTTGATGTTCAAAACTCAAGTTGAGTTTCACGAAAATCCAAGCCGAAATCAAAAACACGAGGGCCGAGAGAGAGAAGCACGGATTATGTGAGAGAGAGAAAATATAGAGAGGATTAATGTTTTTGAAAAACATAAATTTTATAGGGAGGGGGGTAGAATTTATAGGATGATTAAAGTTTTTTTTTTTTTAAAAAATTATTTTTTTATTATTTTTTTGAATTTTTTTATTATTTTTAAGGGGCAGAATCACGAGGACCGTCGGATTCTGCCCCCTAGCTGTTGGAGTCGAATCTAAGGGCTGAAAATCGCTCAAAATTTCAAAATTTTTTTTTTCCCGTTAGATATATCGATTTTCTCGGTTTTCGGCAGAAAATACCGCGGGTCGGGTCTGTTTGGACCCGACCCGCGGTCTTTTAACCGGGGGGGGGCCCTGAGCGGCTGAGCCTGATGTGTCGAGTGACTCGAGTCACGACTCAGTGAGTCGTGACTCGTGACCGTGAGTCGCGACTCACGCCACGGCACGCGTGGCACGCCGCCAGTGCCACGCGTGCCTGCGGGACCGGCACGGGATGGACCCGTGCCGGCGTGCCGTGCCCAGGCACGGCACGGGCCCGGGCACGGTTTTTGAACGTGCCGGGCCGGCCCAGGCACGGTCGAACCGTGCCGTGCCTCGTGCCGGGCCGGGCCGGCCCGGCCCGTTTGACACCTCTACTTATGCATCATTCATAAGAATTCACTATTTTATGGAGCATATACATGATTGGTAGACTAGAAAGGTTATTTATTGATTGAAATAATTTTATAGGATATAGATTAATATATTCTTTTTAGCATTCATTACTTTTGATTTTATGAGATATGTGTTAGGTTATTCTTATTTCTATTAAAATAAATCAAGAGGATAAGATGTGGAGTTATTAATGTATGTTGATATTTTGATTATAGATAATTATCATCAGGGGTATATTGAAATTGAAATGGTTCATATAAGTTGAGTTCTAAATAAAGAATTTGAGATATTTTAGATATTTCATGAGAATTGAGATATAATTTCTTCTTTTGAGGAGAATTGCTTTAAATATATTGTCTGATTTTGATATGATTGAATATATGCTCATTGGCTTACTTGATCAGAGTGTAAACCTATTCATATTTACTTGTTTCTCAATTGATTCTATTAGACATAGTATAATTGTATGAAAGTTGAACTTTCTGATAATGATTAGAGAGTAATACTCAGAATCTCATAGACATGCTAATATGTGTATAGTTCTTATGATTTTCATGTTTGTAAAGAGTGTTCTAGAACAAGAGATATCATTCAGAGATGAGTGATATAGTCGGATAAATGTTTACACAAATTCTATTTGAACTAAAATGATTAAAAAGAAAATATCTATTATATAATTTTATATTTTTTTATAGAAATTTTATTTCTTAGAAAAGTAAATGGTATATCATGATTTTTAGATTTAATGTAGATACAGAGTATGTATTTATGACATTGATTGTAATGAGATCCAGCGGATCAAACATTTTTTTGGAAGAGTTTTGTTTACTAATTTAGATGTTTATAATGCTTTATTATAATAATTAGACAACTTAATATTGATGCTTATTTGATATTCAATGACTAAATAAAATATATTTAGATTGATTTTACTTTAATGGGAGAAGATCAAGGATAATTTGAAAGTAATTATATACATACATATAAATGAAAAAAATATAGATATTTCACGAATGTGCTCAAACAATAAGGTTTTTTTCTCTTTTTTGAGTTGAGAATTTGTGACATATACATGCTAACTTAAAGTGGTGGTGTTTGAGGTTTAATTTAATGTGTAAGCATATAATTTTATTTATTTTCTTTCTTGTTAGATTTATATATTGTATAAGAGCACATGACATGTGAGTTATCCCAACTATATATATATATATATATTAATTTTTAAAAATAATGAAAAAATATATTTATTTTTCTTTTTCTCCTTCTCTCCCTAGTTATAATCGAAACTCTTACTAGTTTTTGGCCATAATAGTGATGAATCAAGCATTGTCATTGTTGATAGTACCAATCAATGCTAGTCATTGATGGTGTTGGGTAATAATTAATGATTGTTGTTGTATGTTGCTGGTTAATGGTGATTACTCTATGTTGGGCATTTGTGCTTCCAAAGTTATGATTTTAAGATACAGAAGAAGAAAGAACAAAAAAAAACAACAAATGATTTATATTCAATCCACAATCCAAGCGTGAGAGAATAAAAAATAGAATAGAAACAACAAAAGAAATGCACGAAATAATGTGGTTCACTAGTTGCTCAGTATGACTAGCTACAACCACCATAAAATACTTATGCGTTACAGATTAAGCCAAATCAAAAGTCTTACAGTATGTGCAGCACAAAAATTTTCGTGATAAATTGCACAAGGAGAGAGAGAGAGAAGATGAATAGTTCCAAATCACGAAAATAGTAACCCGAAAAAATAAAAAAAAACATTTTATATTAAAATTTTCTCGGTTCAATTAACCAAAGCGGGTTGAATCATCAGAAGGGTCAGGTTCTGCTTCAAAAATTTCTTCCACCATGACCAGATAGTGGAACCTTCGTTATTGTGCTATTGTTGCATTCCCGGTCTCTTAATATTTACTTTCTTGCATTTACATGCAAATATTAAAACAAAAATATTTGATTATACAAATAGATTATCAAAACAAACTATATACAACACTCTTAATATTTCTTATTATGTTCAAGTGTACTCGTTCATAACTTTGCACATATTTAGGCTCTTATATGTTCAGATATTTGATTAGGTAATAATGAATTTGATCAATTGGATGATGGCACTGAAGAAGGTAAAAGGCACCCATGAAAAGTGAAGTAGTTAGAGGCAGAGTTTGTAAAATCTATGTCATGTGGAGAGGATTGTACTGCTGCTATTGTAGAACTTCGTGTAAATGGTGGTAGCATCTCAACGGGCAGACTGTGGGTTTGGGGTCAAAATCAAGTAGTGCAGAGTCAGCTCTAGTATGTTTCTTTTGTGACCCATGAATGTTCGAGTCAATTTGCATGCACCTCGACTAATCCTAGGTAATTATGATCTGATACATTTCCCTCAATTCAAAGGTAAGATTCAAACCTATGATCTCATGAATATATTGTATTCCTGGATCTCGTTGCTCACCCTTACCATCTGAACTAACCTATGATAGTTGTAGTACATTAACTCATGAGTATGTGATTCACTTCAATAGTTACTAATGATATATGAACCCACAAATTTGCGATTGAGAATTTTCATGTTCCTTGTCCTTGTGTATTAATTCATATTGTTATATGTATTTCCATATTCATCTCCATCTTGATGAAATTTACATGTAGTAGTAGCAGCGACATCGGTGGCAGTGATAGTAGCGGCGGCAGAGGAAGCGGCAGCAGCGGCAGCGGCGGCGGCAGCGGCGGCAGCAGAAGCGACAGCGATGGCAGTGGTGGCAGCGGCAATAGTGGGGGCTGTAGTGACAGCAGTAGTGGCGGGAGCGGCAAGAGTGGCAAGAGCAGCAGTGGTGAGAGAAGCAGCATCAGAGGAAGCGGCAGCGGCTGCAATAGTAGTTTCACCGAAAGCAGTAGTGGCAGTGGTGGTAGTGGCGGTAACAGTGGCTGCACATGAAGCAATGGTGGTAGTTACGTCAGTAGCTGTAGCAACGGTAGCACAGAAAGCAGCGGCAAAGGAGGCAGTAGCAGGAGTGATGGTAGAAGTAGTAGTAGTGGCAGCTAGGGCATGCAATGGTAGCACCATTAGCGGCGGTAGCAGCAAGCAACGGCAGCAGCAACGGTGGCAACAGTGGCATCGGCGACAATGACAGCAGTAAAGGTAGCGGCGGCAACGATGATAATAATAGTGGTATTGGCAGCGACAGCAGCAATGGAAACAGCGATAAGAGCAGCAGTGAGAGTAACAGCAACAGCATGAAATGAGGTATATACGTACAAATAAAGTCAATAAATACGCACATATAATACTGTAGTATCTTATGTACATATATACTGAGTATATTTGTACTCAGTTTATATGTACACATAATATTATTGTTTTTATGTACAAAAACTATAGTAATATATGTACAAGTGAAATGCTAGTATATATTTACATATATACTGCAAGATTATATATGTATCAAAACATAACTTTTTTTTAATTTAACAAAGTGGTTTAAATTTTTGACAGATATGATACCGCATTGTACCTCATACAAAGATTCTATAAGTGATGTGATTTTTCACTAGACATTAAACGCCGTGACTCTAACAACTTTGCGCAGTAGAAAAATGATGATCAGAGGAGTAGGGGGAGAGAAAGCAACGTTAATGAATGGATATATTATACTTTATGGATGATCGGTAGATACATTAATGAATAAGATAAAATAAAATTTTGTTATTCTTTTGTTTCAATTATGTAAAATATTGAATTAGAATAAGATATTAATGATTTTATTTTTTGTTTATTATAAATTATTTATAGTTTCAATTTTTATTCAATTTGTTATAAAAATATTAAATTATTTAATTAAAAAATTTTAAAATAATTTAAATTCACAAATTAATTTTGAAATTAAAATAGCTAGGGAAAAATCCATTGCTAAATTAGCAAGGGAAAAATCCCTTGCTCATTTTGCTAGGAAATTTTCACTATCTAATTTAGCTTGGGAAATATTAAAATTAGCGACAGCTTTTTAGTCGCTAAATTTATTTAGCTAGGGACTATATCCGTCGCTAAAATTTATGGACTAGCACTTTAGCTATGGAATCATCCATCATTATTTTTGTTTAGTGACGGAAAATCTCATTTATCTTGCTAATTTAGCTAGGGAATTTGTCTTTTTTAGCAAAAGATTTTTCTGAAGCTAACTATTTAGCCAGGGACACTTTCCATCGTTAAATTTTAGCAAGAAGCAGTTTAGATAGGGAAACGATCCATCGGGAATCCATCATTATATCATATTTAGCGACGGAAAATACTCATTTAGATAGGGAACTATCCCTAGCTATATGAGATTTTTCTTGTTGTGTTAGTCTATCTATCTATCTATCTTCTTGTCTGTCAATGTATCTATCTTTCTATATGTTTAATTATATATCTATCAATATATCTATCAATATATCTATCAATATATCTATCTATCTATCTTTAAATCTACTTCTCTATTTGTCTATCTATTTCTCTCTCTCTCTATCTATATTTATATATATTTATCTATCTATCTTTCTTTCTTTCTATCTTTCTTTCAATCTATCTATCTATCTTTCTTTCTTTCTTTCAATTAATCAATCAATCTATCTATCTATCTATCTATCTATCTGTATATCAATATGTTTTTTAATCTAACAATAAATATTTCTAAAAATATTTATATATATCTATCAAACTATATGACTATCTTTCTGTCTTTCTATTTGTGTGTGTGTATATATATATATATATATATATATATATATATATATCTGTCTATGTATCATCTATTTTTTGATTTATCTATCAAACTATTTGTCTATCTATCTCTCTATATATGTATATATATTTTTTATCTATCTATCTTTATATCAATATATATATATGTCAATTTATCTTTTAATCTATCTATCAATCTAACTATCAATCAAACTATCCATCTGTCGATCTATCTTTCTATCAAACTATATATCTTTCTTTCTATTAATAAATATATCTATCTATCTTTATTTCTTTCTATTTGTCTATCTTTCTATTTATTTGTTTATTGGTATATCTATATGTCAGTGTTTCTATCTGTATATCTGTATATCTATCTAGATGTCAATGTATCTATGTATCTATCAATCTATCTATCTATCGATCTATCTTTTTATAAATATATTTAACTATCTATCTCTATTTCTTTATATCAATCAATCAATCAATCTTTCTATAAATATGTCCATTAATCAGTATATAAATCTATATTTTAATCTATCTATCAATATTTCTATCAATCATTCTATATAAATATATAAATATATATATATATCTATCTATCTATTTGAGTATTAATATATCTATTTAAATATATATGTATTTTTCTTTTTATCAATATATCTATTTGTCTATCTATCTGTCTAACTATGTGTCTATCAATCTATATATTTCAATATATGTCTATATATGTGTCTATCTATTTGTCTATCTACTTGTCAATCGATTTGTATATTTATCTATCTATCTTTTTATCTATCTATCTATCTGTCTATTTATCTATCTATCTATCTTTAAACCTATTTGTTTATATATATGTCAATCTATCTGTTTATCTATATGTTTATATATCTGTGTATCTATCCATCTATCTATCTATCTAATAATATGTCGATATATGTATCTATCTATCTGTCTTTATATCTATCTATCTATCTATCTATAAATCTATCTATATGTCAATCAATCAATCTATCTATCTTCTATTAATCTATCTATCAATCTTTCTATCAATCTATATATCAATTAATCTATCAATCAGTCTATCAATTTTTCTATCTATCTGTCTATATTTATATATATCTATCTATCTATCTATCTATTTAACTATCAATGTATTTGTATTTCTCTTTGTCTATCTATTTGCTTATCTATCTATCGATCTATTTATCTATAAATCTTTCAATCAAGCTAGATATTTGTCTATCTATCTGTCTATATATCTCTCTATTTATCTATCTATCTATCTATCTTTATATCTATTTGACTATCTATATGTCTATCTATAAGTCTATCTATCTATCTTTCTATTTGTTAAAGTTTCTAACTATTTATCAGTCAATCTATCTATCTATCTATCTGTTTATCTGTCTGTCTATCTATACATCTCTCTATCTACCTATCTTTCTGTTAATCTATATATTTATCAATAATTCTATTTATCTATATTTCTATTTATTTATTAATCCTTCTGTCTATCTTTAGATCTTTCTATCAATCGATATTTCTATCTCTCTATATCTCTATCTATTTGTTTATTTATCTGTCTTTCTATTGGATTTCTATCTGTCTATCTATTGGACTTTCTATCTTTCTATATATTGTCTATCTATCTATCTATCTTTATATCTGCCTATCTATCTATCTATTTATCTATCTATCTATTTGTCTATCTATCTGTCTATCTATCTGTCTATCTACCTGTCTTTCTTTCTATATATATATATATATCTATCAATCTATAAATCAATCATGTCTGTCTATCTATATATATACTGTTTTATCTATCAATTGTCTATGTATTATCTAGCATACTATCTATAAATTTGTCTATCAATATATCAATCAATCAATCAATCAAACTTTCTTTCTATTTATCTATATATTTGTCAATCTATTTTTCCTATCAATCGATCAATCAATCAATCTATCTATATATCTTTCCGTATATCTATCTTTCTATCTATCTATGTGTAAGTCTATCTATCTATCTTTCTTTCTGTCTATCTATCTGTTAATATTTATAGATGTTTATCAGTATGTCTATCTATATATCTTACTATTTAACTATCTATCTAATTTTTCTATAACTATATATATATATATATATATCTATATATTTGTCTGTCTATCTATCTATGTATCTATCAATATTTCTATATATCTATCTATCTATCTATATATCTATTTGCCTATTTATCTATCTATATCTATCTAACTTTTTATCTATTTATTATTTATCTATCTATTTGTCTATTATATGTCAATCTATCTATCTATCTATATGTCTATATATCTGTCTATGTATCCTTATATCTATCTATTTATCTATATCTATATATTTATATATCTATATATCTATATCTATCTATCTTTCTATTTATATATTTTTCTAACTATCTATGTGTCTATTTATTTATCTTTCTATCTATATATCTATCGATATTTCTATCTATCTATCAATATATCAATTTGTCTATCTATCTATCTATATATCTATCTATTTATTTGTCTATCTACATATCTTTCTATCTATCTAACTATATATCTATATATCAAATAATCTATCAAACTATCTATGTGTCTTTATATATCTATCTATCTTTCGATCTATCTAACTAATAATCTCTTGATCTATCTATTCATTTATTTGTTTATCTATTTATCTATCTTTTTATCTATGTTTCAATCAATCAATATATTTTTCTATCAATCTGTCTATCAATCTATCAATTTATCAATCTATTTATTTGTCTATCAATATTTATATCAGTCAGTCTATGAATCTTTCTATTTATATGTATATAAATCTATCTATCAATTTATCTTATATATGTCTTTATATTTCTCAATCTATTTGTCTACCAATCATTCTATCTATTGTTTACATATATATATATATATATATATATATAATTCTGTTTCTCAATATATCTAACTAATAATCTTCTATCTATTTGTCTAATAATCTAATTTATATCTATATCTCTAACTATCTATTTGTCTATTCTATCTATATATCTATCTACCTAGTTTATATAGCTTTCTATCAATCTTTCTATTTATATATCTATTAAGTTGTATGTCAATTTGTTATCAATCTATCAATCTATATCAATCTAATATCATTGCCTATCAATTTTTCAATCAATCTATCTAAAAATCTATTTATATATTTATATATCTAATTATCGATCTATATGTCTATTTTTCTGTCAATCTATCTTTCTATTTATTTATTTGTGTATCTCTCTATCAATATATCTGTCTATCCATCTATCAATCTATCTATCTTTCTTTCTACCAATCTATCTATCTATAAGTCTATAAAAACTATGTATCAATCTATCTAACTATCAATTTATCGATCAATCTATCTATCCATTTGTATATCTATCTATTTATCTATCTATCATTCTTACTATCAATAAATCATTCTTTCTGTATATATATCTATTCTCTATTTAACTTTCTTTCTTTCTTTTTGTAAATCTGTCTGCATAAACGATTTGTCTCTCTGTATATCTTTCTGTCAATCTTCTTATTAGTCTATCTTTCTGTCAATTTGTTTATCTATCTATCTATCTATTTATTTGTCTATATATCATTGTATATATCTCTAGATCTATATGTCTATCTATCTATGTATCAATCTATATGTCAATCAATCTATCTATCTATCAATCTATCTATCTATATCTCTTCTGCTTATGTATCTATCATTCTATATGTCTATCTATATATCTACCAATCAATCAATCAATCTATAAATCTATCTCTCTATCTAGATATCTATGTATCTGTCTAATCTTGATTTATATCTATTTACCTATCTATCATCTTTATTCTTTCTTTATTCACTCAATCATCATTCAATTTACCTATCAATC
>JAREIK010003698.1:0-172576 GCA_029783825.1 Sapria himalayana
AATAATTTTGCTAATAGCTGGCTTCGAAAATTATACCTCCACTAATTATCTAGAATATATGGAAAGCTAGAACAATAGTAGATATGATTTAGAAATGAAAATTAGCAATAAAGTAGAGAAATCAATAGAATTTAAAAAAAATTCAGAAGCCTTTCCACTAAAAAATATTTAACATGATGAAAATAAAGATTACATATCCACATGGAACTAAGTTATAAAAAAGACAAGCCAACAAATTTTAATAGGATATGCTGGAATAAACCTCCAAGAAACTACATGACACTTAAAACAAATGGTTGTTTTAAAAAAAGATATGGGGGTAGCAGGTGAGAGGATTATTAAGGGACTGCAAAGGGAAGGTCCTACTTGCTTTCACTAGAATAATCAAAGCGAATACACCATTTGAGTGAAAAATTGAGCTCTCTTAATAAATTTACAACTATGTAAAAGCAATAATGTAAAAAATATTCAAGTCCAAACAGACTCCTTAACATTAGTAAATCTAATTAAAGGAAACAATATCTATGGAAATATGAAATGAGATAGAAGATATAATACATTTGGTTTCTAAATTAAATTACAAAATAATACATATATTAAGAAAGGCCGATCTAGCCGCAGATAATTAGCAAAAAATAGTGTGAAAAGGTAATCAGGATTTTGGAAAATAAAACATCTCTTTAAAATATAAGGCTTGCTCAAACTAGATGAAATGTGCTTTCCAATATTATAGAAGTGGTTAGGGGAGTAGCAAAGAAATTTAACCATGAAAAGCATGCTTGTAGTTTACAATTTTATGCTTCCTCTTTATTATCAGTTTAAGGCAGGAAATATGCACAAAAATTGTGTCATAAGGCTAACTACATACGATTTTGTTTTTGAAAAAGTACACGGCCATTTGAAATTAAATAAAAATACAACATATGTTGCAACATACCAAAACTATCAAAGGAAAGAAAAGAAAATATTTGTGCATTCTGGATGATTTTGTAGATGAATAGGGAAGGTAACTATCAGTGATTTTGTATTGTATAGAATGGATGTGTTTTTGGTTTTTGTAATAGCAAACACACAGATTCAGAAAGTCAAATAGTTACCCTAGAGGGTAGAAGCTTTTCCTCATCTTTCATGAGGAAAAGGGTAGAAGCTTTTTCCTCATCAAATATTTAAGCTTTTCCTCATCTTTCATGAGTAGCAGAACAAAAGGGTAGAAGCTAAAAGCAAATGCCAACATTGAAGATACCATGTTGTCATAATGAGAATATGAAGCTAGAAAAGGAAAAAGTAGATTTGAAGACTACAAAGAACATAGTAGAATCTTAAACAATGACATCAAAGTTGCTCTGACATGAAAGAGAGCAGAACAAAATGAGCAGAACATCCCACACACATCAAAGTAGAACAAATGACTTAAATGAAGTGTCATGAAGGATAGTAACACTTCTATAAGTTACATACTCAACTAGGAAGCACAAGTAAAAAGCTGGAGAAACTTCACGATTAGTCCATTTCAAAGAGATACTTTTCTCAAAATGGATAAGTTCATTTTTATGTTTAATCTTATTTTATTTTTGAAGAAGGCTGTAAAAGGGATAAGGGTAGTTTTTAGATTGTATCAATGATATTCTCTTCCAAAAGAGCGGGTGATAATAATAAAACAATTATTAAAAAAATATGAATATTAAGAAGAAGATAATAAGAATAATAAAAAGAATAAGCAGAATAAGAATAAACAAGAATAAGAAGAAGAATAATAAGAATACAAAGATAAAGATGAATAAGAAGAATAAGTAGAATAAGTAGAATAAAAGAATAAGAAGAATAATAAAAATAAGAATAAAAATAATAATGAATAAAAATAATAATAAGAATAAAAAGAATAAAAAGAATAAGAAAATTTAGAAGAATAAATAATAAGAAGAATTAGAAGAATAAGAATAATAAAAGAATAAGAAGAATAAGAAGAAGAATAATAATAAAAAGTATTAGAAGAATTAAACGAAAAGAAAACAAAGAAGAATAAGAAAAATAAGAAGAATAAGAAAATAAGATGAATAAGAATAATAAAAAGAATAAGAAGAATAATAGAATAAGTAGAATAATAAAAATAATAAGAATTAGAATAATTAGAAGAGTTAGAAGAATGATAGAATAAGAAGAATAAAAAATAATAAGAATAAGAAAAAAAAAGAAATAAGAAGAAAAAGAATAATAATAAGAGAATGAAAGAGTAATAGAAAAAGAAGAAAAAGAATAAGACGAATAAAAATAAAAGAATAAGAAGAATAAGAAGAATAAGAATAAAAATAATAAGAAAAATTAGAAAATAAGAAGAATAAGATGAATAAGAAGAATAAGAAGAATAAGAATAATAATAAAATTAATAAGAATAATAACAATAAGAAGAATAAGAAGAATATCGAGAATAAAAAGAATAAGAATAATATGAAGAATAAGAAGAAGAATAAGAAGAATAAGAAGAATAAGAAGAATAAGAAGATAATAAAAAAGAATAAAAAGAAGAATAAGAAGAATAAAAAGTATAAGAAGAATAAGAGATTAATTAGAAAAAAATGAATAAGAGGCATAAGAAAAATAAGAAATAAGAGAATAAGAAGAAATGAAGAATAAAAGGAATAATAAGAAAAAGTAGAATAAGAAGAAAAAAGAGTAAGAAGAATAATAATAAGAAGAATAAGAAGAATAAGAAGAATAAGAAGAATAAGAAGAATAAGTAGAATAAGAAGAATTGGACAAATAAGAAGAATAAAAATAAAAGAAGAAAAATAAGAAAATAAGAATAAGAAGAATAAAAGAAGAAGATGATGATGAAGAATAATAATAATAATATATAATAATAATAAGTAGAATAAGAAGAATAAGAAGAATAAGAAGATAAAAAGAATAAAAAGAATAAGAATAATAAGAAGAAGAGAATAATAAGAATAATAAATAATAAGATGAATAAGAAGAATAAAAATAATATGAAGAAAAATAAATAATATAATAAAAGAAAAAAAGAATAATAAAAAGGATAAGAAGATAAGAATAATAAAAAAATAACAACAATAACCCAAAAAAACTGAATAAGATGAATAAGAGAATAATATAAATAAAAAGATAAGCAAAATAAGAGTACTAAGACAAATAAAAAAAATAAGAAGAATAAGAATAAGAAGAAAAATAAAAGAATAATAAGAATAAGTAGAAATAAAAGAATAAAATTAAAAGAAGAATAAATGAATAAAAGAAAAAGAAAAATTAGAAGAATAATAACAATAATAAGAAAAGAACTAATAAGAAGTATAAGAAAAATACGAAGAATGAGAAGAATAAGAAGAATAAGAAAAATAAGAATAATAAAAATAATATGAAGGATAAGAAGAATAGAAGAACAAGAAGAATTAGAAGAATTAGAAGAATAGAGAATGTATTAATAATAATAAGAATAAGAAGTATAAAAAGAATATGAAGATAAGAATAATAAGAATAATAAGAATAATAAGAATAACAAGAATAAACAAAAGAATAATAAGAAAAATAATAAAATAAGAAGAATAGAAGAACTAAGCTGAATAAGTAGAATTAGAAAATTAGAAAAATTACGAAAAATTAAAAAATTAAGAATAATAACTCTTAATGCACCACTTCACTTTGATTATGTGGCTTATACTACTTTATGCATTGACTAGTTGTCTTTTATATATCTCTTCCCCTTGTACTTTTTTGCTGGCACTCTTCACATCAGCATCCATATACTGTTGCCATCCTACCGTAATTGAAAATTTGACAGCCTCCTTGCTGTTTAATCATACCTCCTATCCTATTTATACTTTTGACCTGCACATCAAGCACAACAAAACCAAGGACACAACTGATATAGTATATATATGTTCTAACCAATAGCATGTCATTCTTTCTTGCAGGCTATTTTATAGTTTGCCTAGACTTTCTTTCTTGTATTGTACACTCCTTGCACTTGAAGCAAACCATGGCAGAGTATATATTGACAAAATCTACCCTTATCCCCTTTTACCCTCTTAATGATATAAATGAAACATGCACATTCTTCTTGAAGAGAACTTCTTGTGTTTGGAATATCATCTTGATTTTAGTGCATTTTCACCTGCTTTCTCTACCTTTGACTGTATCCACTACACCATCAAACCACAAAGCCAAGACACAAAAAACTATTTAACTTGCCTGAAGATATCTCCAATTGCCTAATACTATATTGGTATTCCCATTCTATGATCCAATGCAGTCCCTGCACTTTAGGCATACTAAAGCAGTAGAGTGAATATTTTTAGCCAACAACATAGTTTCTCACTATGTAAATACTTATATTCTCCATAGGACACAAGGAGACCATTTCCCAGCAACGGCTTTGAATTCTAATATATGGATATTCTAATTTCTTCTAATAAGAGATTATGCCTTTATATTTCTCTGATATGTCATCCCCTTCAAACTCTTTGGTGTCCTCTTCTTCAATCCTTCTTTTGCTCGATTATATGCTAAAGCATTGGCTTCCCTATATATGTGCATACCTCCCCTTTTATGTGTGTTAAAGATGCTTAATTAACTCTATCTGTTCATCGTATTTCTACATTTCTATCTTATTTGTAACTAGGCTCCTAGTATACTAGAATCCACCTATAACTCGTATGGTTTATATAAGAATTTTCTTTGCATATTTAAGACCTTGATATAATGCTACAATTTCTACGTGGTAAGGGTGAGGAAGCTATGTCTTTCATAGTAAAAGCTTTTAGTACGTCTCCCTGCTTGTTTGTTTTCAAACCTCCTCCTCCTGCCTCTCTCATCTCCTTGTTAAAACTACCATCTGTGTTAAAAGCCAACCTTCCCCATAAAAGTTTTTTTCAAACACACTATTTTAACCTCAGTGATTTTTCCTTTAAATGCATGTAATTCCCATACTCTTCTTTTTTTCCTCCTCCATTTTCATGTTTCTATTTTTTTATGGAATCACGCTGATATCCATGTGCATTCTTTTTTAATCTCATCTATTATATGATTAACATTCATTTTGATATTCTCAAACCTACTTCTATTCTTGGCTTTCCATAGATTCCAGATTGTGATGCGTGGATATAATCCCTTAGCTAGTTACATACTTTATTCTTTCTATGACTTATCCTCCATTTCATTAATCTTTCGTTTATATTATCTAATTTAGTACTAATTTGTGCTTCTCTACCTAAATAACCCCATACTTCCATCGCTATATTTCCTGTTAAAAATAAATGATTTATGCTTTCTTTGTTGGAATAACAACATTTGCATCTGGAAGCTAATTTAACCCCTTTCATTTAAAAATTTGAGTCCACCAAAATGAAATTCGACAAAAGCTTCCACATAAATATATATTTTTTTGTGGGATCTCTTTCATCAAGGCCCCTTAAATCTTTTTGACTAATTTTTTTCTTTTCTTACAAATATTTTTGTGCTTCTAAGAGTGAACCTCCCCTGTGTATTTAGAATCCATCTCCATTCATTATTGATTTGACGTGCAATAATTTCACACTAAGTCTTTTTGCTTGAGCATCATATTCCAACTTCTGGATGCTTTTTTTAGCATTTTTACATGTTCTATTTCCTGACCCATATCTTGCTTTCATATATCTTACCACAATATATCATCCTGCTTGAGCCTCCACCAGTTCTTACATGCATAAGCTTTTGTCATATCTTTTAATTGTTCACGCCTAGACCCGCTTCCTCCTATAAACAACATATATCTTTCTATTTTTTCTAATATAGCTTTATTTTTCCTGATTTTTTACCTCATAAGAAGTTAGCCATTTCCTTTTCTAAGCTATTCAATACCTTCTTAGATGGCTGTAAAGACATTAAGATATATCTTATAGTTCCTTGTAAAACATGTTTACTAAATGTAATTCGTCCTACCATACTTAGCAAGTTCTCCTTTCATCCCTCTATTTTACCTCTTAATTTATTCATTAGGAATGCTAAAAATTCTTCTTTTAGTCTACCCTTATATATAGGGCCCCCCATATACATTAAAGCCCCTTTACTTTGTTCAAAGCCTGTAATTCTTTTAACCCTTTGAATAGTACTTTCAGGTCTTTTCATCGAAAACACAAATTGACATTTATTTATATTAAGATGTTGATCCATTTCTTCTTCTACTATATCAAATAGTTACATCATATTCTTCAGTGATGTGCTTCTTGTATTTGTAAAAATAATTAAGTCATCCGCATATGCTGCACAACATACATTTGGAGTGTGTCTCGGTCGTTTAAAGCAAATTATTTTACCCTCTCTCATTTTTTTTTTAAATTCATTATTAGCAATTCTATATATATATATTAATAATAATGGGGATAAAGGGTCCCCCTGTCTAAAACCTCTAACTAGCTTAAATTCTTCACCTACCTCCCCATTAATTAAAATTTTAACCTAAGCACTAGAGATGCATCTATATATTAGATCTATCCAGAATTCTTAGAATCCCATTTTTCTCATTATATAGCTTAAAATATCTCATTCAACTTTATCGAATACTTTAGACAAGTCTAATTTCATAATAACATTGTGACCCCAAACATTCACCCTTATTTCTTTCATTAGTTATGCAGTTAAATTAATATTTTTCATCGTTAATCTATCTTTAACAATTTAATATTTTCCAACTAATTTAATGGGAGTGTTTGAAAAGAACAAGAGGTAATTATAAAGCAAGTTATGGGTTGCAATGACTCAGTTCTCTTTGTTTAGGCCATAAATTATCAATGAAGATTTTAATGTTTTAGCAAGAATGAAATAATAATTAGTGAGGAAGAGTATTAATCTACGTTCTTCTTTAGAATTTGTAGCTTCTGTAGTAGGATGTGAATTAGTATATTTGAATGTTTTTGATAATTAATTCACTTTGTATAATTAGAGAGAGGATAGTCACAAGATGTGATTTTAACTTGATATAATGCTATGTAATATGTAATGGTTAGATAAATGAAGTATTTCACCACTCATTCATCTCAATAGTGCCATTCGAAACTTATTTTAAATGTATAATGTGATAGTGTCGTTTTTTCTTCCTTAGTGAACCTAAATATCTGAATGAATTAGAAAAGTTAAAACATAAACTGAATTTTGAGGTTGTGGTTGCTAATGCTAACCATAAAAATTAGTTTATGGTATAAAAAATGAGTAGGATAATGATCTTAAATATAAACCTAATATTATCTCTTTCAGTAATTTTTGATTTTTTGAACATTCCACCTAATGCCCTCTCTGTCTGAACTATAAATAATTAGTAGAGGTTTTAATGTTGTTGTAAGAGTAGAAGAAAAATTAGAGGGTTTTAATTTACATTTCTCTCTAGAATTTGTGAATTGTATAATAGAATAAGAGTTAATATATTTATATTTTTTAATAATAAATGCAATTGGTATAATGAGAGTGTGGATAATCATCAAATATGATTCTAATTTGATTTAATAATATATAATATGTAATGGTTATATAAATGAAATATTTTATTAGTTATGCATCTTAGTAGAATAAATTTGGATATTACACATTTGATCTTTAAAGTAAAGGACTAATATGGAACATCAACATGAGATGATTTATTTCTTTGAAAAGCATAAAATGATTAATTAGATATCATGTGCTAGCACTTAAGCAATGAATTAGACAGCTAAAAGAAAGAACTAATATTTAATTGTGATAATTAAGGCATTTCTATTACATATGAGTGTTCTTAGTTATTTTTCTTATTCTTTTAATTATTCATATTCTTGTTTTATTTATGTATTATTCTTATTTTTTTATTCTTCTTATTCTAAATATTATTCTTATTTTTATTTTTCATCTTATTCTTATTATTCTTCTTATTCTCTTTATTCTTCTTATTCTTCTTATTCTTCTTATTCTTCTAATTCTTCTTATTCTTATTATTCTACATATCCTTCTTATACTTGTTATTCGTATTATTATTTTAAATCTAATAATTATTTATATTTTTATTATTTTATTTAATTTTATTATTATTATTATTATTCTTCTTCAAATTCTTCTTATATTTATTCTTATTCTTAATATTGTTCTTATTTTAGTTATTTTTATTATTTTAGTTATTTTACATAAATTTCATATTCTCTTAATCTTCTAATTCTTTTTATTCTTTTTATTATAGTTTTCTTCTTATTTTTGTTATTCATTATATTTTAGTTATTCTTCTTAGTCTTTATATTCTACTTATTCTTCTTATACATCATATTCTTTTTATTCTGCTAATTATTAATATTTTTATTATCCCCATAATCTTCATTTTCTTTTTATTCTTATTATTTTTTTATACTTCTTTTTCTTCTTATAATTCTTATTCTTCTTATTCTTCTAATTCTTATAATTTATCTTCTTTTTATTTTTGTTATTCTTTTTATTCTTCCAATTCTTATTATTCTTCTTATTCTTCTTATTCTTTAAATTCTTCTAATTTTTATTATTATACATATTATAAATAATACTCGTATTCTTCTTATTTTTTTGTTTTCTTATTATTCTTCCTATATTGTTATTCTTCTTATTTTTAATATTCTTCTTATTCTTATTATTCTTATTATTCTTCTTTTTCTTTTTATTCTTCTTATTCTTAATATTCTTAATATTCTTCTTATTCTTATTATTCTTCTTATACTTCTTATTCTTATTATTATTATTCTTATTATTCTTCTTATAATTCTTCGTATTATACTTATTATTATTATTATTATTCTTATTTTTTTTAATTTACTAATTCTTATAATATTCTTATTCTTCTTATTTTTATTATTATTTATTTTTATTCTTCTTATTCTTTATAATCTTTTTATTCTACTTATTTATAATATTCTTTTTATTTTTCTTATTTCTCCTTTTCTTTTTTTTTTTATTCATCTTCTAACTCTTCTTATTCTTCTTATTCTCTTTATTCTCCGTATTATTTTTATTATGCTTATTCTTCTTATTCTAATTTTTTTATTCATCTTATTTCTATAATTCTTCATATAATTATTGTTTTTCTTATTCATATTTTACAACTTATTTTTTTATTCAAATTATTATTTTTCTTATTCTTCTAATTATTCATATTCTTGTTTTATTTATGTATTATTCTTATTTTTTTTATTCTTCTTATTCTAATTATTATTCTTATTTTTATATTTTATCTTATTCTTATTATTCTTCTTATTCTTTTTATTCTATTTATTCTTCTTATTCTTCTTATTCTTATTATTCTAATTATCCTTCTTATACTTGTTATTATTATTATTATTATTTTAAATCTAATAATTATTTATATTTTTGTTATTTTATTTAATTTTATTATTATTATTTTTTTTATTATTATTATTCTTCAAATTCTTCAAATTCTTCTTATTTTTCTTATTCTTCTTATTCTTCTTATTCTTCTTATTCTTCTTATTCTTCTTATTCTTCTTATTCTACATATTTTTCATATTCTTTATATTAATCATATTATTCATATCCTTTATTTTTTTCATATTCTTCTTATTCTTCGTATTCTTATTATTCTTATTATTGTTCTTATAATTCTTATTCTATTACTTCTTCTTATTCTACTTATAATCTTTATTATTCTTTTTAATCTTATTATTCTTATTATTCTTATTATTCTTATTCTTCTTATTATTCTTATTCTTTTTATTTTTCTTATTTTTCTTATTATTTGTATTCTTATTATTATTATTATTTTTATTCATCATATTCTTTATATAATTATTATTTTTCCAATTCGTTATATACTTTTTATTCTTCTTTTTCTTCTAATTCTTATTATTCTATTTAATTCTTTTTATTCTTTGTATTCTTCTAGTTGTGAAAATTCTTCTTTTTATTCTTATTATTATTATTATCATACTTATTCTTCTTCTTATTTTTAATCTTCTTCTTTTTTCTTTATTCTTCATATTCTTTTTATTCTTCCTATAATTTTTTTTCTTCTTATTCTTTTTATATTTTTATTCTCCATATACTTTTTTTTAAAAGTTGTTTATTATTTTTAACCCTCTTTTTTGGCGGAGGAATACCCTTTTTACAAACTAAAATCTACCCTTTTCCCTCTTACACCCATACACTTTAATGAAAAAAAAAGAGACAGAGAACCAAGCCTAATTTTAATATGAGTACGTGTGCTCGCTTTCAGATTATTTGTTTAAAGATCTTGAGTTATTTTTAACTTCCATTCTGAACTTGTAACTCGGTTATATGCCCACTTCCTTAATGTTAACTTTCCCTTCATGAACCTCCTTCTATAAGTCAGTCGACGGCTCCAAAGCCTGCACAACAAACATTTTTCTGCATAGGGATTTATCTTCCTTACATACCTAAAACTTTATTGCATAAACACCCTTCATGCTACACTTTTTCTCCAGCCCTTTGAATCTTGCTCCCTCTAGTTCTTCACTTTATATGCTGTTCCGGAGCCTTGACTTTCACTATATATGGTGCACTCTACACTTTATATGCTGTTACAAGAGCTTGACTAACCCTTCATCATGTATGCTGTATAATACCTGCGCTGCTAAGAAAACCAAGAAAACAAAGCCAAATATACATTCTATTTCTTTTCACCCTCCTAGATTCCTTTCTAAACAAACCTGTAACTGTAGGGACGGAAATTCTCCTACCGACTGCCTCCATTCCTTCTAACAGCTTAATTTTCGCTATATTGCCCTCCATGTTCTGCTATTTTCACTTTTCCATTCTTCTCTTTACTCCTGCCGTCTTCATGTTTAGTTTGCTACCTTCCTTTGCTTGACTTCTGGAATTCATTGCCGTATCCCAGCAACTTTGCGCTCCATTTTTCCCCCATAGCCGCTTCATTTCTGTACCCTCATTGAAACTTAGCAAATCTGAAATTTGCTTCCTTAATGAGAGCAAGACCTATTCTATACCCCAACGTCTAATGTTCTAGCATCCTAACTAATTAATTAACACATGACCTTGCAACATTGTTCTCATAAGCATAAATAAGACTTTTAAACATACAATAAACAAAGAAATAAAGCAAATGAGGTTTAGATTGCATGTGCCAACAAATCTTGTCTCCCAATGAATGAAGCTTTGAGTGAGCTGCGCTGCTAAGAAAGACAAATACATCTATACCATATTCCCCAAGAGAACCCCATTTTTTACTGTTAACCTTTCCTCTTCTATTATACCTATATGATCTATTAATATTTTAACTGCCTCTCACTTTCTACCCTTACTAACTCTTACACAGGGAATTGCATTCTTGTCTAGTTCCACTAGACCTTTTATTTTTATCGGCAGAGTAACCTCATCATATTCTGCTTCTCCTTTTTGCGATCCTAGCCTTGCAAGATTGTCTGCCGGGGTGTTTAGCTCTCTATATATATGCAATATTGATGCATTCAGTTCTTCTATGAGATTCAAAATAATTTCTAATTCCTCTTCATGTTTCCAAAGAGATATTTTATTTGTTACTAAATTGACTAATAGCAATGAATCTACCTGTATTTGAATATTCTTATAGTCTAATTTTTTACAAATAGTTAAACCTAAATTTAATGCTCTAATTTCTGAATGTAGAGCCGAGGCTGCTACACTAACTGTAGTAAAAGCTTTCATAACTGTCCCTGAAGAATCTCATATTAATCCACCTCCCCCCGCTATACCTGTGTCCCTATTAAAGCTTCCATCCGTATTTAGTGAGAGTTTTCCTTCCGGAGGTTTGTGCCAAGAGATACTTTTCGCCCAATATTGTTTATTTATTTTTATATTTAGGAACCATTCCCGTTCTGCTTTCTTTTCTGTGTGTATTTTATTTAAAATTACAGGGTTAAAATTTGAAATGTTACTTATTTCCTGCCTGATTTCTTGTGATATTGCATTCGTGTCCATTTTCTTTCCTTCAAACCTACTCCTATTTCGAGCCTTCCATATACACCATATTATTACATGTGGTAAGTACATATTAAGCCAGATTCTAGTAGGATTAGTAGAGATTACTTTTTCCCATGTTTTAATTCGTTCAATTATACCATCTTCTCTTTTAATGATTTGCTTTGTTTCATCAAATTTCTTCCAGACCTGTATGGCGATTTTACCTTTCGAAAATAGGTGATCCATAGATTCTTCTTCCTCTAAGCAGTATTCACATCTAGACACCAATTTAATGCCCTTTCTTTGAACATTAGTATCCACAGGTATAGCATTTGTTGTTACTTTCCATGCTAGTGAGCACATTTTCTATGGTATACCTGCCCTCCAGACCCATTTAGATATAGATTGAATAGGTTTTTTTTCCTAATTAATTCCTTTACCGATTTAAGTGTAAAATTACCTTGTGGTGTTAGGATCCATTTCCAACCACTCTTTTTTAATATTGAATGGGATTCTACTTTTTCCTTTTGTTTTTCCAAGGCTTTCCAATTATTTGAAACTTTCTTAGGCCGCTTTTCTAAATATCTTGCCCTCATATATTTTGCCCAAAGACTGTCATTTTCCATCAACCTCCACCATCCTTTGCAATCCCATGTGGTGGCCATATCTTGTAGAGAGATTATTCCTAAACCTGCCTCTGCTTTTGGATAACAAATATCTCCCCAATTTTTCCAATGAATTTTATTATTCCCTTCTTTTTTGCCCCATAGAAAATTTGCCATCTCCATTTCTATTTTATTTGTGAATTTCTTCGGAGGGTGTATTACGGATAGGATATGAACCAGCGTGCTTTGAAGCACATGCGAAATTAATGTAACCCGTCCCCCAAATCCTAGTAAGTCCTCTTTCCAACCTGTTATTTTCTTTCTCATTTTTTCTTGCAGCGGTGCTAAATATTCCTCTCTCAATTTTCCTTCAAATATTGGGTAGCCTAAATAAATTAAAGCTCCCTTATTTTGGGTGAAACCAGTTAAATTTTTAATTTTGTTTATATCTTTCTCCACAGCTTTTTTTTCCCAGTATAAACTGGTACTTCTTTTTATTTACCACCTGACCTGTTTCTAATTCAAATAGTTGTAGTAATTCTATAAGGTATATTATAGATCTTTTACTTGCATTTCTGAAAATTATTAAATCATCAGCATAGGCCAAACAACCTATTCTCGGAGTGTTTTTAGGTTGTCTAAAAGGTAAAATTTTCCCTTCCGACATTCTTTTGTTTAAATTAAGAATAAGCAATTCTAGATATATATCAAATAGTAAGGGGGATAAGGGGTCTCCCTGCCTTAGACTTCTTTTTTGTTTGAATTCTTCACCTATATTTCCATTTATAATAATTCTAACCCAAACATTCGAAACACATATATAAATTAAATCTATGCATAATTCGGAGAAACCATATTTTCTCAGTACAAAGCAAAGTACATCCCATTCAACCCTGTCAATGCTTTGGACAATTCCAGCTTGATAGCTAGATTGTGCCCTCTTGTTTTAGCTGAAATGTTTTTCATCATTTCTGATGCTAACCTAATATTTTCAATCATCAGTCTGTTTTTAACAAACCCCGTTTGTTCTTGTGAGATTATTAATGGCAAAATATTACTTAACCTGTTCTGAATTATTTTGGCTAAAATCTTATAAATCGCATTACACAAGCTTATTGGCCTGAAATCCTTGCATATTTGTGGGGCGTCTTTTTTAGGAATAAGAACTATGTATGAGTTAGCCCAGGCTTTAGGGATATCTGCACCGACGAAAAAGCTGGCAATTGCTAAAACTAGATCATGTTTAATAATGGGCCAATTTAACTGATAAAAATAGTTATTCTAGCCATCTGGCCCCGCTACACTATCTTTATCAAGATTAAAAACCGCATTTTTTACCTCTTCCTCCTCTGGTATATTTTCCATCATTTGATTCTGATCTTGTGTAATGGAAGCCCTGATCTCATGCATTAAGGAGTTCCCTTCGTGAGACACATGCCCACATAAGTGTGATTTAAAAAAAACCTCAAAGAGAGTTCCAATTTGCTTGTCTTCTTCTATCCATTTTCCTTCCGTGTTTTTTAAAGCTTTAATTCTATTTTTCTAAGTTTTTATTTTACTCATATTATGAAAAAATTTAGTGTTTCTATCGCCTTCTTTTAGCCATTTAATTTTTGCTCGTTGTTTCCAATATAGCTCCTCCATATGTATTTTTAAGCTCAATTCAGCTTTAGCCTTATTTAATTCTTGTCTAATCTTATCATCATTTATATTATCATATTCAATTTCTAATTTTTCTACCTTCTCTTTTGCTTGTTTTATTTTCAGATTTATATTCCCAAAAACTTTTTATTCCATGATTTTAAATGTTTTTTAAGTCTATTTAACTTGAACATTAGAACCTGCATCGGTTTACCCTGTGCTGGCTCTGACCAAGATTCTTTCACCAATTTTTCAAATTCTGGATGCTTTCCCCACATATTTTGAAATTTAAAGCTTCTTATGCTCCTTTTATTATGATGAATAGTTATAAGAAATGGAGAGTGATCTGAACAGGTTCTGCTTAAATGCCTAAGCGATGTAGACCCGTGCGAGGCTGCCCACTTAGCATTACACATTACCCTATCCAGTCTGGCCCAAATTACCCTTCTTTTACTCCAGTTGTTACACCAGGTGTAATTTGAGCCCGTATAAGCTATTTCCATTAGACTTGATTTAGAGATCGCCTCATTAAATTGAGACATTGCTATTGTGTTTGGAGTTTTTCCTCCCTTCTTCTCTAAAGAGCTTCTAATTACATTAAAATCTCCTCCTATTAACCAATGAGTATTTTTTGATGCTATATCCCGCATTTCCTCCCATAAAACCAACCTAGCTTTTTTATCATTTTTAGCATATACCACCGATATTATATCTTCTGTATTTTTATTCATTTTAAAGTGTATTATTTGTTCTGTGTCTTTTAATATTTCAATGTCTAGATTATTATGCCACATTAACCAGAGTTTACTATTTAAATTAGAAAATGAATTATTATACCCTAATATTCTACTATATTTTATTATTTGATCCTGCTGTGTCATAGATTCTGCTATAGCTATTAAAGCAATTTTATATGTTTTAATCAGATTTTTAAGCCTATTTATCGAAGGGTTATTTGCCACCCCTCTGATATTCCAATACATATATCTATCCATTAAAAACTAATTTGGATTGTAATCTAGTTATGCATTTTGAATCATATTTTTTATATTTCCTCATATTTCTCACACATTTGGGAGGAATAGATTGAGATAATACATTATATTTTTCTAGTTTACCGAGTTGCATAGTCATTCTCTTTATGGGATCCATAGATTGAAATTTATTTAAATTTTCACCAATTTTATCGTACATTTCTAAATCATCCTTCGCTTCTCCTAAGTAACTTTCTTTCTTAACTTCCTCTATACCTAATTGAGGGCAACTAAACACCTCCGAATCTTCATCCGGAAAGTCTAGGAGATCCTCCTCTATCCAGCTGTAATCTTCTATTTTTTTTAACACCCTTCTATGTTTATTTTTCCTAGCACTTTTTCTTCTAAATTTCACCACCTCCCATCTCTCTTCCTTATTCTCTTCATTACTACCCTCTATGCTTACCTCCCTAATGTTTCCATCTCCCTCCTCCTCCAAGAAAAAACTCCCATTCTCTCTCCTACTCTCCTCTTCTTCATCCCCTAAACCTAGAGGTTTCGGGGCCACATCCTCCCTCCTTATCCATGTTTCTACTTTTCTTATTGCAGCTACTTGCCCTTTCACCTTTCCTAACGGCTCTCTACCTATTTTACATTCAGATTTATTGTGCCCAAGCCTATTACAGATTAAGCAATATGAGGGCATGTATTCGGGTATGACATTTTGCCAATAGCCATTGTTCTGCCCATCTTCTCCCTCTCCTATCCAAATTTCATTAGGCAGAGGTGTAAGGAGATTACACTCTACACATACTCGAGCCTTACTAGGCCGAGTTAATGTCACAGTGGCCTCATCCCGAAGCAAAGGTTTGCCCAAACAAGAGGTTATCGCATAAAGAGGATTAGCATTAAACAGGTATATAGGAAGGTTTGGCAAAGAGAACCAAACCGGAGCAACAGGCGCCTCCACCTTTGGACTGAAGTCCTTTGTCCATTTCAGCATGCGCATGAGGAAACCACTTACTTGCCATGCTCCACGGTACCATATGCGATAATAATCATCAACTGAAAAACACTGAATAAACACATGTTTCGCATCATAATCGGCCAGCTTTACCCTTCCCATGAGCTTCAGAGAGGAGAAGAACTGTTGTATATCGCTCGGGCGAGGCCTGCAATGGGAGAATTTGCCGATAAGCATGTATTGATAAGACTCCTTGAGCTTCTGTAACTCGTCGGCTGAAAAAACGATAACGGGGTTCCCGTTTTTTGCTACGAAAGTGCGCGAGTATGGTGCGGGCTCCTTTGTTATCAAGGCAAATGATTTATTCTTTGTAAATAAATCATTTTGCTCCATTTTGCACTTGAAAGGAGCTTGATTTGAGCTCAAATGGCGGTTTTCTCTCTCTAGAAAGAGGGATTTTCTCTCTCTACTTTCAGACTTGAAGTTAGCATACGGGAATCACCTATAACGAAGACTTATTCTTCATATACTTATTATTATTATTATTATTCTTCTTTTTATTCTTCTTTTTATTCTCATTCTTCTTATTCTTCTTTTTCTTCTTATTCTTCTTTTTCTTCTTATTTATTTTATTTTATTATTCTTCTTATTCTTATTATTCTTATTATTCTTCTTATTATTTTTATTTTTCTTAATCTTCTTATTCTTCTTTTTCTTCATATTCTTTTTATTGTAGTTCTTTTACTTATTCTTGTTATTCTTATTATTCTTCTTATTATCCTTATTCTTCTTAATATTCTTATTCATCATTTTCTTCTTATTCTTCTTATTCTTTATATTATTCTTATTTTTATTATTCTTCTTATTTTTCTATTTCTTCTTATTCTACTTATTCTAATATCTAATTTTTTTAATATTCTTATTCTTAATATTCTTCTGATTCTTCTTAATTTAATTTTATATATTATTATATTTATTTTTAATATTCTTTTTATTTTTGTTACTCTAGTTATTCTTCTTATTCTTATTATTTTTTTTAATCTTATTATTCTTCTTATTCTACTTATTCTTCTTATTCTTTTTATTCTTTTTATTTTTTTTCTTCTTATTCTTCTTTTTTTTTCTTCTTTTCTCTTTATTCTTAGTATTCTATTTAATCTTCATATTCTTATTATTCCTTTTTTTAATACGTTCTTATTCTTCTAAATTTTTTTCGTCAACTTATTCTTCTTTTTCATTTTATTCTTCTTATTCATCGTATTCTTCTTATTCTTGTTAATCTTCTTATTCTTTGTACTCTTCATATTTTTCTTATTATTTTTATATAACTTATTTTTTTTATTCTTATTATTTTTATATATATATATATATATATATTTTCTTATTTATCTTATTCTTATTATTCTTATTATTCTTATTATTCTTATAATTCTTCTATTTTTTTATTTTATTTTATTTTTTTTATTCTTCTTAATATTATTATTATACATATTCATCTCATTCTTTTATTTTTCTCATTTTGACTCTAATTCATCTCTTTCTAAATATTTTTTTTATTCTTTTTATTTTTCTTATTCTTTTAACTCTTCTTATTCTTCTTAATTTTTTTTATTCTTATTATTCATATAATTCTTCTATTTTTTCTTATTCTTTTTATTTTTCTTATTCTTTTAAATCTTCTTATTCTTCTTATTCATATTATTGTTTTTATTCTTCTTAATTTTCTTATTCTTTTTATTTTATTTTTATTCTTATTAATTTTATTCTTCTAATTAATCATATTCTTATTGTTGTTCTTATTCATCGTATATTACTTATTCATTTTATTCAAATTATTATTTTTCTTATTCTTCTTATTCTTTATATTCTTGTTTTATTTAAGTTTTCTTCTTATTTATTTTATTTTTTTAAATTATTTTCCGTTTTTTTCTTATTTTTCTTATTCTTAATATTATTCTTCTTATTTCTTTAATTCTTTTTATTCTAGTTATTCCTCTTATAATTATTATTCTTATTATTCTTATAATTTTTCTAATTCTACAAATTATTTATATTTTTGTTATTTTTCTTAATATTATTATTATTATTATTTATTCTTATTAGTCTTCTTATTCTCCTTATACTTTTTATTCTTCTCATTCTTCTTATTCTTCATATTCTTATTATTCATATAATTCTTCTTATTATTTATTTTTATTATTCTTATTCTTCATATTCTTATTATTCTTCTAATTCTTCTTATTATTTCTTAGTATTATTGTTATTCTTCAAAAACTTTGTATTCTACTTATTCATCTTTTTCTTCTTATTTTTCTTATTTTTCTCATTCTTTTTATTTTTCATATTTTTCTAAATCTTCTTATTTTTCTAATACTTCTAATTCTTTTTTTCCTTCTATTTTTTCGAGTTCTTATACTATTATTATTATTATTATTCATATTCTTCTAAATTTCATATTCTTATTGTTCTTATTCATATTTTAATTATTCTTTTTTTTCTAATTATTTTTTTTATTTTTTTTTTCTTCATATTCTCTTTATATATATGTTTTCTTCTTATTTTATTACTATTATAATAATAATTATTATTCTTATTTTTCTTATTCTTTTAATACTTATTATTCTTCTAATTCTTCTAATTTTTCATATTCAACTTATTCTTCTTATACTTCTTATTCTTATTATTCTTCTAATTCTACTAATTATTTATATTTTTATTATTTTTCTTAATCTTATTATTCTTATTATTCTTATTATTCTTCTTGTTTTTCGTATTCTTTGTATTCTTCTTATTATTCTTATTCTTCTTATTCTTTTTATTCTTCTTATTCCCCCCTATTCTATTTTTTCTTATTATTAGTCTTATTCTTCTAATTAATCATATTCTTATTACTGTTCTTATTCATCTTATACTACTTATTCATTTTATTTTAATTGTTATTTTTCTTTTTCTTATTATTCTTTATACTCTTCTTTTATTTAAGTTTTATTCTTTTTTTTATTCTTCATTTTCTAATTATTATTCTTATTATTCTTATTATTCATTTTTTTCTTATACTTAATCTTATCCTTCTTATTCTTTTAATTCTTCTTATTCTAGTTATTCTTCTTATAATTATTATTATTTTTCTTCTTCTAATTCTACTAATTATTTATATTTTTGTTATTTTTCTTAATCTTATTATTATTATTATTATTTTTATTCTTCTTATTCTTTTTATTCTTCATATTCTTATTATTCTTATAATTCTTCGTATTATTTTTTTTTTATTCTTTTTTTCTTCAAAATCTGTTTATTTTATTTATTCATCTTTTTCTTCTAATTTATTTTATTTTTCTTTATTTTCTTATTTTTCTTATTCTTTTTATTTTTTTTATTCTTCTAAATCTTCTAATTCTTCTTATTATTTTTTTCTTCTATTTTTTCTAGTTCTTCTTATTCTATTTTTCTTATTATTATTCTTATTCTTCTATTTTTAATATTCTTATTGTTCTTCTTATTCATCTTATACTAATTATTCTTTTTTTTCTAATTATTATTTTTCTTATTTTTCTTTTTCTTCATATTCTTGTTATATTTATGTTTTCTTCTTATTTTTTTATTCTTATTATAATAATTATTAGTCTTATTTTTCTTATTCTTCTAATTGTTATTATTCTTCTAATTTTTATAATTTTTCATGTTCTACTTATTCTACTTATTTTTCTTTTAATTCTACAAATTATATATATATTTTTTATTTTTCTTAGTCTGATTATTATTATTATTCTTCTTATTCTTCTTATTCTTCTTATTCTTCATATTCTTATTATTCTTCTAATTCTTTTTATTATTTCTTTTTATTCTTCAAAAGCATTTTATTATACTTATTCATCTTTTTCTTCATATTTTTCTTATTTTTCATATTTTTCTTATTTTTCATATTTTTCTCATTCTTTTTATTTTTCTTAATTTTCTAAATCTTCTTATTCTTCTAATTCTTTTTATTCTTTTTTTTCTTCTATTCTTTCTAGTTCTTATTATTTTATCTTTTTTATTATTATTCATACTCTTCTAATTTTCATATTTTTATTGTTCTTATTCATCCTATATTAATTATTATTTTTTTTCAAATTATTTTTTTTATTTTTCTTTTTCTTCATATTCTTGTTATATATATGTTTTCTTCTTATATTTTTATTCTTATTATTATAATTATTATTCTTATTTTTCTTATTCTTCTAATTCTTATTATTCTTCTAATTCTTATATAATTTTCATATTCTACTTATTCTTCTTATACTTCTTATTCTTATTATTCTTCTAATTCTACTACTTATTTATATTTTTGTTATTTTTCTTAATCTTATTATTCTTATTATTCTTATTATTCTTCTTATTTTTCTTATTCTTCTTATTCTTCTTAATCTTCTTATTCTTCTTTATCTTTTTATTCTTCTTATACTTTTTATTCTTATTATTCTTCACTTCCTTCTTATTCTTCTTATTTTTCGCATTCTTTGTATTCTTCTTATTATTTTTATTCTTCTTATTTTTCTTATTCTTTTTTTTTCTATTTTTTCTTATTATTAGACTTATTATTCTAATTAATCAATCTCTTATTGCTGTTCTTATTCATCTTATACAACTTATTCATTTTATTTTAATTATTATTTTTCTTATTCTTCTTATTCTTTATATTCTTGTTTTATTTGATTTTTCTTCTTATTTTTTTTCTTCATTTTCTAATTATTATTCATATTATTTTTTTTTTCTTATACTTAATATTATCCGTCTTATTCTTTTAATTTTTCATATTCTAGTTATTCTTCTTATAATAATTATTCTTCTAATTCTACTAATTATTTCAATTTTTGTTATTTTTCTTAATATTATTATTATTATGTTTATTCTTCTTATTTTTTTTATTCTTCTTATTCTTTTTATTCTTCTCATTCTTCTTATTCTTCAAATTCATATTATTCTTCTAATTCTTCGTATTATTTCTTTTTATTCTTCTTATTCTACAAAACCTTTTTATTCTACGTATTCATTTTTTTCTTCTTATTTTTCTTATTTTTCTTTATTTTCTTATTTTTCTGATTCTTTTTATTTTTTCTTATTCTTCTAAATCTTCTTATTCTTCTAATTCTTCTTATTCTTTTTTTCATATATTTTTTCTTGTTCTTCTTATTCTATTTTTCTTATTATTATTCTTATTCTTCAAATTTTAATATTCTTATTGTTCTTCTAATTCATCTTATAGTATTTATTCTTTTTCTTCTAATTATTATTTTTCTTATTTTTCATTTTCTTCATATTCTTGTTATATTTATGTTTTCTTTTTATTTTATTATTATTATTATTATAATTATTAAGCTTATTTTTCTTATTCTTCTAATTGTTATTATTCTTCTAATTTTTATAATTTTTCATATTCTACTTATTCTTCTTATACTTCTTATTTTTATTATTCCTTTAATTCAACTAATTATTTATATTTTTGTTATGATTCTTAATCTTATTATAATTATTCTTTTTATTCTTTTTATTTTTTTTATTTTACTTATTCTTTGTATTCTTCTTATTATTTTTATTTTTCTTATTCTTTTATTCTTCTTATTCTTCTTATTCTTCATATTCTTCTTATTCTTCATATTCTTCTTATTCTTCATATTCTTCTTATTCTTCTTATTCTTCTTATTATATTTATTCTTCTTATTCTTCTTATTCTTCTTATTCTTCTTATTCTTCTTATTCTTCATATTCTTCTTATACTTATTATGTTTATTTTTCTTATTCTTCTTATCTTCTTATCTTCTATTTCTTCTAATTCTTCTAATTCTTCTAATTCTTCTAATTTTTCTTATTCTTCATATTTTTCTTATTCTTCTAATTCTTCTTATTCTTGGTATCCTTCTTATTCTTTTTATTATTCCTATCCTTCTTATTCTTCTTGATCTTTTTATTCTTCTTATTCTTCTTATTATTCTTAATATTCATTTTCATCGTATTATTTTTATTATTCTTATTCTTCTTATTCTTGTATTCTTTTTACACTTTTTATTCTTTTTATTCTTCTTATTCTTCTTATTCTTCTTATTTTTCTTATTCTTCTTATTTTTCTTATTTTTCTTATTTTTCTTATTTTTCTTATTTTTCTTATTTTTCTTAATTTAATTATTCTTCTTATTCTTCATATTCTAGTTATTTTTCATATTTCTTTATTAGTCTTATTCTTCTTATTCTTTTTTATTTTCTTATTCTTCTTATTCTACTTATTTTTCTTATTCTTCTTATTTTTTTAATTCTTCGTATTCTTCTTATTCTTCTAATTCTTATTATTCTTATTATTCCTTCTTATTCTTCCTATTCTTTTTTTTCTTCTTATTCTTCTTATTATTTTTATTTTTTTTATTCTTCTTATTCTACTTGTTCTTATTATTCATCTTGTTCTTCTAATTCTTCATCTTCTTTATATTCTTCTTATTAATCTTAAACTACTTATACTTTTTATTCTGATTATTATTCTTTTTATTCTTATTTTTTTCTATATTCTTTTTATTTTTCTTATTCTATTTATTATTTATATTCTTCGTATCCTTCTTATTCTTCTTTATCTTCTTAATCTTCTTATTCTTTTTATTCTTTTTATTCTTCTTATTCTCTTATTCTCTTATTCTAATTATTCTAATTATTCTTATTTATCTTATTATTCTTCTTATTCTAGTTATTCTTCTTATTCTTCTTTTTTTTCGGAAATTTTGTTTTATTATTATACACTCTCTTTTGGCGGAGGAATACCTTTTTTACAAACTAGATGTATCCTTTTCCCTTTTACACCCTTTCTTGTGAAACAAAAAAATTCATGCATGGAAATCTAATAAATTTACAATTAATCTTCTATGATAGCCTATGCTTTGTTATGACTTTTATTGAATTTTGACTGCCATTCAGGAAAATTTGTTGCGCTTGGATCCAGCTGGATTTGCTATCTTTTCTATCTTTCTTCCCATCCTCTTCGGCTCCTTTAGACTTCTTTATATATTGTTCTTTTTCTAGGTCCTTCCACATTGTAAGTTCCTACTGATCACCACCCTCTAGACCTTTTATGACACTTACTTGTAGACCACCCCCACAGCATGTGACACTTAACCTCAAACTAGGCCACTACTACTTACCAAAACTCAACCTACCACCTCCAAAAACACTTAACCTATTCCTACAAACAAGTAGCTGTTTGTCTTGACCAGTCCAGTACTCCCCATCGAGACTCATCCTACCGCAACCCACTCTTATTTATAGACTCTTGCAACCATGCTAACCATTTTCTTAATATATTCATGGCTCATTACCCAGATACTACTTGCAGACCACTTCCAGCATGCTTTAACCATCTGTCGGGTGTATTTTGCTCCCTAATCCTACAAAATTAGACAACACTCAAACAACAAATACAATATAAATTACACTCACTTATCCCAGTCTGCCTACTTGCTCCTGCCTGCCCGTCATAACAGCCTTCCCATACAGACACTTACACACTCTTAAACTATCCTGAAAAGGCTTAACCTTTGCATCCCTTTCTATCTTACAGATTTTTACAGCATAGTTACAATTGCTGGCCACCCGCTTGACATTTACTACAAAATTTTACAAACTCTATACAACTGACTTAATACATGAAAAGAGGATTCTGCAAACGTCTAGATTTCCAGATGTTTTCCTGCTCCATATTCCTACCAAAATTAAATCCCAAAATAGCAGATACAATATACCTTTCACTCTCCTGTGCCGAGTATATATTTCAGCCTCAATGCTCTTGCCTGCCAGCCATATCTTTATGCATATTATAGCCTTCATTGACTCTTACAGACACTTACAAACTCTTGGACTATCCTACTTAGGCTTGAGTTTTGGAGCCCATACTAAAATATAGGTTTTTACATCAGATGTACAGATTCAAATTACTGACACTCACTACATTCATTACAGAATTTTACAGACTTAATATTATCAGCATAATACATAAGCAAAATAGATTGCTTCCTTTTTCACTTGTAGGCTTTCCACCTCTTTTCCATGTATATGCAGTGATCATCAGTTGTTGCTTCACCTGCAGAAGATTAACCTTTCTCCAACGTATTTATTGTTAATCTGCCCTATAACTACTCATTATCTATATGTCCCATACCCTCTATTAATAGGCCCGTATGCATGTTGGGTCCCATTGTATTCCCCAAATTAAATCCCCTATATCTTTCTTAATAAGCCAGCTAACCATTTTATGTATTTCTCCCCTCAGGACTGGAAGAAATGCAATTTTTCCCGGCCTCCACCTATAATTAATTCTATAAGCTGCAAAAGAAAGATTAGTGAACTTTTTAAGCATAAAACAATTTTAGCCCGCTTGTACTAACTTCCTTACAATTATTTTATTTTTAATCTTTAAGTTTTTGAGCTCTAATGTATGGAAACTCATTTTTATCTAATCTTATTAAACCTTTATACCTGTCAGGAATATTATTCTCATCAAAATCCTGATTGCCTATTTTCATGCATTCGTCTGCTAATTTATCAGCTAATACATTAGCCTCCCTAAATATATAAATTATTTCTAATTTAAGTTTAATTACTAATTTTCTAATCTTATCGATATCCTCCTCGAACCTCAATATCTCTATTTTCCCATGCACTAAGTCTACCAATAGATTTGAATCCACCTAGATTTGAATATTTCAGAATCCATTTTGCTTTCAGATTTGTAGACCTTTATATAAGGCCATTATTTATGAGTGTAGAACTGAAGAAGTTATTCCCCTCATTATAAAAGCCTTCATTACTTTACGTTCCTCATTTCTTATTACTCCACCATCTGCTACTCCCAACTTGTTATTCTTCTTATTCTTATATTTCTTCTTATTTTATCTATTCTTCATATACTTCTTATTCTACAAATTATTCATGTTTTTCTATTTCATCTCAATCTTCTGATTCTTTTTATTCATATATTTATTTTTATTTTTCTTATTCTTCTTATTCTTATTATTCTTCTTATTCTTCTTATTCTTTTTATTCTTTGTTTTCTTATTATTATTATTATTATTCTTCATATTCTTTTTATTTTTAATATTCTAATTATTCTTCATATTCTTCTTATTCTTATTATTCTTCTTATTCTTCTTATTTTTTTTATTCTTCTTATTCTATTTATTATTTATATTCTTTCTATCCTTAATATTAATGCAATTCTTCTTATTCTTCATATTCTTTGTAATCTTGTTAATCATCTTATACTTTTTATTCTTTCTATTCATCTTATTCTTATTATTCTTCTTATTTTTTTTATTCTTCTTATTCTATTTATTATTTATATTCTTTCTATCCTTAATATTAATGCTATTCTTCTTATTCTTCATATTCATTGCAATCTTGTTAATCATCTTTTTCATTTTATTCTTTCTATTCTTCTTATACTTCTTATTCTTTTTATTCTTCTTATAATATTTATTTTTCTATTCTTTTTATTCTTGTTTTTTTTCTTCTTATTCTATTTAATCTTCTAATTCTATTTAATCATCTTATTCTTATTATTCTTCTTATTTTTATTATTCATCTTATTAATATTATTCTTCTTATTCTTATTCTTTTTATTCATCATATATTTCTTATTCTTCTTATATATATTATTTTTTTTATTCTTCTTATTCAACTTATTCTTCTTATTTTTCTTTTTTTTAATATTTTTATTCTTCTTATTCTTCTTATTATTCTTATTATTCTTATCTTCTTATCTTCTTATCTTCTTATCTTCTTATACTTATATTACATATTTTTTTTATTCTTCTTATCTTTTATTTGTTCTATTTCTTCTTATTCTTTTTATTATTCTAATTTTTCAAATTCTTTTTATTCTTATTATTGTTCATATTCTTCTTATTATTCTAATTCTACTTATTCATGTTATTCTTCTAATTCTTCTTTTTTTTCTTATTCTTCTAACTCTTATTATTCTTCTTATTTTTGTTATCCTTCTTATTCTTTTTATTATTCTTTTTTTTGAAAAATTTTTTTATTATTAATATTAGCCCTCGCTTTTGGCGGAGGAATACTATTTTTACAAGCTAATTCTACCTAGTATCCCCTTTACACCCTTCCTACTTTTAACCTAAAATCAAAGTAATTCTAACATAATTTGATGAATGATACAATTTTCAAGAATTTTAAAGTTTTGCCTTCCTAGTAAGGCTTTCTTTAATTTCCGAAAGTTGGCAATGAGGCCCTCTTCTTTTTTGTTTTGCTGGATTGTGGCCTGATTTGCCCCAGTCTAGTTTACTGCCTCTTGGTTTGCTCCATTAATCGAGCTCCTTCGTAGCCTTGCGTGTCTGCAACAAACCTCGTCTGCAGCAATCCTCCATTGATCGGACTCCATTAAGCGAGCTCCGGTTCCATTAAACGAGCTTCTTCTCCATTAAGTGAGCTCCTGCTCCATTAGGCGAGCTCCTGCTCCATTAGGCGAGCTCCTTCTCCATTAAGGATCTCCATTAAGCAAACTCCTGCCTAGTCTTGCCCGATAGCCACTTTCTTGCTCCTTCATTTTTTTCCTGTTGCAGCGTCTACCTCCCGCCACTTCTCTATCCCACCTAACTACCATAACCTTCCTACCCTTTTCTCTTCCCAAACCTTTACAAACATTTCACAGACTCCTTGACTCTTAATAACACAAAGCCGTTTACTAACATTACAGACACTTCAATTTATAAAATCTAATATCAAAAACGTTATAGCCACGTCCAAGCCTGGATACCCACCATTTAAAGAAGCTATCCATTAACCTGCAACTCAAGCACATCACAGCACAACAGTGCAACACAAGCTCTAATTTCAAACAGAAAATTCAATTATTTAATTCATAAAATAGCATAGAGCTGAATACGAACCTACAACTCAACATAACCACAATACAACAATCTAACACCCCTCAGGACCAAGGTGCCATCAATATTTTGTTGGTTTGCATAATACATTATGACAATTAACAAATTCTAGATTATAATGTCCATCTACAACCAAATCAGTATATATAGCACAAACATGGATATACGCCCCACAGGACTAGGGTGAAACTGGATATTCAGTATATATAACACAGACCCCACATGACCAGCATAAAACAGAAAGTTCAGTATATATAATAATATCCAGATAGCACAAACTATACACCCCACAGGACTAGAGGGAACCTTAATTAATTCTGATTCGTTTTTCTAATTATTAACTGAACCATTTACAACACACTTTCTAGATTCAAATAACAAGTTATTTTTTACACCTCTCAGGACCAAGGTGCCAGCGACACTCTGCTGGACTGCTTTATTCATTCTGCTAGTGTAAACAAAAATAATTTTCTATGTTATTAAAATTCACAATGGAGCACAAACCTGAGTACTCGCCCCACAGGACTAGGGTGAGCCTTAATCTGGCCTCTCAGGCAGGAAGTGGTCTCCCTTCGGAGCTAAGGGGGACCCTTTGCTTGGCCTCTCAGTCAGGAAGTGAGTCTCCCTTCAGAACAGGGATATTTGTTATCTACTTTCACCTACATTTTAAAGGTATATCTACAAGGCCAAACATGCAGCCTTTTTAAAGTATATCTTTTTTTTAAGTATATCTACATTTTATTATTCTTATTCTTCTTATACTTTTTATTCTTCTTAATCTTCTTATACTTTTTATTCTTCTTATTCTTCTTAATATTCTTTTTCATCTTATAATTTTTATTCATTTTATTATTTTTATTCTTATATTCTTCTTATTCTTCTTATTTAATCTTTTTTATTCTTTCTTATTCTTCTTATTCTTTCTTATTCTTCTTAATCTTTTTTATTTTTTCTTATTCTTCTTATTCTTCTTATTTTTCTTTTTCTTTTTTTAAAGGTTGTTTTTTATTATTATAACCCTCTCTTTTGGTGGAGGAATACCATTTTTACAAGCTAATACTACCCTTTCCCCTTTTTCACCCACTTTGCAAAACTAAAACAAAAAGAGCATAGGTTATCTTAAGATTTTATTCTTCTTATTCTTTTTATTCTTCTTATTCTCATTATTATTCTTATTCTTATTATTCATATTATTATTATTTTCTTCTTATTCTTATTAATCTTTTTATTATTTTTTTTTATTCTTCTTATTCTTCTTATTCTTCTTATTCTTACTCTTCTTATTCTTCTTACTATTCTTATTCTTCTTACTCTTCTTATTCTTCTTACTCTTCTTATTGTTCTTACTCTTCTTATTCTTCTTATAATCTTTTTCTTCTTACTTTTCTTATTCTTCTTACTCTTCTTATTCTTTTTAATCTTCTTACTCTTCTTATTCTTCTTATTCTTCATATTCTTCATATTCTTCTTATTGTTCTTATTATTTTTATTCTTCTTATTCTCCTAATTCATCTTATTCTTCTTATTCTTATTATTCTTCTTTTATTCTTATTCTTATAATTCTTCTTTTCTTCTTATTCTTATTATTCTTTTTATTCTTCTTTATCTTTTTATTCTTTTTATTCATCTAAATCTTATTATTTATCTTATTTTTCTACTTCTTCAATTTCTTTTTATTCTTCTTATTCATTTTAATTTTTCTAATTCTTCTTCTTATTATTATTCTTCTTATTTTTATTTTATTATAATTCTACTTATATCTTTTATTCAAACTATTCTTGTTAATATTCTTATTCTTCTTATTCTTCTTATTTTTTTTAAACAGTATTTATTAATTATAACCCTCTCTTTTGGCGGAAGAATACCTTTTTTACATCCTACTTGCTTGCTACCCATAGCCCTTTACACCCTTTTCTCCTACACTAAGCATTAGTTATTGTAAATATAATAAAGAAAACATGGACAAACATATGCTGATTCTAATCCACATAGAGAACGATTATGAGGTTCTTTAGTAATTTTCAGCATTGTAGTTAACTGCACTTTGTTGCTCATTGAAATATGAATTTTTATCCTTCGATCCCTTTCTACAAACTAGCTACCTTTCCCTTCTTGGGCCTTTAACTTTGTCCAACAGCTTTATGTAACAAGATCTGCATACTTTGATTCTGCAGTAAGTATCTATTAAGCGTGGTGATAGCACTTGGAATCCTCCGTGGGCACCCTTGTACCTGTCACCTGCATACATGCCACAGACACAAAGAAATTTCCAGCCTCCAGCATTCTGCTGGTTTTCCTTCTCTCTGTTCTACTCCTTAAACCAGCAAATTTCTGTTTTCAGCAACTCCATAGTAGCTTTTTGTTGCTCCCACTTGTGGATAGCAACTATCTATATTATACTCAACCTAGCCTACTTTTCTGGACTTCTAAATTACATTAACATAATAACCCAAACTGCAGTAACTTATAACACCAACCACTCCTAACCTTAAACCGTTTAACATGACCAAAATAAAGTTCAAACAAACTTATGAACTATAATACTGGAGACACTTGTGCGCATGTCCTTTCTTCCTGCTTTAGCTGACCTTGCTGCTAAGAAAAAAGTAAAAACACAACAACCAAATATGCAGGTACTTTCTGCAGTGAAATTCCAAACAATGTAATAATTCAATTATACAAAGTCTTCCTTCAGGACCAGGGATACTTGAGTGAATCTGAAACCTGCCCTGTGCTGCTATAAGAAAAAAGAACTAGAGAAATTACAGTGATGACAAAATCTTATGATATATTCTCAAACTTTTTTGGTTATTCGAATGTATGAGAAATCTTTTTTATCTAATTTTATAATACCTTTAAATCTCTTTGGAAGATAGACTTCGTCATATACCTGGGGATCTTTAAATTTTCCTTATTTTGCTAGTTTATCTGCTAAGGCATTTGCTTCCCTATATATGTGCATGGGCGATGCATTTAAGGATATTATTAATTTATTAATTATTTCTAACTCTTCTTCAAATTTCCACATGCTACTTTTGTTATTTACTATCTACCAATATTTTAGAGTCTATTTGTATATCTATATTTGTTAACTCTTTAGAGTAACATATTCTAAGTCAATCCCTTAATGCTAATATTTATGCGTGGAGGGTAGTAGATGCATTATTGAAACATGAGAAGGCAAATATTAAGTGACCACCTGAGTCCCTTAAGACGCCTCCTTCACCAGCTAGTCCTATGTTCTTGTCAAAGCTACCATCGGTGTTTAGAGCTAATCTATCTTTTTCTGGTTTTTCCCATTTAACTACTATAATTTTTAGTTGTTTTGTTTTGGACACCGTGAGATTCCAAAATTTTAGAGTGAGTATCTAGGAGGGGGCTTTGAAGTGCAAGTGGGGAGGATTCCGAGGTGGATTTTATTTCAGTCTTTATTGCTTTCCATATATTTTCATGGTCCATTCTGTGTCCTTTATATCTACTATTATTCCTAGCTTTCCATATACACTAGATAGCAATGTGAGGTATGTTATTTTTAAGCCATTTATGTGAACTATGTTGAAAGCATGCATTACTCCATTTAATTAATCTATTTCTAAGAGGAATACATGCATGTTTTAATCCAATTTCTGATTCTAGTCTCCTCCATATTTCCATGGCTACCTTCCATTGAGAAAACGGATGATCAAGCGATTCTAGTTTTTGCAAACAACATTCACATATCGAGGCAATTTGTATGCCATTTGTTTTTATGTTTTCATCTATAAGAATAATATTTGAGAGAACTTTCCATGTATTAGTTTTTATTTTTTGACTATTATCATTATCTGATATCCATTTAAATAATGGTTGGATTTCCTTTCTACTTCTAACTTTTTCTTTAATGGTTTTTAGTAATAATACTACATCTGCACTCAAAGTCCATTTCCAACCATTTTTAGTAAGTTTGGAGTGTTTTTCCACTAATTCCCTTTGTTTGAGCCTTTGAATCCAAATTTGTGATGCTTTGTTCTTATTTCTGATCCTATATATATCATCCTTTATACAATATTTAGCTCTCATAAATTCCGCTGATAGATTATTATTATTTTTGATCCTCCACCATCTTTTGCATGCCCATGCTTTAGCTAGTTCATTTAAATCAGTAAATCCGAGGCCTGTTGCCTATATTCTTCTTATTTTATTTGATCCTCTACAATATTCTTCTTATTCTTCTTGTTCTTCATAATCGTCTTATTATTCTTAAACATTTTATTCTTCTTACTCTTTCTTATTCTTCTTTATCTACTTATTCTTCTTATTCATTTTATTCTTCTTAATAATCTTTTTCTTTTTTATTCTTCTTAATATTTTTGTTCTTCTTGTTCTTCAAATTCTTCATTTTCTTTTTATTCTTTTTATTCTTCTTATTCTTCTAATTTTTTTTATTCTTTATATTCTTCTTGTTATTCTTATTCTTCTTATTATTCTTATTCTTCTTATTCTTCCTTTTCTTGTTATTTGTGTTATTCTCATTCTTTTTCTTATTCTTCATATTCTTATCTTCTTACCCTTTTTTATTCTTCTGATACTTCTTATTCTTATTATTCTTATTATTCTTATTATTCTTATTATTCTTATTATTCTTCTTTTTTAACTTATTTTTCTTATTCTTCTTAATCTTCTTATTCATCTGATTCTTCTTTAACTTCTTATTCTTCATATTCTTCTTATTCTTCTTATTCTACCTATTCTTCTTATTCTTCTTATTTTTCTTATTCTTCTTATTCTTCTTATTCTTCTTATTCTTCTTATTATTGTTATTCTTATTATTATTATTTTTCTTCTTATTCTTCTTATTTTTCTTATTCTCTTTATTCTTCATATTCTCCTTATTCTCCTAATTCTTCTTATTCTCCTTATTCTTCTTATCTTTTGATTCTCCTTATTCTCCTAATTCTTCCGATTCTTCTTATTCTCCTTATTCTTTTTATTCTTATTATTATTATTATTCTTCTATTCTTATTATTATTCTTATTATTTTTATTCTTCTTATTCTTCTAATTCTTATTTTTCTACTTATTTTTTATTCTTATTATTCTTCTTATTATTCCTTTTCTTATTAATCTACTTTTTTTTTCTTTTTTATATTTTTTTTCTTCTTATTCTTCTTATCACTATTATTATTCATTTCATTTTTTTCTACTTATTCATCTTATGCTTCTTATTCTTCTTTTCTTTTTATTTTTCTTATACTTCTTATTTTTTTATTCTTCTTATTCTTGTTATTCTTCTTCTTATTCTTCTTATTCTTCTTTTCTTATTATTCATCTTATGCTTCTTATTCTTCTTATTCTTCTTTTCTTATTATTCTTCTTAAACTTCTTATTTTTCTTATTCTTCTTATTCTTGTTATTCTTCTTATTATTCTTATTCTTATTATTCTTATTATTCTTTTTGTTATGATTCTTATTCTTCTTATTCTTCTTTTCTTATTATTCTTCATATACTTCTTATTCTTCATATTCTTCTTATTCTTCTTATTTTTCTTATTCTTCTTATTCTTCTAACTCTTCTTATTCTTCTTATTTTTCATATTTTATTTATTCTTCATATTCTACTTATTATTCATATTTGTTTTTTATTCTTATTCTTCTTATTCTTTTTAATTTTCTTATTCTTCTTATTATACTTATTTTTCTAATTATGTTTATTTTTTTAATTCTTCGTATTCTTCTTTTTCTTCTTGTTTTTCTTATTTTTCTGATTCTTCTAATTTTTTTATTCTTCATTTTCCTCTTATTCTTCTTATTCTTTTTTCTCTTCTTATTCTTTTTATTATTTTTATTATTTTTATTCTTCATATTCTACTTGTTCTTATTATTCATATTTTTCTTTTAATTCTTCATATTCTTTTTCTTTCTTCTTATTAATCTTATATTACTTATTCTTTTTTTCTGATTATTATTCTTCTTATTATATATTTTTTTCTATATTCTTCTTATTCTTTTTATTCTTTTTATTCTTCTTATTCTATTTATTATTTTTATTCTTCGTATTCTTCTTATTCTTCTTATTTCTTTTATTCTTCTTATTCTAATTATTTTTATTATTCTTATTATTCTAATTATTCTAATTATTTTAATTATTCTTCTTATTTTTCTTATTCTAGTTATTCTTCTTATTATTCTTATTCTTCTTATTCTTTTTATTCTTTTATTTATTCATATTTTAATTATTCTTCATATACTTCTTATTCTTCTTATTCTACTAATTATTCATGTTTTTCTATTTCATCTTAATTTTCTTATTCTTTTTATTCGTATTATTTTTTTTATTTTTCTTATTCTTATTATTCTTCTTATTCATCTTATTCTTCTTATTCTTCTTATTCTTCTTATTCTTCTTATTCTTATTATTCTTCGTATTCTTATTATTTTTCTTATTTTTTATATTCTTTTTATTCTTATCATTTTTCATATGCTTCTTATATTTAATATTCTAATTATTCTACTTATTCTCCATATTTTTCTTATTCTTCTTATTCTTATTATTCTTTTTATTCTTCTTATTTTTCTTATTTTTCTTATTCTATTTATTTTTAATATTATTTATATCCTTAATATTCCTTATATTCTTTTTAATAGTCATATTCTTTTTAATCTTCTTAATCTACTTTTTCTTTTTATTCTTTCTATTCTTCTTATACTTCTTATTCTTTTTATTCTATTTATTCTATTTATTCTTCTTTTTTTTTCTTCTTATTCTTTTTATTTTATTTAATCTTCATATTCTTCTTATTCTTTTTTTTCTTTATCTTCATATTCTTATTATTCTTTTTTTTCTTCATCTTCATATTCTTATTATTCTTTTTATTCTTATTATTCATCTTATTCTTATTATTCTTCTTATTCTTATTCTTTTTATTCTTCTTATTCTTTTTATTCCTTATATATTTCTTATTCTTTTTATACTTCTTATTTTTTTTTATTCTTTTCATTCTTCTTATTCTTTTTATTTTTCTTATTCTACTTATTCTTCTTTTTTTTTTCTTAATATTCGTATTCTTCTTATTCTTTTTATACTTATTATTCTTCTTATTCTTATTATCTTCTTATTCTTCTTATTCTTCTAACTTTTCTTATTCTTCTTATTCTTACTCTTCTTATTCTTACTCTTATTATTATTATTATTATTATTCTTATTATTATACTTATTATTCTTATTCTTCTTATTCTTCTTTTTTTCTTATTCTTCTTATTATATTTTTCTTATTATTCTTCTAATTCTTCATATTCTTATTATTCTTCTTTTTAATCTTATTCTACTTATTCTTTTTATTCTAATATTATTCTTCTTTTCCTTCTTAATCTTCTTATTCTTATTTTATTTATCTATTTTTCTTATTTTTTTTATTCTTCTTATTCTAATTATTATTCTTCATATTCTTCTTTTTCTACTTTTTTAATGTTTTATTATTATTATAGCCCTCTCTTTTGTCGAAGGATCAATACCATTCATAAAATCTAAGATACTACCCTATGCCCTTTTACACCCTCCTGTCCACTAAAATAAAATAAAGCATTTGGGCTTTTTCCATATACAATAAGATAAGTCTTGCTCGTCCTGTTTGCCTGAAGTCTTTCTCTATTCCCTTTAAATTTTCTATGCTTCAACTTCTATTTTGGTTCGTATAATTCTTCATTGCAGGCTGAACTATCTCCATTCTTTCCTTTTCGAAACCACTCTACCTATTTGGATTATCCTGCTGCCACCTTTGTCCCTCATTTACTATTATATTCAGAAGAAGTCTTCAGCGTAAAGCATTCATCTATTCTGCTATTTTTTCTATCTAGCTCCTGCATAGAATTCCATATTTTTTTTGCTTATGCCGTTAGTTCCCCTTTTGCCTCTCTGATTCGTCTCAATCTCATTTTTTGATCTTCCGCTCTTTCAAACAAGAAAGAAATAACAAATAAGCCATACAAGAAATACATCCATCACATCCTATAGAAAGGCCGCATCCTGCTTCAATCCTTTTTCTTTCCTGTAATTGCCTTCTTTAAACAAGCATCCTGCTAAACAGAAAATAGCAATGCCCTACACTACAGCTATTTTGAGTTTGCTACCTCTAGTTCTGCCTTTCTTCTTCTACCTATGGTTATCTCCTACCCTTTCAAAGATCTAAAAAAATAGTAAATGTAGTAACAAGCATACAATATATCTATTAATCTTGCTTCATAGATCTGGCTTTGTAATTTCTACCCTCTCCTTTTTGTGCCCGTAGAGTGAGGGTTTATTTCCTATTATATTTTGGTCCATATTATTCTTCCTTGCCGTGTGAATAGTCTAGCTACTTGCCTTTTAGAAGACATTTAGATTATCCCAATGCCACATAGCTATAGTATGCTACCAGATTCTGCCTCTCTATGGCTGTTTTGTGTAGTACATCCATCACATCTAGAAAAAGCCTACACTACTGCTATTTTGAATTTACTGCCTCTAGCCCTTCCTTTTTCCTTCTGCCTCTGATTTGCCTCTTTCCCTTACAACAAAGTACTAATATACACCCAATGTCCTGCTCAGTACCATATCCTCTGGTCTGCCTCTGTTGCATCTCCATTTTGTCTCCCGCCCTTACAAAATCCAACAAGCAGACAATAACAAATAAACCATAACAAGCAATGCATCCATCCCATCCTAGCAGCAGCATGTATTGCTACTATTTTGAATTTTCTTCTAGCCCTACCTTTCCCCTTTTGCCTATGGTTATTTCATGATCTTTCAAAAAACCAAACAAACCAGTGATACAAGTAGTAATAAACAGGAATACATCCACTACATCCTGCAAAAAATCCTATTTTATGGTTTTGCCTTTCTAGTTTCTGCCCTCTCCTTTTTTATCAGAATGGAGCATTATCTACTGTTCTAAATCCAGGCCAACCAAAGCAACCCACACGTGCGTAAGACAATAACTTATTAATACTTTATATGTGTATTTATATTTTATGTTTAATCTTTATCTATTTTATACTTTCCACCCTTCTTCCAATGTTTTAGATTTAATTGTTTATTAAAGATGTTAGTGTTAATGTTTTCTTGAAGATTCAAGGTCCCCCCCCGGACATGTGCTTTTAGCTTAAGCCTACCGCACCACTACTCCTATTTTTTAGTTATTACTCTGTGACTCTAAAATAAGAAAAGCCTATTCTATCTAAATTAATTATACCTTTGTATCTGTCTGGAATGTCCTCTCCGCCAAATTTTTGAAAACATTTCTTCCTTCCCTCTTCTGCTAGCCTGCCTGCGAGTGTATTTGCTTCTCTATATATGTGTGTTACTTCACCATTCAACTCTATTAGAGCCTGCCTAATACTTCATATTTTTTCTTTGAATCTCCATAATTCTATCTTTCCTATGATTAAATCCACCAGTAGACGTGAGTCCACCTGTACTTGTATTTTTTGGAATTTATATTTGCTGTAGATTTCCAGGACCTTTTGCAAGGCCATAATTTTCACGTGCAAGGCTGATATACTATTCCCCTCATTGTGAATGCTTTAATGACCTTTCCTTTCTCATCTCTTATAGCCCTTCCTCCTCCTGCCACCCCCATATCCCTTTTTAAGCTTTCATCTGTATTTAAGGCTAGTGCACCTTTCGATGGTTTGTTCTAAGTGAATGTTTTAAAACTTGTTGGGTTTTCCCTAATGGTTTCCAGCCTCCATAATTTTTTAATTTCAACCTCTTTATCCTTGTTGCTAACTCTTATGGGATTGCCTGCTGAAATAGAAGAGCTTTCTCTACTTATTTCTTCTAATATGCTCTTGGTGCTCAATGGAACAATCTCAAATCTACATATATTTTTGGCTTTCCAAATACACCGGACAACTATGTGAGGTATATTTTTTCTAATCCATTTTAATAGCTTGCCCTTTAAGTGAGCTTTCCTCCAATATTTGATTCTGGCCTTAAGAGGTACCTTTTTTTTTCTATGCCCACATCTCCTCCTAATTTGTTTCATACTTCTAAAGTTATCATTCCTATAGAAAATAAATGATATTTACTTTATATTGCCTCCAAGCTTCATTAACACCTGGATGCTAATTTTATGCCTCTTTTGAATATTTGCATCTAGTGGAATGGCATTTGATAGAACTATCCACATGAAGATATTGATTTTCAGTGGCATTCTTTCTACCATGCCAATTTGAAGATATCTTGTGCTTCCCTTTTCTTTCTTATTAGCTTTTAAACACTTTTTAAGAATAATTTTTCTTAGCCATTTAAGGTCCATTTCCATTCGATGTTTACCAGAATCGAGTGCTTGTCCACTATGCTCTGCTGATTCCGCATTAGTTTCCATCATTTAGATGACTTTGATGATTCCCTGAATGAATTATTCTGTGACTTGTATATGGCTCTCATATATTCCACCCATAGGCTAGTATTATCCTTTAAACTCCACCAATTTTTGTAGGCTCAGGCTTTGGTTGTATCATTTGGGCTAATAAGACCTAAACCAGCCTCCTCTTTAGGGAAGCATAGATCTTCCCATTTTTTTCCAATGCAGCCTAAGTTTCCCTTCCTTCTTACCCCATAAGAAGTTAGACATCTCCTTTTCTAATTTATTTATCATCTTCCTTGGTGGTTGTACTGCCATTAGGGTATATGCTAGTGAGCTTTGAAGCACATGCAAAATTAAGGTATCTCTGCCTGGCATGCTTAGCAGGTCTTCCTTACATCCCACAATTTTCTTTCTCAATTTTTTTACTAGGAAGGCTAAATATTTTTCTTTCAATCTACCCTTCGAAGATCAGGCATCCCAAATACATTAGCTCTCCTATCTTTTGTGATAAACCTAGAATCCTCTTTAATTTTTGGGCTATATTTGCCGGTGCTTTCCTTACAATAATAAATTGACATTTATTCTTATTTAAAATTTGTATAGTTTCCTCCTAAACTGCCTGTAGTAGACTTATCATATTATCTAAGGATGTCCTACGAGCATTCAAGAAGATAATAATATCATCCACGTACACTAGTTAGGTCACATTTGGTGTATTCCTTAGCTGTTTATAAGCTAAGATTTTACTCTTCATCGTTTCCATTTTTAGATTTACTATTAATAGTTCAAGGTATATGTTAAATAGTGAGGGTGAGAGTGGATCTCCTTGTCTTAATCCTCTACTTGGCTTAAATTCCCATCCAGCTTGTCCATTTAGCAGGATCTTCACCCTCGCACTAGATACACACCTATATGTTAGATCTATACAAAATTCTGATAATCCTATTTTTTTCATTACATGACATAGAGTATCCTATTCTATCTTATCAAAAGCTTTAGATAAATCTAGTTTGAATATTATATTGTGCCCTCTTGTCTTAGTTCTTATTTCTCTCTTCATTTTTGTGGCTAAAATATATTTTCCATTATTGATCTATTTTTGATGAAGCCCACTTGTTCAACTGATATATTAGAAGGTAAAATCTTGTTAAGCCTACTCTGAAGTAGTTTAGTTACTATCTTGTATATGGTGTTGCATAAGTTTATTGGCCTATAATCCTCACATTTCTGAGGGTCCTCCTTTTCTGGGATCAATACGAAAAAGGAGCATGCCCATTTCTTAATAATATATATTCCCGCAAAGATCCATGTGATGGCTGAAATTAGGTCCTTTTTTATAATATTCCAGTTGTATTGGAAAACCCCATTATTCCAACCATCCGGGCTTGTTTTGCTTTCTTTATTAGAGCTGAAGACTACTACTTTGCCCTCCTACTATGATGGGAATTCCTCAAGCCATTTGTTCTCCTCCTTAACTTTTTTTTCTATAGATTACATTAACAAGACAACCCCCTTGAAGTGTTTTTCAGATAGATAAGTTTTAAAGAACTTTTCTATCTCTCCTCATATATCCACTTCCTTTTCTACCCATTGCCCATTAGTGGTTCTTAAGCCTTTTATTTTCTGCTTTTGAATCCTAATTTTTGACATAACATTAAAAAATTTGTATTCTTATCCCTTTCTTTTAACCATTTAATTTTGGACATTTGTTTACTAAAGACTTCTTCCATGTGGTATATGAGTCATAATTCTACTTTTGCTCTACTTACCTCTACCCTTAATTGCTCATCTTGCAATTCTTCATAAATGTTTCTAATCTTAAAACTTTATCCTCCACTTCCTGAATCTTGTTAGTGATATTTCTGAACATATCTCTATTCCATGCCCTCATAGTGGTTCTTAGGCTAAATAAATTGATTGCTAGAATTTGCATAGGGTTGCTAGACATTGGTGTTTACCATATATCTATGACAATCTTGTCAAAGTCTTTGTGTAGTCCCCATGCATTTTGAAATTTAAATTAGCTTTGCTTCCTTTAACTATTGTGCTAGAAAATAAATAGTGGACTATGGTCTGAGCACATTCTATTTAACTATTTTACCTTTTTATTTTCGAACGTATCAATCACTTTTGAGTTATATAGTACCCTATCTAGTCTAGACCAGATTGCTCCTCTTTTCTTCTAGATATTATACCATGTGTAATTTGAACCCAGGAAGTCGGCCTCAATCAGGTTAGTAGTCACGATAGCCTCACTAAACTGTGCTATAGTTGTATGGTCAATGGATCAACTTTCTTTCTTTTCATGAGGATATCTTATCAAGTTAAAGTCTCTTCCGATAATCCAAGGTGAGTTATCCGGTACTATCTCTTTCATCTCTTGCCATAATATTTTCTTTTCTACCTTGGCATTACTTGCATATACCACCGAAAATATTGAGTTAGAATGTTTTTTTATTAAAAAACTAACCACAGGCTAGCTTCTTTAATTATATCTATAACTATGGCATTACTCCACATAATCCATAATTTTCCATTATTATTGGCATAAGCTTTATCCATACCCATCTTACTTCTATATGTATCTAATTGATTTGTGTTTACCATAGGTTCTCCTAGCATAATAATTTTAAAACTATATATTTTGATAAGTTTTTTTATTCTATTTAATGAGGGAGTGTTCGCTACTCCTCTTATATTTCAAAACAAGCTTTTATTCATCTTGTTAGATAACTGGCTTATTCTCTAGTAGTACATCTTGACGCATATTTTATGTGTTGATATTTGTTCCTATTTTTTTAATTTGTTGAGCTACGCTAGGAGTGATCCACTTTTCTTGTTAAACTTTGTTGTATTTTTCCAATACCCAAGCCAATCACTCTAATGGCTTCCATTGCCTTCTATATTTTTCAGCTCTCCTATAGACATCATCTTTTTATACAATTCAGCATCATCTTGAGTTTTGTTATAATCATGCATGTGTGCTTATTGGGTTCTTTCCTTATTTCTATTCGTGGGCGACCACCTTTTAGAATTCGTCTTTTCCTCCAATAGGAGGTCATCCTCTTCCCAATTATATGCGGCTATCTTTTTTTCTAAAAACCTATCTTTTCTCCTTCCCCTACCCCTCTCTTTGGTTCCTTTATCTGCACCTTCATATCCTGCCCAATCTCTCTCTATTTCTAGTTCTTACGAAACATCTCCCCCCCCCCCCCCAAACTCTTCCTCTGTCAACCCACCCTTCCCCTTATATTTCTTCACCACTTCTATATCTTCCCCTTCTCCTCGACCCTTATCAATTGTTCCTAACCCAACTACTTCAATTTCTATTTTAGTTTCTGCCCCATGCTCACTCACATATTCTCCATTCTTCCGTTGCTCTAAGACCTCCTTCTTCCCCTGCCAATTCTTCCTTGGAGCAGCTTCAACCTTCCCTTCTACCCCAATCCCTTCCACTACCTCCACCTACCTAATCACCTCTCTCCCCCCCATCCTCTTTACATTGCCTTCGCTCTCCTTGTTTAAACACCTCACCCTTCCTTACAACCCCATCAACCATTTCTAATCCCACTATTTCAACTTCTGCCCCCTGCTCTATTCCCACTACTCAAACTTCTACCTTTCATTTTGGACTCTACTCGACATTATTCTCATGCCCTAAGTCCCCCTTTCTCTCCTGCCCTTTTAGAGCAACTTTTACCTTCCCTTCTGCCCCACTCTCTTCCACTACCTCTCCTTGCCTATTCACCTCGCCCTCCCACCCATTCTCATTAACTATCCTCCCCTCCCCTTGTTTTTTCACCCACTCTCTATTTCTGCCCTTCCTCTTTTTCTTATTTAGCTTCTCCCTCCCTGCCACACATTCCACTTCTTCATGGCCCATCTTAGAACATAATGAGCAGTAACTAGAAAGATTCTCAGCTATTAAAGGATGCCAGAATCCATTATCAGAGTCTATTTCTACCTAGACTCTCTATGGGTAAGAAACTAGAAAATTTACCTTCACGCACACTCTTGCCACTTAAGGCCTAGTCATACAGGCTGTGGATTCATCAACGAACCATGGAGTACCGAAGCTTTGGGTAATAGAGAAGAGAGAGTCTTTTTTATTAAGTTTAGAGGAATATTCAGTAATGAAAACCATACCAAGGCTTAAGGAGACTCCATTGATGGGTTAAAATTCGGCGACCATTTGAAAACTTGCATTGGGAGACTTACGATAAGCCACTACCTCCTTAGCCATACTCTCTAATTTTTATGTTTTTGAAAAACATAAATTCTGATACTCTCTCTCAAACCTCTCTCCTAAAATTCTCTCTCACAGGATTTCTACTCGGCTTTATAGGACTCGTAACTCAGGCTCGACTTTGGTTGGTGTTTGCATTGGTATTTGGAAGTTTTTTTTTAAATTTGTTTTATTATTAATATAACCCTCTCTTTTGGCGGAGGAATACCATTTTCACAACCAACTTCTACCCTTGCCCCTTTTACACCATTTCTTAACTAAATAAAACAAAATAGTTATGTAATATTAATTATATTTTTAGAATATTCCCTTCATCATTATTCTCATGCTAGACTTTTGCTAGCTTGATTTTCGTGCTAGGCTTCTGTGACCTTATTATTTTTCCACTGGTACCGACATATTGTCATTGGAATGACAATCTTTTTTGCTATCTCTTCTAGCCCTCTTTTGGTTTTTCTTTTACATATTTGCCTTCCATTTGACCATACGTCGTTCACAGCTTAAGCTCCTATTGTAGCTTTTCTTGTATGTGTGCAAGCCCCTCCATCCCTTGAGACTCTAATTAGATAGACTCTATATCTACCTCCTCTTACTTTACTCTAACACTTATACAAACAAACTTGGTCTTTGGAAGTTGGATTTATTATGCACGTGCTTTACCTTTACACTATTTTATGTGTATTTCTTTTTTTTAATTAGTTAACTAGACTCTTAAGTTTTAACATAATATTTAAAAATAATTAGTTTTTTTACTTTTTCTCTCTTTCTCTCTTTACTCTATAATCTACCCTCTTATTTAAAAAACCAAAAAAAATGATAAATACTAATGAAATTAATTTAAATTTAGAAAATGAAAATCTTACACAAAGGTCAGAGGCTGCTGAAACTTTGGTTTCTCCGGTCGTCTCAACCCAAATATCTAAAAAAACTAGAAGTACTTTTATAGTTTGGACTCATTTTAATATAATAAAATAAAAAAAATGTAGGGGTAACAAAGAATAAATGATACAGTGCAAATATTATAATAAAATTTTAACTTGTAAGAGTGCGTTTGGGACTGGGCACCTTAATAGGCATGCCGAAATATGCACCAAAAAACATTGTGGATTAGATTATAGGAAAATCGAACTTAGTAGTGTATTTTTTGATGCCAGATCTAGTTCAGTCTCAAAGTTTACTCCCTTCATATACCGCATTGAGTTGGGTAGAGAAAACATGGCCAAACATATCATCTTTATGGGTCCTCTAATTAGATATTTGGAAGATCCAAGGGTAGTGAGTATCATGCAAACATATTTTCAGCCTACTTATCATAGGACTCATTGGTCCACATCGTGGAACGACATACAAAAATATTATAAGTTAAAAAAATAAATAATAAGTAATAAATTTAAGATATATAGTGGAGTAGTGTCCGTGATGTCTGATATATGGACTAGCCACAATGATGCATCTTATGCATGTCTCACCACCCACTAAGTAGATTCAAATTGAACTCTAAATAAAAAAAAACTTAGGAATCTTTGTGATTCTTCATCCTTATAATGGCCTGACAATTTTTGAGTATATGATGAAAATATTTAGAGAATATTAAATTCAAAATAAAATTTTTAGTATCACATCAATAATACATCAAATAATGGAGTAGTGATTAATATATTTGTTAGAAATATTAGAGATGGACAATTAGGAGAGATTTTCCACATCAGATACATATATCACATGATTAACTTGATTGTACAAGAAAGGATAAAAGTGTGTTATCCTGCTTTGAACAACATATGTAATTCACTAAAATACATTCGCACGCCTTGCAAAAACAAAAGTTTGGTAGTCTCTGTTTGACTGCAAATCATAAAAAAAAAAAATTCTAATTAGATGTGAGACACCATTCGAATTATATGTACCTAATATGGGAGTCATGTGTTGGATACGAACACGCGATATTCGACTATGTCAATAGTAATAGTGACGAACTTATTTTTGACGACACTGACTGGGCTTTAAAGATTTCATTTATAAAATTCCTAAAGATTGTTTATGATACGACGAACATGTGTTCGTCGGTTTATACTTCCACCACTTTAATTACACTCAGGTGCATATGAAATATTAGTAGCATGTTTAGGAAGTTTCAAGCTGACCCGACAATTTTTCATATGGTTGTTGAGATGAAAACCAAGTACTTAAAATACTAGTCCAACACCCCATCTCTTTATTGTCTCACTGCATGCATGAAACCTATGGTTAAGGTGGAAGGGGTAGATAGTGTTTTGACTTACATTTCCTCGTGCATGAGCTTACTATGATACTAGGTATGGTGGTAGTAGTTGTGAGGCTGTGAATATGGACATGGATATCATATTCAGAGATGATGATTTTTCCATTCAGTTAGTGAGGGGGAAATGATGGGGTGGATCGTCGAATAGGAGTGAGCTGTCTCGGTACTTAGATATCGATTACTACTCAATCCTATCACATTCTAATAAGAAGAATATTGATATATTATAGTTGTAGAAATCATATGAGTCCACATTTCCTGGGCTATCTAAGATGATATGAGATCTACTGACTCCTCTAGTATTGAGCATAGCATCAGAGTTTACTTTTTCTATTGTAGTGAATGTGATTTTGGATAAGTGATAGAGATTAATCTAGATATTAAGAGGCTTTAGCATGCATGAAGGATTAAAAGGATTCGAGCTTTAGCATCTAGGATCGTGCTGGGACTGGGACTATAGTAAAAGCAGAGAAGTTGATTGCTGATGATGATCCATATGATAGTGATTTTGATATTTAGGTTGAGGATGCTAATGATATGATGATAGATGATTAATGGGGTTGCCACTTGATGCCTGATAGTTGATGATTTTGGGATTGTGACACACTGACAACGACACTTATGTATAGTTATGCTTATTTTATGAGTTATGCTTGAGTCTGATTTTTGATTTTGATGTTTTGTAATCATTTTTATTTACATTATATTTGCTTTAGTACGGGCATTTGGCTGTGTGACTTTATCATCTTTGTTAAAACAACTTTGAATTTATTTTATTTTTGTGTTTACGAATTTCAAATAAAAATTTTATAATATAATTCTAATAAATTATAAACTAATTAATATATAATTAAAACAAATAACAAAAAAAAAACTTAATAACTATTCAAAAATTTTAAATTTATATTTTAAATATTTTTAAATATTATCTAATTTATATTTTATAATTACATAAAAATTATAAACAAAACAAAATTTATATTTTTTTAAACCAGCCCGTAAGGGCCTGTTCTGGTCCATACGAGCCTGACCCGGCATAATAAAAAATTGGTTGTGTCGGTGGGCCATGCTGGGCCTGACCTAAAGAAATCATGTCGGGCCAGGCACAACATGGTATAGTAGTTGTGCTGTGCCTGGCCCGACATGATAGCATGGTTGGGCAGCTTAAAACCATGCCAGGCTGGCCCGACACAACCCATTTGACACCTCTATATGGGCTTTAAAATAATAATTATAAAAGCTTGAAAAAAGCATCCAATACATGGAAACAAATGCTTAAACATAAAAATATAGTAGAGAAACATTCGAGGCTAAATAAGGGTGGTTGGAAATAAACATTAATATCACAAGGGGCGTTCACGATTAAAAGTGTAAAGGATACAATTAGAAATAAAAGACAAGTACAAGTAATATATAAATGGGTATGAGAGGGCGACATTGCACAAAAAATTAAAATATTTATGTGGAAATCACTAAATAAAGTATTACCAATATATGAGAGATTATAGAGAAAAGGAATATTACTAGCCTCAAATGCGAATGTTGTGGATTTACTGTTGAAAGCATAGACCACTTGCTATCCATAGGAAAAATAGCATCGGAAATTTAGAAAATTCTGAAAAAAAATGATTATATAAAAGATAAAGAAGTTGAGTTGAAAGATAGACTTGCAAAATGGAGTAGGAAATGTAAAATAAACAATGCCCAAAAGTGGTTCAGGAAGAATGTCCTGCACATAGTAATTTGGCAAAAGTGGAAAGCAAGAAATATGAGAACGTTTGAGGGTGTTATAATGAGGGCTAAAGATATCTTGGCAAAAATTAAGAAAGAATGATATTTTATTATCGGATGTATATCTAGTAAAAGTCAAAAAATGAGAAAGATATTTTGACATGGAGTAAACATGGGTTATAAAGACAAGAAAGGTCACAGCATAGAATTGCAAAATAGTAGTATTGAACAAACTACCTATTGTCACAATAATGCTTAATACAGATGGTATTTTCAAAAAAAAAAGAGATGGGCATAGAAGGAAGAGAGAGTGTGCTGAGAGATGAAGAAGGTAGAATCATTAAAGCCTTTACGATATGGAAAAAAGTGAAGTCAGCATTGCCTGCAGAAATATTGGCATTAAAAAAGGGCTTCAAATTTGGAAAAATGCCAAGTTTAAAAATTTAAGATTCAAGTAGATTCTATATTATTAGTGAGACTAGCCACTAGTAAATTAAAGATGTGGAAATACAAGGACGAAGTTATAAGTATAAGAAAGCTCTTGGAAAAATTAAAGTGCAGCATAGAACATATCTAGAGGGAAGCGAATGTAGTGGTAGACAAATTAGCAAAAGAGGGATAAAAGATGGGGATTAGAGAGTTTAATGTGAAGTGATTCTTTACTAGTTGAAAGGCCTAATGTATCTAGACAGGATTGGATGTCCGTATGTAAGAATGGATAAGGAAAAGAGGCGAGATTGAATTAAAACTAGGCAGTACAAATAAGATACATATATATAGCATCCTGGTCCTAAGGGATGTAAAGAAATAGGTGAAATGTCTTATTGTATATGCCACAGCTTTCTGTATGCCATCTCTGGTTTTTATAGGGGGCATATGGAAAAGTGGGGGTTTGGTTTTGTGATGGGTAAGATAATTTAGTTTTTGCATTTTGGATTGTTAAGTCTTCAATGGGAGCATAAAAGAAGATATGCATGTAGATAGGATCTTGGACCTGTGGGATGTTTGTCAAAAAAAAAGGAAAGAAGGTAAAATATTTATTGTTGTTGCCTCTGTGTTCTGTAAGGTTCTATTTTTGCTATCAGCAGGGGCCATAATGAAATGTGGTGTTTTTGTTTGTAGTATGGTTTTATACTTGTGTTGGTGGTGTTTCTGCTTTGTATTTCCATGATATATGATTGCAGTTATATAGCATCATGATCCTGTTGGATAATCTGGTAAAATCAAGGAGCATCTAGGGAGAGGGGGCTGGAGGCTTCAAAATGGGGAGATGCAGCTGGAATGTTGATTGACAAGCCAATTTTTGTATTATTCTATTGTTTGATACTAAATATGTAAGGGTAAAGATAAATAAGGGGAAATGGGTGAAATGGTATTGTCTTGTATGAATATTGTTTAGGGATTTCTTTTTTGTAGGCAGGATGAAATAAGAAGGAAAGTAGTTAGGGCCTTCTGAACTGAAAAATGTAAGGCTGGAGGAGATAAAAGTGGAAAATAAAATGAGAGGAGGTTGGATATTGAAATGAGGCAGAGGCAAAGGTAAAACTAGTATACAAGATGGAATTACTATTTTATGGGTTGTTGATGTTCATACATGTAAGGGTTAAGGGGACTAAAGGAGAAGTGGGTAGAAATGGTAGAGACATATATGGGAAAGATTGTTTTGGTCTTTCTTTTTTTAAAGAAACGAACACATGAAGTGATTCAAAGCACTAAGAGCAGAAAATGCAAGGCTGAAAGAAATAAAGATGGAAAAAAGTCAGATAGGGATGGAAATTTGAAAATGTGTTGTACAAGCAAGAATGGGTAGAAGACATTAGTGAATTAATAGGAAGATTAGAATACTTTAGGTTGTCTATGCTATTTGGTTGCTGCGGTGGTGGATGCAGGAAGGCATGAAAGGAGATTAAAGGGTGTGTTATAATGAATGAACATCATGAGAGCTCTATAGGATGGAGATAGAGGAATCAAGCTAAAAAAGCGGAACCAGAACCAAATGGAAGGAGGCAGAATATTAGAAAGATAAAGGACAAGGCACATAAATAAAAAGCAGATGTGGAATATTATGCCTATGGGAAGAAGCATAAACAAAGAGATTAGAAGAGGCATAATACATCAATCACAACATAATGGTGGTCAAGGAAATATTGTAGTGGTTTCATTTAAATATGGCTTTTGTTATATTAAGAAAGGATGTAGGGGGTCAATGGGTAGTCTAGAGGTTATATCAATGGTATGCTTCTGCCAAAAGAGAGGGTTATATTAATAAAATACTTTTCAAAAAAATGTATAAAAAGAATAAGAAGAATAAGAGGAATAAGAAGATAAAGAAGAATTCGAAGAATAAAAAGAATAAAAAGTATAAAAAGAATAAGAAGAATAAGAAGAATAAGAAGATTTATAAAAAAAAGAATAAGAAGAATAAGAAGAATAAAAAGAAAAAAAAATTAGAATAATAAGACAAATAAGAAGAATAAGAAGAATAAGAAGAAAAAGAAGATAAATAAGAATAAGAAGAAAAAGAAGATAAATAAGAATAAGAAGAATGAGGAGAATAAGAAGAATAAATAGAATAAGAAGAATAAGAGGCATAAGAAGTATAAAAAAATAAGAAGAATAATAAGAATTAATAGAATAAGTAGAATAAGAAGAATAAGAAGAATAACAAGAATAACAAGAATAAGAAGAATAACAAGAATAACAAGAATAAGAAGAATAATAAGAATAATAAGAATAAGAAAGATAAGAGGAATCAGAAGAACAAAAAAATAAGAAGAATAAAATGAATAAAAATAATAAGAAGAATAATAAGAATAAGTAGAATTATAAGAATAAGAAATAAAAGAAGAAAAAGAAGAAAAAGAAGAATAAGAAGAATAAGAATAATACAAAAAATAAAAAGAATAAAAAGAATAAGAAGAATAAGAAGATTAAGTAGAATAAGAAGAATAAGAAAAATATGAAAAATAAGAGGAATAAGAAAAATTAAAAGAATAAGTAGAATAAGAAGAATAAGTAGAATAAGAAGAATAAGAAGAATAAGAAGAATAAGAAGAATAAGAAGAATAAGAAGAAAAAAAGAATTAGAAGCAAAAGAAGAATAAGATAAATAAGAAGAATATGAAGAATGAAAAGAATAAGAAAAATGAGAAGAATTAGAAAAATGAGAAGAATAAGAAGATAAAGAAGAATCAGAAGAATAGGAATAATAAAAAAATAAGAAGAATAAGAAGATTTATAAAAAAAGAAGAATACGAAGAATATGAAGAATAAGAAGAATAAAAAGAAAAAGAGGAATTAAAATAATAAAAAAAATAAGAAGAATAAAAAGAATAAAAAGAATAAGAAGAATAATAATAAGAAGAATAAGAAGAATTAGAAGAATAAGTAGAATGAAAAGAATAAAAAGAATAATAAGAATAAGAAGAATAAGAAGAATAAGAAGGATAAGAAGAATAAGAAGAATAAGAATAATAAGAAGAATACGAAGAATAAGAAGAATAAAAAAAGAATAAGAAGAATAAGAAAAGAATAAGAAGAACAACAAGAATAATAAGAAAAAGAAAAATAAGAAGAATCAAAAGAATAGGAAAATAAGAAGAATAAGATGAATAAAAAGAATAAGAAGAATAATAAGAATAAGTAGAATTATAAGAAGAAGAAAACAAAAGAAAAAAAGAAGAATAAGAAGAATAAGAAGAATAAGAAGAACGAGAAGAATAAGAAGAATAATTAGAATAATAAGAATAAACAGAATAAGAAAAAAAGAAGAAAAAAAATGAATAAGAAGAATAGAAGAATAAAAAGAATAGAAGAATAAAAAGAATAAGAAGAATAAGAAGAATAAGAAGAATAGAAGAATAAAAAGAATAAGAAGAATAAGAAGAATAAGAAGAATAAGAAGAATAAGAAGAATAAGAAGAATAAGAATAATAAGAATAATAAGAAAAATAAGAAGAATAAGAAATATAAGAAGAATAAGAAGAATAAGAAGAATAAGAAAAGAATAAGAAGAATAAGAAGGATAAGAAGAATAAGAAGAATAAGAATAATAAGAAGAATACGAAGAATAAGAAGAATAAAAAAAGAATAAGAAGAATAAGAAAAGAATAAGAAGAACAACAAGAATAATAAGAAAAATAAAAATAATAATAAGAAGAATCAAAAGAATAGGAAAATAAGAAGAATAAGATGAATAAAAAGAATAAGAAGAATAATAAGAATAATTAGAATTATAAGAAGAAGAAAAAAAAAGAAAAAAGAGAAGAATAAGAAGAATAAGAAGAATAAGAAGAACGAGAAGAATAAGAAGAATAATTAGAATAATAAGAATAAACAGAATAAGAAAAAATGAAGAAAAAAAAAAGAATAAGAAGAATAGAAGAATAAAAAGAATAGAAGAATAAAAAGAATAAGAAGAATAAGAAGAATAAGAATAATAAGAATAATAAGAAAAATAAGAAGAATAAGAAAAATAAGAAGAATAGGAAGAATAAGAAATATAAGAAGAATAAGAAAAGAATAAGAAGAATAAGAAGAATAAAAAGAATAAGGAGAATAAGAAGAATAACAAGAATAAGAAGAATAATAAGAATAAGAAAGATAAGAAGAATCAGAAGAATAGAAAAATAAGAAGAATAAGAAGAATAAAAAGAAAAAGAAGAATAATATGAATAAAAAAAAGAAGAATAATAAGAATAAGTAGAATAATAAGAAGGAGAAGAAAAAGTAGAATAAGAATAATAAGAAAAATAAGAAGAATAGGAAAAATAAAAATAAGAAGAATAAGAAGAATAAGAAGCATAAGAATAATAAGAATAATAAGAAGAATGAGAAGAATAAGTAGAATGTGAAGAATAAGAAGAATAAGAAGAATAAGAAGAATAAGAAGAATAAGAAGAATAAGAAGAATAAGAAGAAAAAGAAGAATAATAAGAATAAGAAGAATGAGAAAAATAAGAAGAATAAAAAAATTAGAAGAATAAAAAGAATTAGAAGAATAAAAAGAATGAGAAGAATGAGAAGAGTTAAAAGAATAAGAAGTAAAAGAATAATAAGAAGAATAAAAAGAATAATAAGAATACAGATAATAAGAATAATAAGAATTAGAAGAATAAGAATAATAAATATAATAAGAATAATAAGAATAATAAGAATAATAAGAATAAGAAGAATAACAATAATAAGAATAAAAAGAAGAATTAGAAGAATAAACAGAATAAGAAGAATAAGAATAAAAATAAAAATAAGATGAATAAGTTGAATAAAAAGAATAAAAATGATAAAAATAATAACAAGAATAATAAAAATAAAAATAATAATAAAAATAAGAAGATTAAGATGAATAATAAGAATAAAATGAATAAGAAGAATAAGAAGATTAAAAATAATAAAAAGAATAAAAAGTATTAAAAAAATTTAGAAGGATTAGAAGAATAAATAGAATAAGAAGAATAATAAGAATAAAAAGAATAAGAAGAATAAAAATAATAAGAAAATATGAAGAATATGTAGAATAAGAAGATTTAGAAGAATAATAAGAATATCTAGAATAAAAAGAATACGAATAATAAGAAGAATACGAAAAATAATAAGAATAAAATGAATATGAAGAACAAAAAGAATATGAACAAAAAGAATTATAAGAAGAATAAGAATAATAAAAGTATAAGAAAAAAATAATGATTAATAAAAATACCAAGAATAAGAATTATAATAATAATAATAATAAGATGAATAAGAAGAATAAAAAAATAAGAATAATAAGAAGAATATGAACAATAAAAGAATAAGAAGAATAAAGAGAATTAGAATAATAAAAAGAATAAGATTAATAAAAAGAATAAGAATAATAAAATGAATAAAAAGAAAAGGTATAAGAAAAATAAGAAGAATAAGAATAGTATGAAGAATAATAAGAATAAACAAAATAAGATGAATTATTAAATAGAATAAGTATAATAAGAAGACTTAGAAAAATAATAAGAATAAGAAGAATAAAAATAATTAGAAAAAAAAGAAGTATAAAAAGAATAAGAAGAATAAGAAGAATAAGAAAAATAAGCAGAATAAAAAAAATCAGAAGAATAAGAATATTAGAAGAATAATCAGAATAAGACGAATTAGAATACTTATAAGAAAATAAAGCATAAAAAATTAGAAGAATAAGAATAAAAATAAAAAAAAAAAATAATAATAATAAAAAGAATAAAAATAATAAAAAGAATAAGAAAAATAAGAAGAGTAACAAAAATAAGAAGAATAAGAATAAGAATAATAAGAAGACTATGAAAACTAAAAAAGAATAAGAACAATAAGAAGAGTAAGAATAGTAAACAAAAATAAGAAGAATAAGAAAAATAATAAGAATGAGATTAATAAGAAGAATGTGATGAAAAACAAAAATAACAAGAATAAAAAAAATAAGAACAATAAGAAAAATAAGAAGTAAAAGAAGTATAAGAAGAATAAGAATAATATAAAGAATAAGAAGAATAAAAGGATTAAAAAGAATAAGAATAATAAGAAGAATAAAAAGAATAATAAGAATAAAAAGAATAAGAATAATAAGAAATATAAGAATAATAAGAAATATAAGAAGAATACGAAAAATAATAAGAATAACAAAAATAATAAGAATAAGAAGAATAAGAATAATCAGAATAAGAATAATTAGAAAATAATAAGAATAAGACAATAAGAAGAATCTTAAAAATAAGAAGAATCATAAAAATAAGATGAATAAGAAGAATTAGTTGAATAATAATACTAAGAATAATTTCAAGAATAAGCTGAATTAGAATAATTAGAAGTCTTAGAAGAATAAGAAGAATACAAAGAATAATAATAAAAAGAAGAATAGTGGGAATAATAAGAATAAGAAGAATAAGATTTATAAAAAAAAATAAAAAGAATAAGAACAATTAGAAGAATTAGAAGACTTGGTAAAATAAGAAGATTAAAACGAATAAAAATAATAAAAAGATTAAGCAGAATAAAAAGAATAAGAAGATTATGAAGAATAATAAGAATAAGAAGAATAAAATAATAAGAAGAATAATAAGAATAAGAAGATAAGAAGAATAATAACCTCGTGGGGCATTTACTCTTGCCTATGAGGCATCCTGGGCACTACACTCTAAAATCTATGCTTTTAAAAGAAGTCTATAGCTTAGCACTGAGATAGGGTTAATAAACTTATAAATTCAGGTAGATTCTACATTACTCGTGGATCTAGTAGCTGAAAAAATAACCTCATGGAAGCAAGAAGAATATATTGGGATAATATGAAATATTGTGAAGGAATCGTATGCAGATATACAACCTATATAGAGGGAAGAAAATGCAATGGCATATAATTTAGCTAGAATATGCCTTCTTGAAGGGGATATTGAGTATGATGAATAAAAAATCCCACCTAGGTTAAAAGGTTTGGCCATGCTCGATAGATTCACATTTCCTTATATAATGGTCAAGAAGGCTAGGATATGAGAGATATTGAGTAAGGGTATTTACTTGGGGTAATGTAGGGTTATGCTTGGTAAGGTTGCAAGAATATTGGAATAACTTATAAGGAGTTTTCCAATGGTTTCCTTCTGTATGGTGGGGAATAGCCTTCTGTGCAGGAGAATGTTTTTGTGTTTATGCATGATGAGAGCAGGATTAGAACCAACTACACAAAGATGTCTCAAAAGATTTGGGTTCAAAATTTTAGGAGAATAAAGACAAGAGGAAGGAATAGGAAAGCAGGGGGCTGGAAGAAATTAACAGTATCACATATGTTTTATGTTTCTATTATGTATTGAAAACATGGGCTGGCTAGGGAATTTGGCAGGTAGTACTAAATAAATGGTAGCAGTAATTGAGTAAAAGGGCAGTGGGTTTAAATTTGCAGGTAATTTAGCAGCACACAAGTAATCATCAATGTATGAATCAATGGCATCTGGGTGCTGTAAATCAGGCAGTGTCTGAGGAAAAATTAGTAACTGAGTAGTGGAGTATGTTCTTTTAAATAGGATGTCGTTGTGCTGTATAATGTGTGGCAATAAGGTGTATAATAAAAAGTATGTAATGGTAGAATGGGTATAAAATTTGTGCGGAAGCAAGACAATAGTATACTGCTACTGTAAAAGGTGTTTGTTAGCTGAATGGATCAGTATGGAGTTATGTAATTAAAGAGTTTGTATGGTAAGTGTGGTAGTAAAGAGTCTATAATGGTCAAGTCTGTAAGTGTGAAAGTAGGTGTCTGTTTTAAGCTATTTGCAGAGGAGCACTTCTACATGGAAGAAGGGGGACAAGAGGCAGGCTGCAGCAGACTGGATCAAGGACATATTTATGTTCAGTAGTCTAGGTTTGATTGTGGGTTGTAATAATAAATTCCGGGGGAAGGGACGGATGGGAAATGGATAGAATATAGGGGTTGTGCTTGTGTTTGTTGCAGGATAGTGGTTGCTACAAATGGATAGAAGGAGTTCATGGAAAGGAGTCTTTTTGGTAAATCCAGTAGGGATAATAAGAGGAAGAAGAGGATCCGGCAGGCAAAACATCCAATGAATTGTGGCCCAGTAAATAACTAAGAGTAGTGGCTAAAAAGAGATCTAGGCAAATAAAAGATGGTTCAAAGTTGCTCATATGTTAAACTACAAATAAAGTTTTTTTTTATGTTTATAAGAAATGGTGTAAAAGGGGTCACGGGTAGATGTAACTTGTATTAATGGTATTCCTACGCCGAAAGAGATGGTATAATTAATAAACGAATTAAAAAAAAGAAGAATAAGAAAAAAAAGTCGAATAAGAATAATAAGAATAATTAGAAGAATTAAATAATTATAAGAATATGTAAATAATAATAATCAAAAGAATAATAAGAATAAAAAAAGAAGAATAAGAATAATAAGAAGAATACAGAGAATAAGGAGAATAAAAAGAATTAGGAGAATAAAAAGAATTAGGAGAATAAAAAATAATAATGAGAATAAAAAGAATATGAATTATTAGAAGAATTTGAAGAACAAGAAGAATAAGAAGAATAATATGAATAAAAGTATATGAAGAATAAGAAGAAAAAGATAGAATAGGATGAATAAGAAGAATAAGAAGAAGAATAATAATAATAATAATAATAATAATAATAATAATAATAATAATAATAATAACAATTAGAAGACTTCGAAGAATTTGAAGTAAGAAAAATAAGAAGAATAAGAAGAATAAAAAGAATACGAAGAATAATAAGAATAAGAAGAATAAGAAGAATAAGACGAATAAGAAGAATAAGAAGAATAAGAAGATTAAGAAGAATAAAAAAGATAAGAAGAATAAGAAGAATAAGAAGAATAAGAATAATAAGAAGAATAAAAATAATAAGAAGAATATGAATAATATAAAGAATATGAAGAAAATGAAGATTAAGAATAATAAGAAGATTAAGAAGAATAAGAAGAATAAAAAGAATAAGAAGAATAAGAATAATAAGATGTTAAGAAGAATAAGAAGAATAAGAAGAATAAGAATAATAAGAATAATAAAAAGAATAATTAGACTAAGAAGATTATGAAGAATAAGAAAAAAATTAGAATAATAAGAAGAATATGAAAAATAACATAAATAACATAAAGAAAAGAATAATAACAATAACAAGAATGAGTAGCATAAGAAGAAATAGAAAAATAAATAGAATAAGAATAATAAGAATAATAACAAGAATAAGAAGAATGAATAAGAAGAATAAAAAGAATAAGAAAAATAAGAATAAGAAGAATAAGAATAATAAGAATTCGAAGAATAAGAATAATTAGAATACTTAGAAGAATATAAAGAATAAGTTGAATTGGAAGAATAAGAAGAATAAAAAGAATAAGAAGAATAATAAGAATAAGTAGAATTATAAGAAGAAGAAAAAAAAAAGAAAAATAAGAATAATAAAAAGATTAAGAAGAATAAGAATAAGAAGAATAATTAGAATAATAAGAATAAACAGAATAAGAATAATAAGAAGAATAAAAAAGAATAAGAAGAATAATAAGAATAAATAGAATTATAAGAAGAATAAGAAAAAGAAGAAGAATAAAAATAATAAAAAAAAATAAGAAGAATAAGAAGAATAAGAAGAATAATTAGAATAATAAGAATAAACAGAATAAGAATAATAAGAAGAATAAAAAAGAATAAGAATAATAGAAGAATAAAAAGAATAAGAAGAATAAGAAGAATAAGAATAATAAGAAGAATAAGAAAAATAAGAAGAATAAGAAATATAAGAAGAATAAGAAGAATAAGAAGAATAAGAAGAAAATGGTTTATTTTTTCAAAAAATGCTCTCAACTCTAGAGAGAGAAATTTCCACTTTATAGAGAGAGAGAAACTCTCCATTGTTGCTCAAATCAAGCTCTATTCAAGGTGAGAATGGAGAAAACTGACCTATTATTAAACAATAAGTCATTTGCCTCAATTGTGAAAGGGACCGCGCCGATATTACGAACTCACGGGAACAAAAACGGGCTCCCGGTTATCATCTTCTCTGCCGAAGAAACTCGAAGGCTCTTAGAACCTTTCGAATACACGCTCATCGGTAAGTTCTCCCATGGCAGGCCTCGTGCGATTGGAGTTCAGAAATTTATCGATAATTTAAAGCTTACTGGGAAGGTGAAGTTCGCTGACTTCGACGCCAAACATGTCGTGCTGCAATGCTCTCTACTGTAGGATCAATATCGCCTATGGCAGCGGGATTTATGGCAAGTCGATGGCTTCCTCATGCGTATACTGAAGTGGACAAAGGATTTCCCTCCTCTAGAAGAGGCGCCTATAACCCCGGTATGGTTTACATTGCCGTTTCTGCCATTACATTTATTTTTTGAAACTTCTCTCTATGCGATATCGTCGTGTTTGGGAAAACCCATGTTATGGAACGAAGCCATAGTAGCCATGTCAAGGCCGAGCAAAGCTCGTGTATGTCTCGAGATCAACCTCTTGACTAAGCCACCTGACAAGCTATGGATAGGTAGTGGTGAAGGTGAACAGGCCGAGGGGTTTTGGCAAACAGTCATCCCCGAAAGCCTTCCTTCCTACTGCCTAAGTTGTAAGAGGCTTGGGCATGAAAATCTATCGTGCAAAGCGGGGGGAGATGAGCAGAACAATGGGCAACGGCATGATGGAGGAGGTAAGAAGGTAATGCATTGGATAAGGAAAGAGGAGGCCCCTCTTCACAAGCAAAATACCCAGCCGAATCTGGACAGTGGAGGTATTCCATGTTTTTCAGCAAATTACTCAAAGAATAATCAAGAAGAAGTAATCCCGACAGAGGTTAACTTGGAGATAGAGAAGGAGGATAGCTTAAATGAAGGATGGGAGGAGGTAAAACATAAGAGAAAACATAAAAAAAGATCCAGAACCAGAATTGTATTGAAAGAAAAACTTAAAGATTATGGGTGGATAAACGAGGATTCCTGGACTTCCCTGAAGATGAATCGGTAATTTTTAGTTGTCCTTCAATTAATAAGGGTGATGTATCTCAAGAGGAGCCTGAGGTGAAAGCAAAGGATGATATACATATTTGCAATGAAGATTGGGGGAATCTCTCAAGAACCCAATCTATGGAGGCCTTGAAGCAAATGGCCATGGTGCTTGGAAAACAGGTAAAATATAATGAGATTAGACATGAAATTACTCACACTCCTAAAACAGTAAGAAATATGAAAAAATACGCTAACATGACTTACGAATCCAAGTGTACAACTCGAGCTCAAGCCAAATTAGGTTTTAATGGATAAATGTCTATATTGGAATGTTAGGGGGGTAGCTAATAGCCCCACGATAAATAGATTAAGACTTTTAATTAAAGAACATAAAATATCATTAATGATTATTGCAGGACCAATGGTCCTGCAAGATCAATTAACTAAATATAGTGAAATTTTAGGTTTTAATAAGGCTTACGCTAATTCAAATAGTAAACTTTGGATTTTATGGCCTAATAAGCTAAAAATTGAAATATTAAAAGATACTGAACAGATAGTACACTTTAAATTAGATAAGAACACAGATCAAATAATTTCAGTAGTTTATGCAAAAAATGACAAACAATCTAAGTTAGCTCTATGGGAGGAGTTGAAAGATATAGCAAGTAGAAACTCTCCTTGGATCATAGGAGGCGATTTTAATATAATTAGAACCCCTCAAGAAAAGAAAGGTGGAAAACCACCGGATAAGGTAGCCATGAAACAATTTAATGACACAATAGCTATTACTAACCTAATGGAAATAGATTTCACTGGTTCTAGATACACCTGGTGTAATAACTAGCAAAAAAGAGGAGTCATCTGGGCTCGCCTGGATAGGATAATGTGTAACACAAAGTGGGTCACCTCACAAGGGACTACGGGGCTAAGACACTTAAATAGAACTTGCTCTGATCACATCCCACTGCTTATCATGATACAAAGGAACCAGGGTAATAAGTCTAATTTTAAATTCCAAAATATGTGGGTAAAGCATGCAGGCTATGAAAGTCTCATCAAAGAGTCTTGGAAAGAGCCTGCAGAGGGCAAGCCAATGCAAGCTCTAATAATTAAGCTTCTAAGGCTAAAAGCCTGCTTAAAAACATGGAACACAGAGGTTTTCGGAAAATTAAATCAGGAGCTAAAAAAAGCAGAAGAAAAAGTAGCCAAGTTGGAACAAGATTTTGACTCCATTAATAATAATGAAACTCGGTTAGAACTAAGTAAGGCTAAAGGTGAACTAATATTGAAATTACACATGGAAGAAATTTATTGGAAACAGCGTCAAAGATTAAATGGTTAAAAGATGGCGACCGTAATACTAAATTCTTTTATAATATGACTAAAATAAAATCTCAAAAGAATAAAATTAAAAGTGTAAAAAATGAAGAAGGAAAATGGGTAGAAGAAGAAAAGGAAATAGGAACTCTTTTTAAAATTTTTTTTGAAAACCAATTATGCAGTCAGTCACGTAGGACAGATAATTCGCTAATGCATGAGATTAGGGCAACCATTACGGAAGCCCAAAACCATTTAATGGAATTGATCCCGGAAGAACCAGAAGTTAAAGAGGCAGTTTTTAATCTTGATAAAGAGAGTGCCGCAGGACCGGATGGTTGGAATAATTATTTTTTTCAGTCAAACTGGCACACGGTTAAAGCTGAGCTAGTCCCTGCAATTGCAAGTTTTTTTGTAGGTGCGGAAATCCCAAAATCATGGGCAAAATCTTTTATAGTATTAATTCCAAAAAAAGAATCGTCACAGTAATGTGAGGATTACTGACCTATAAGTTTATGCAATGCTATTTATAAAATTTTAGCAAAAAATATTACAAAATAGACTAAGCTTAATTTTAGCCTTCAATAATATCTCAGGAACAAATGGGTTTTGTCAAAAATAGATTAATGATCGAAAATATAAAACTTGCATTAGAAATGATGAAAGAAATAGGAGGTAAATCAAGAGGAAACAACTTAGTGGTTAAGGTGGATCTATCGAAAGCCTTCGATAGAGTAGAATGGGATACCCTTTGTTTTGTGCTGAGAAGGTTCGGATTCTCTGAACTAACCATAGATCTAATATACAGATGCATTTCAAGTACTTGGGTAAGAGTGCTCATAAATGGAAATATAAGTGAGGAATTTAAACCAAATAGATGTATAAGGCAAGGAGACCCGTTATCCCCCCTTCTTTTTGATATCTACTTAGAATTATTAATTTGAAACCTGAATAAGAGAATATCCGAAGGTAAAATAATGTCATTCAGACAACCAAGGAATACACCTAGAATAGGCTATTTAGCCTATGCGGATGACCTTATAATTTTTACAAATGCTAGTACAAAGTCATTAATGAATCTTATGGATCTTCTTCAAATATTTGAAAAGGAAACAGGTCAAATCGTAAATAAAAGCAAATGTCAGTTTATGCTTGCTAAATATGCAAAATTAAAGTTAGTAGATAAAATCAAAAATATCACAGGCTTCTCAGAAATTAAAGGGGCATTAATGTACTTAGGTTGTCCGATATATGAGGGGAGGTTGAAGGAAGAATATCTAACTTATCTTCAAGATAAGCTAAGAAAGAAAATAGCAGGATGGAAAGAATAGCTCCTGGGATTTGGGGGGAGGATAACGCTGCCCTCACATGTTTTACAAAGCACACTAACACATATTTTATCAGTAATACATCCCCCTAAAAAAATTATTAAAAAACTTGAATCAGAAATGACAAACTTCTTATGGGGTAAAAAAGAAGGTAAAAATAAATTACATTGGAAGGACTGGAAAGGCATCTGTTACCCAAAAGAGGAAGCAGAATTAGGTCTAATGAGCCTTCAGGACTCGGTCGATGCCTGGGATTGCAAAGGCTGGTGGAGACTTAAAGAAAGTGATAATCTTTGGGCTAAATACATGCGGGCTAAATATTTAGATAATAAGAATAAGAGCCCTAAGAAAGCTTCGTGCAGCTGGAAGGCAATGGAAAAACAAAAGGAGATAGTAGACTCACACTCCATGCTAAAGAAGAGTGGCTGGAAATGGACTTTAACGCCACAAGGAAACTTCTCCCTAAAGTCGGCAAAAGATCTGGTCAGAAAGAAAAAACCGGCTCAAAATTTATTCAAATGGGTATGGCAAGAAAACGTCCCGCAAAAAATGCGTTCCTTCACATGGAAGGCTCTAGTGAATGCTATACCGGTAGATAAGAATGTACAAAACAAAGGGATAAAAATGGCATCAAGATGTGAATGCTGTTCACAAGCAGTTGAAACAACCGATCATTTATTTTCCAATGGGCCAATTGCAGCGGAAATATGGAGAGAGATGGAGGGGGAAAACGAATAAGTAATAAAGATGATGGATTAATAGATAAAGTTAAAAAATGGGAAAGTGTAAATACGAAAAGCCCCACTAGAAAATGGCTTAATCAGAAATTACCACATCTAATTATTTGGTGCATATGGAAATCTCAAAATAAAAGTAAATTTGAAAATAGAAGGATGAATTTAACAGAAATAATAAAAAGATATTAGAAAGGAGATAAGTAATATATCAATAATGAAACCCATAAAAATAGAGGAAAAGAAACAAGAAAAGAAGCTTGAGAAAACATGGGATCTCACTTATAAAGTTATAAAACAGCAATTGGCTAAATGTATACATTGGAATACTCCACCGGTTGGCAAATTTTCACTTAATACGGATGGTAGTTTTAACAGGGACACTGGAATAGCAGGAGGAGGCGGGGTAATTAGAGATCATAAAGGGACAGTAAAGAGAGCTTTCACCATATCTAGTAGAGCCTCTTCTGCCCTAGAATCAGAAATTAAAGCTTTGAAATCAGGGTTTGAGATATGTAAGAAGCTAAATTTTAAAAATATAGAAGTTCAGGTAGACTCGAAATTATTAGTCGAAACAGTAATTAATAATAAAATCTTATGGAGGTATGAAGAGGACCTAGAAGTAATTTTTAGCCTTTTAGATGAATTGAAGGCTTCAATTACACACATATATAGAGAAGCTAATGATCTAGCTGATAGCCTATCTAGAATAGGCTCTACTAGAGGAGATATAGAATATAACGTGGAATCCATGGCACACAAACTAAAGGGAATAGCATGTTTAGATAAAATGACATTTCCTTATATTAGAACAAATAAGCAGCCTAGGAAGGTATGATAAAGACTTGATTTCCTGTTGGATTTTTGTGCTATACGACATTGCAGGGGTATTTCTGTCCTTGCAAAGCAAGTCCAAAAGAAAAATAGAAGGCAAAAGGTAAGTGCTGGAATTTTTTCGTCTTGCAGGCAAGTTCACGCCCTACTGAAGTGAAACATCAGCCTTACCGACCCATGTGTTATAAAATTTCTGGGTTATCTTTGTTTTATTAGATGTTAAAGTTTCACACAAGGTTTGTGTTATTTTAATAGAAGTTTAAGGAATAGGAAGGGTGGAGGTTAAGTCAGTTTTAAAATAAACTTATAATATAATTTTAGAATAATGAATCTAAAAAAGAAGCAAGTAGGTTTGAACTATGTATGTGTTAATTTTGAATTTTTTTTAGCAGTGCAGCTCCGGCAGAATGGTGCACATGTATAAATACGTATCTGGATTCTCTTTGCAGGATGAAGATGTTAAGAAGGAGCCTTGTGTTTTTAATTCGATAATCTTGTGGATTTTATAGGTTAAATAATGAAGTTTATAGATACTTTGCATTGATAAGCTCATATACCATAAGATGTCTATCACTGGGTATTGACTGCTGCCCTTCCCGACTGATCACCTGGTCCTGTGGGTGATCACCTGGTGTGCGGTTTACTTGTGATTGGTTGTGGTTAAGTTATCACTTAACAATTTAAAGGGAACAGCAAAGCAGTATAGGAATGCCAAAGTAAATGGGAGGGAACAGAGAAATTACAAATGTCTAACATGGGACAAGGGTAAAAGGGTGATAAGTTATTTTGGAGGCGCGTTCGTTTTTCTCTTTGAATATTGCAGGCTCAGAAGTGTATAAAAGAAGAAGGAGCACGACTGGAAATCTTTTGGATCTCCGTGAATAGCCGAGACACGGGGAAGACAAGAGATAGAGGCTGAGCACGGTATAACTTCCGAATATTACAAAAATTTTAAATGAGAAGGTGGGCTGATAAGATGACCTGAAAATAGCAAAACGAGAACGGGCCGAAAATTAAATAAACTAGAGCAAAGCCTCTAGTTTATAATAGTTAAATTATATAAGCGAATAAATGTTTTATTTGAGCAAGTTTTTATAATTTAATATGCGAGTTTGTAGATTAAAAATTAAGATGGGTGTAAGAGGGCTATGGGTAGCTATAGGTTGTAAAAATGGTATTCCTCCGCCAAAAGAGAGGGTTATCAATAATAAAACGAATTTTATAAAAAAAAGAAGAATAAGAAGAATAATATTACTAAGAAGACTAAGAAGAATAAGAAGAATAAGAAGAATAACAAGAATAAGAAGAATAATAAGAATAAGAAAGATAAGAAGAATTAGAAGAAAAGAAAAATAAGAAGAATAAGTAGAATAAAAAAATGAAGAATAAGATGAATAAAATGAAAAAGAAGAATAATAAGAATAAGTAGAATAATAAAAAGGAGAAGAAAAAGAAGAATAAGAATAATAAGAAAAATAAGAAGAATAAGAAGAATAAGAAGAATAAGAAGAATAACAAGTATAAGAAGAATAAGAAGAATAAGAAGAATGAGAAGAATAAGTAGAACGAGAAGAATAAGTAGAATGAGAAGAATAAGAAGAATAAGAAGAATAAGTGGATTAGGTAGAATAAGAAGAATAATAAGAAAAAGAAGAATAATAAGAATAAGAAGAATGAGAAAAATAAAAAGAATAAAAAGAATTAGAAGAATAAAAAGAATTAGAAGAAAGAGAAGAGTTAAAAGAATAAGAAGTAAAAGAATAAAAAGAAAAATAAGAAGAATGAAAAGAATAACAAAACTAAGAAATAATATTAAGAATAATAAAAATAAGAAGAATATGAAAAATAAAAAGAATAAGATGAGAAAAAAAGAGAGGGTTTTCATTACATTCAATTTCTAGAGAGAGAAAGTTGAAATTCTAGAGAGAGAAAGCTTCGATTGATCGAAGCAATTGGGAACTCAAGCTGAAAATTGAAAAAATTGATTATCTTGCATATACGAAATCATTTAATAACACTTATAAATTAACCGCACCTCCCATACAATTATTATCGAAGAAAATGCCGATCCCTCAATATTTTTTCTCTAGAAGACAACGAAAAACTCTCTAATCATTATAACTACACTCTCATTGAGAAATGTTTTCATGGGCATATGCATCTTGATGAAATAAATGATTTCATCTCTTTGTTAAAATTCAAAGGCTTGATTAAACTGTGTGCGATTGATTGTAAGCATGTATTGTTAAAGCTCTTCATTGAATAAGATTTTCTGTGTCTGTGGCTTAAAAAAACCCAAGATATATTGGGATATCCCATACAGGTATTTAAATGGACACCAAATTTTTACATTAAGGAAGAAAACCACCTTATGCCGGTATGATTTCTTCAACCTCTTCTACCCATTCATTTATTTAAAAAAGCTTCGCTCTTCTCCATCTCTATTCTCATTGGAAAACCATTATTAATGGATGGAGCCACGACCAATCTCTCATGGCCTAGTGTGGCCAGAGTTTGTATTGATGTTAACCTTCAATTTCATGTCTCACATAGAATATGGATTGTCGAGAATTAGCAAATAGGTTTCTTGCAAGCAATAATTCCAGAAATGCTTCTCATGGCCTACTGTGATACATGTGAGAAAAGAGGACAAGAAATGAAAAAATTCCTAACTAATACAAAGAAATATAAAGAAGAACAAAAGAGGGAGGTCTAGGTCAGTAAGGAAGAAAAAATGAAGAACCATGAGGTAATTAATAAGGAAGACATGTAGAAGGAGGGTCCAGAACCTCCTACTCTTAAGTCTTCTATTACAGAAATAAACAAGGATCCTGTGCAACCTTCTGCACAAGATATTTATTCCCCAGAAATAGCAAGAATAAGAAAAATGATGGATAAAAATGAATAACTAGTGATTATAACTCGAAAACAAAAGATAAAATAGTCAGTAAATATAGAAGAATGGTTTACTGCTTTAGAAATGGGCTCGGATTCTGATTCCATTAAAACCTGTAACAATATGCAAACTGAAATAGAAACAAAAAATGTGAATTACTCTAAAGATGATATCGATGTAGAAAAGAGTAGAATGACAATTAAAATAGAGAAAGGGCTATAGAAGACTTAAAAATTATAAGTCTACAAATGGATAAAATGCTCAAATGTAAAGAAATTCAAGAACATAACCTCTTAAAAAAGATCAGAAATTCAAAAAAACATTTAAAAATGTCATATCATTCAAAGTGTAAGACAAGAACTCAATTAAAATGCATGAATAATGCATAAATACCTATTCTAGAATATTCAGGGAATAGCCAATTCCTCTTCCTTAAACAGATAAAAGAAAATGATAAAATGCTATAATATTTCACTACTAATGTTAATGGAGCCAATGGTGGAAATAAGTCAGATGGAAATTTTCAAAAACAAGCTAGGTTGCAATAATGATTTCTCTAATAAAGTGAGTAGAATATAGGTCATATGGAATAATTCTATAGAAATCACTTGCATTGAAGAATATGATCAAATTATTAATCTTAGGCTAATTAAAGGTGTAAAAGGTTTTATTTCAGTAGTGTATTCTAATAACACTAAAGAAAAAAAAAGGAACTATTGAAAATCATGGAGGATACCTCAAATAAAAAAACTCCATGGATAATAGGAGGTGACTTTAATACTATCAGAAATGTGGCAGAGAAAAAAGTTGGTAGACCAATTAATGCACAAGCTAGTGATCATTTTAATGAAATGATGTCTAGTTGTAATCTATTAGAGGCTGATTTTTTAGGTTCAAACTACATCTAGACTAACAACCACAAAAAGAAAGGTGCTATCTGGTCTAGACTGAATAGAATCCTTTTCAATAGAAAATGGATAGATTCTTTTGGAAATATAGGAGTCAAACACTTGAACAGAACATGATCAGATCACAAGCCACTCCTTTTTAACCTGCAAAAGATAGAACTCAAAAAAACATCTTTCACTTTCCAGAATAAGTGGTGCTTGCATAAGGACTTCCAAGACATCGTGAAAGAGTCTTCGTCTCAGCCAGCAAAAGGCAACCCAAATTAAATTCTCATAGAAAAACTAAATAGATCGAGATCATGTCTAATAAATTGAAATTCAAAAAAGTTTGGTAATATCAAAAAGTTCATCATAGAAATAGAAAAAAAAATTGACAAATTAGAAAAAACATATGATAAAAATCAAGGTTCGAGCAATCGTTGGGCTCTTAATTAAACTCAAGGTGAACTTGAAGTAAAATTACACATGGAAAAGATTTTCTGGAAACAAAGAGCAAAAGAAAATTTTTCCAGCTAGTTTCAAAAATTAAGAATAAAAAAGATAAAATAATTGGAATAAAGAATAATGAAGGAATATGCTTAGAAAATAAAATACAAAATAAAGATTCTCTAGAAGATATATATATGAAACACTATTATGCGATAAAGAGAATCTTGAAGGACAAAAACAATTGCAAAACATAAATAACAAAATCAATGATGAAGATAATTAGAACCGAATGGAATTCTCGGTAGAAGAAGAAATCAAAAACACTATATATAGTATGGATAAGGATAGTGCAGCTGGTCCAGAAGGCCGGAATATCATATTTTTTCAAGCATGCTCGGATATTATAAAGGAAGATATTATTCATGTCATTTGGTGGTTCTTTTGTGGTGCAAAAAAAAGTGGGCATTAACTCATATAGTCATTATTCCTAAAAAGAAAAATCCCCAAGGAGGAGAGAATTACCGACTATTTGTCTATGCAATTTGATTTATAAAATCCCGGCGAAACTATTGCAAAATAGATTAGGTAATATTCTTCCCAAAATTATTTCAAAGGAATAATCAGGTTTTATAAAAATAGAATAATCATGGAGATTATAGGCCTGGCTAAAGAACTCATGAAAGAGATATCCTTTAAAAGATAGACGACATAATGTTATATTCAAACTAGACCTTTTGAAAGCCTTTGATAGAGTAGACTGGTAGGCCTTATGTTTCACTATGAGAAAAATGGGATTTGCAGAAGCATGGATAGATTTAATCTTTATATGGATATCTAGCACTTGGTTCAAGATTATCATAAACGAGGAGAAAGGACAAGAGTTTAAACCTACTCGAGGTTTAAGACAAGGAGACCCCTTGTCTCCCTCACTCTTTAATATATAACTGGAATTATTTATAGCTTATCTAAAAAGATAAATGAGTAAAGGAGACAAACTCCTTTACAGGCATCACAAAGATTCTCCATAGATAAATTGTCTAGAATATGCATACGACATCATATTATTCACTAATGGTAATAAGAAATCCATAAAGAATTTAATGAACAATTTTCAAATAATGGAAGAAGAAACGGGATTAAAGCCGAATAGAAACTAATGTCAATTTAAAATATCAAAGAAAGCCCCTCCTAGTTTAATTCAAAAGCTTACTGAAATTATAGGTTTCTCTCATGAGAAAGGAGTGATCTTGTATCTTGGCTGCCCAATATATGAGGGAAAATTAAATTAGAATACCTTGATTTTTTATTAGGAAAGTTTAGGAACAAAGTAGAGGGATGGAAGGTAGAATCTCTAAATATGAGTGGAAGAGTTACCCTCATCACTCATGTACTTCAGTGCTTATTAATGCTCAATATAATGATAATTCAACTGCCTAAATTTTTTATTTAAAAAAAAGAAAAAGAACTAGCTAATTTTTTCTGGCATAAGAAGAATAACAAGCCAAAACTTCACTGAATAAATTGGAAAGACTTAATGCTTCCTAAAAGATAAAGCGGGCTTAGGCTTCACTAGATTAGAAGACATAGCGGAAGCTTGGGCCTGCAAGAGGTGGTGGAGGATAAAAGAAAACAACAACCTTTGGGTACTATATAAGAGAGCCAAATATTTATTTAATAATGATACTAATAGGATAAGAAAGCTAAACAATGAATCTCAAATATGGTAATAAACACTAAAACAAAAAGAAGTGGTAGATAAACATTATGTCTTAACTAAGTATTGATAGAAATGAAAATTAAGCGAGGACAGCTTATTCTTCTTAAAATCAGCCATGAACTTAGTTAGGATTAGAAACCCCCAACAAGAAGTGTTTGAAAGTTTGAAGCTCATAACATGCCGGCTAATTATAGAGGCATCCTCAAGCTAGATGAGCTAGAATACCCTATGCTTAGGAAAGTTAAAGTAAACAGTTAATGGTCGGTATGTATGGAAAGTTTTACAACCAAATGCATAAAATGCATAAAATGCATGAGGATTAAAGTATAAACTCTAGGTAAGAAGCTTAAGCATGATTCTTCTAGGTTATTATAATTGCTCTATATAGTACTTCTATAGTGTCAAAGATATCTCTTGGATCAGAAAAGGGCAGAAAGTATAGCTATAAGTTTACAAGGAGGAAGAGAAAAAGACTATCCAAGGCAGGTAAAGGTAAACTCACCTATAGAAAAATAAGATGTATTTACTTTTTACAGGTGGAGAAACAATGATAATAAGCTCGATGATGCTCAGAAGAATCCCAAGAAAAAAAAATTAAGGGAATAGGCAGAACGCCTTAGAAGAAAACTTCAACAATTTATGTTATGGTTTGCTTGGTACAATTTGTTGATTGTGCTGATAGATACTAGACAAGAATTAAAAGACAGTAAGTTAAAGATGTCGAGTTCCTTATGCTGTTATAAGAATGAGGTTGAAAGAAAGCATGGAGCCTAAAGTAGTTAGGCTAATACTACATTATGCTACAATGTAGAATTCAGATTCATAACATAAAGAAGTCAGGATGAAGTGATGCTAATCATTGAAGGATGAAGGCCCCGTCTAGTTCATTCATGTGTTAGTTATGGTTTGCCTTGTAGAGTTTGTTGTTTGTGAAAGTAGATACTTAAAAGGAGTGAAAAGACAGCAATGGTCGTGCCTTGCTGGCAAAAATAGTTAACTGCTCTACTTTACGATGCAAAGGAGATGATAGGAGCAAAAAATAAAGATGTTAAGTGCAAATCAAGGAGACATGACACTAGTGGAATCTGAAACAGAAGTAACATATAATAATGAAATGTATAAGAAGTTAGCTGAATAAAAGATGCTGTTCAGAAAAAATATAATTGCAGAAATAGTAGCTTCATGGTCCTAGTTGTAAGGACTTGAAGAAGGACCTCAAAAGAGCTACAGCTCAGTGAATAGAAAGTATCGCATGGAAAAGCATAACGGAAGAGCTGCATGAAGGCACTCTGGCCTAAAAGCTATTGAAGGGAGATAGAAAATATGATGCAAAAGAGGATTTGGGCTGGTAGAGAAGGTTTAGTTGACTAGGATAAGTTGGATGGTTGTAATATAATGTAAGGGAATGGGAAACAATGGGGAAAGGGTAAATGTTAGGTGGATTTTTGCTTGCATTTTCTGTGTTGGTCACATAGGTGGTAACCACAAGAAAAGGATTCGGAAAAGCTACATGGGGACATGCCTAACATTGTAAGGGATGGGACATAAGGGGAAAGGGTAGAAGATGGGTGGTTTTTTACTCTGGATTGTCTTTCTATTGTAGCTAGACAAGAAAAGGTTTGTAGTTAGCAGGAAACATAAAGGAAGAAGCATATCTGAAAGTATAGGCAAGAGTTAATGACAAAGTAGGAGGAGCAAGGAGAAAGAAATGGGGGCATTCCTTCTCTAAATGCAGAAGACTGAGCATGGAACCAGAAAAGTAGTTAGGAGAGATAGAATAAAGGAGAGAAAGCACAACATATAAAAAATCACTTGCTTTTAATTTATAAGATTAAGTCTTAAATTTGAGTAAAAGTAATGGAAATAGCTTAAACTAGAGTATAAGAAAGGCTGTAAATGGGTAAAGTGTAGGCTTAATTTATATTAATGGTATTCCTTCGCCAAAAGATAGAGTTTTAAATTTAATAAACAAACATTTCCAAAAAAAAGAAGAATAAGAAGAAAAAGAAGAATTAGAAGAATAAGAATAATAAGAATATTAAGAATATTAAGAAGAATAAGAAGTATAAGAAGAATAAGAAGAATAATAAGAATAAGAAGAATAAGAAGAATGAGAAGAATAAGAAGAATAAGAAGAATAATAAGAATTATAATAATAAGTAGTATAAGAAGAATTATAATAATAAGCAGGATAAGAAGAATTAAAAGAATAAGAAGAATTAAAAGAATAAGAAGAATTAAAAGAATAAGAAGAATTAAAAGAATAAGAAGAATAAGTAGAAAAATAAGAATAAGAAGAATAAGAAGAATATTACTATAAATAATGAGAATACCGATAAAATTACCAACCAAAAAAATTGGTCTGGAATTACTGACCAAATCACAACCATTTAGAGACCAAAAAGGGGTTTCGAAAAAAAAAATATAATTCCGAACAAATTTCCGACCAAATTTCCGACCAAATATTGACCATATTTACGGACCAAATATTTTTGGTTGGAAATTGGTCTATTAATTACTAGGGAATTAACAAATAAAAATTACCAACAAATTATTGACCATTTAACGACCAAAAATATATTACCATGAAAAATAGTTAGTAAAGTGTATTTCCAAATTATTTATAACATTGTAATTACCGACCAAATTTTTGGTCGATAATACCTAAGTTAACATTTTTTAATTTAAGAAAAAATTGCTAAGTCATTAGCACTTAGCAAAATTTCCCTCTTTCATATTTCGAAACAAAGGCGAAACACGACCACAAGGGAGTGACCTTGGGATTCTATCTCTTCTGTTACCAAATAATTTTTTCATTATTCTTCTCCTTCAGAATGCTATAGGTGTCAACCAAGTTGAGCTAGCCCGGCCCGGCAAGAGAATTTTCCTTGCCGTGCTGAGGCTAATTGGGCCTCGTGTCGTGCCTGACCCAGCACGGTTCGGTGGCCCGTGGCACGGCCCATGGGCATGGGTCATGTCTCATAGACCCGCACCCAGCACCCCACGACCCCCAACTCCCTAGTCCCCACCTGCACCCCATCACCACGCGTCCACGCCTACGCCGGCACGGGTCCAATTAGGCCCGACCTATGGTCCTACCCAACGCGATCCCCCCCCCCCCCCCCCAACTGGCAAATGTTAAAAAAATATTTGAAATACATCCGTTGGATTTCGGCTCCAATAGCCAGGGGGCAGAATCCGACGACCCTCATGATTCTACCCCCTAAAATACTATAAAAAATAAAAAAAAAAACAAAAAAATACTTTTTTTAAAAAAATTATTTCCTTTAATCTATAAAATCCCACCAACCTCTCTATAGCATTTATGTTTTTCATAAATATGTATTCTCAAAAGTCAAATTTCATGTTCTCATTCTCTCAAAATTCTTGCTCTTCTCTCTCTAGGGACTCGGGAATCGGGATTTCATCATTCGGCTCGGCTTTTCTGGACTCTCAACTCGTGTTTTATATTTTGAACTAGACTGTGGTGCACCGTGCATGAAATCTACCTTACTGCTTTACCGGGTAATTTATTTTAAGTTTTTTTTACGGTCTCTCTCTATCTTTATAGTCTCTCTCTCTCTAATCCTAAAATAGTAAAATCTAAAATCTATCATCTAGTCAATACCTCCTATGTCCTATTTAACAAAAATCCTAAAAAATGACAAATACTAATGAAACATATTTAAATTTAGAAAATGAAAATCTTACACAGAGGTCTAAGGCTACTGAAACTTTGGTTTCTCTAGTTGTCTCAACCCAAACTTCTAAAAAAACTAGGAGTACTTATGTAGTTTGGACTCATTTAATTTAATAAAACAAAAAAATGTTAGAGGTGAGGAAGAAGAAATGACACAGTGCAAATATTGTATGAGAAATTTAACTTGTGAGAGTTCATTTGAGATGGGACACCTTAAGAGACATGCCAAATTATGCACCAAAAAACATGATGAATTAGATCCTAGGCAAACCCAACTTAGCACTGCATTTTTTGAGACTGGATTGAGTTTAGTCTCAAAGTTTACTCCCTTCATATACTCCAGCGAGTTGGGTAGAGATGGCATGGCCAGGCTTATCACATTGATTGATCTTCCTATTAGATTTTCGGAAGATCCAAGAGTAGTGCGCATCATGCAAACATATTTTCAGTCTGCTTATCATAGGATTCCCAGGTCCACATCTAGGAATGTCATAATAAAATTGTATAAGTTAGAAAAACAAAAAATAATTAATGAATTTATGGCATTTAGTGGAGCGGTGTCCGTGACGTCCAATATCTGGATAAGTCACGATGAATCATCTTATGCATGTCTCACCAGCCACTATGTAGATTCTAACTGGACATTGAATAAAAAAATTTTAGGATTCTCTGAGATTCTCCATCCTCATGATGGCCCGATCATTTTTGAGTGTATGATGAAAATTTTTAGGGAATATAAAATTCAAAATAAAATTTTTAGTATCACATTCGATAATGCATCTAAAAATGGAATAGTGATAAACATATTTGTTAGGAAAATTAGAGATACACCAGTAGGAGAGATCTTTCATGTCAGATGTATGTGTCACGTGATTAACCTGATTGTTCAAGCATGTATGAAGGTATGTTTCCCCACATTGGATAATATACGTAATGCACTAAAATTTATTCACACTCCTCCCTGACAACAAGAGTTTGGTAGTCTATGTTTGTCTGTGGATCTTAAGAAGAAGAAATTCCAATCGGATGTGAGAACCATTGGAATTACACGTACTTGATATTGGAGTCATGTGTTAGATACAAACACGTGATATTCAACTATGTCAAAGTAAGAGTGACGAACTTATTATTGACGACACTGACTGGGCTTCAAAAAATTCATTATGAAATTCCTGAAGATTTTTTATGATACGACAAATACGTGTTCATTTGTTTATACTCCCACGACTTGCATTGCACTCAGGTGCATATGCAACATTAGTAGCATGTTTAGATAGTATCGAGCTGACCCGACACTTAGCCATATGGTTGTAGAGATGAAAACCAAGTACTTAAAGTACTGGTCCACCGTTCCATCTCTTTATTGTTTCGCTGCATGCATGGACCCTAAGGTTAAGGTGGAAGGGGTAGATAACACAATGACTTACATGTTCTCGTGCATGAACCTGGAAGACCCACTTGAATGGTTCATTCACGAGAAGTTGACTGACATGTTCACATACTATAATACTAGGTATGGTGGTATTAGTAGTGAGACTGTGATTACGGACATGGATACCTTCATTGGAGATGATGATTTTTCTATTCAGTTAGTGAGGGGGAAACGACGGGGTGGACCATCACATAGGAGCGAGCTTTCTCGGTACTTAGATACCGATTACTGCTCAATCCTATTACATTCTCATACTAAGAATCTTGATATATTCTAGTGGTGGAAATCATATGAGTCCACCTTTCCTGTGATATCTAGGATGACACGGGATCTACTAACTACTCTGGTGTTGATCATAACATCGGAGTCTGCTTTTTATATTGGAGTGAATGTAATTTTAGATAGGAGATCGAGATTACGTCCAGATATTATTGGGGCCTTGGCTTGTTTGAAAGATTGAAAGGATTCAAGGTTTAGCATCTGGGATCATGCTGGAGCTGGGACAAGGACTGCATCCGCATCCGCTGCGAAAGTGGAGGAGTTGATTGATGATGATGATGATGATTTATATGATAGTTATCTTGATGTTGTTGTTGATGATGCTCATGATATGCCGATTGATGATTGACGTGGTTGCCAGTTTCTCCTGCTCGTTGCCATACACCAGTTGCCAATGCCACGCCATGCCAATATGCCATGCCACGCCAGTACGTCATGCCACATTTCATTTGTCATTGTCACTTGATTTTAATTTTTGATGTCTCACGATCACGGACACAATTGATGATTTTTGCGATTTATTATTGATTATACTTTTTGATTTCGATGTTTTGTTTTTATTGATTATATATTTTTTTACGTTACGTTGAAACTTGTATTTGCTTTGGTTCGGTATATATTGGCTAATTGGTCATTTGGTTTGCTTTTGTTTTTTGACTTTGTAATTTTTTTAACGAAATTTTTGTTTAATTTATTTATTTGTTTAAGATTTTCATTTAAAAATTTAAAACTCTATAATTTAATTCTAATAAATTATAATCTAAATTTAGTTTAAATTATAAAAAAAATTATAACTTTATTAATATTTTCAAGTTACAAATTTTTAATAATTGTCAATTTACCAATTTAATTTTAAACTTTGTAATTTATTTATATTATATTTTTAATAAAAATATTTAAACTTTGTAATTTATTAAATTTTTAATAATTTTCATTTTACAAATTTATTATATTATACATTATCTATATATAATATAATATATATTTTATATAAAGTTAAATATAATACTTTAACAAATTTTTTAAAAAAATTATTTTTTATTAAACCAGGTCCGCAAAGGCCTGACCCAGCATGGTACTTTAACCATAGGGCCGGTGGGCTGTGCTGAGCTTGACTTTGATAAATGGTGTCGGGTCATGCACGGCACGGTACAATAACAGTGTTGTGACTAGCCTAGCACAAAAGCACGGGCGTGCTAAAAAAGGGCTAGGTTGACTCGACACGTTCTGTTTGACACCTCTATAGAATGCTATATATATATCTCTGTCTCTTTCAATTTTATTAGCACTATTGGATTTTCATATTTTCAGAATAATTGGGTATTAGCTTTTTTAATTCTTTCATGGTTTTCTTTCATTTTGATTCTATTTTCATTTCACCCATATGATTTTGACTCTTCACCATTAATGAAACTATAAATTGTCAATGTAATCTTTGTTCTTCTAATATATAAATTTTTAGGGTTTTATTGATTTCAAATTCTTAATGTATGCATTTTGTTCTCTCCATCTTGATGTTTTATGCTTCTCTAACTTAAGAAAAATTAAACTTAATGTTAATGGGTTATATTTTTATTTTCTATGGATAAATTATAAACACGTAACATTATATATCAAGTTGTATACATTTATATAATCGTATGACATATATATAAATGTCTATACTTTAATTTATATAATTGTATTACATTATATATAAACACTGATATGTTTATATTAACATATAATGTTATATATAAATATTTATACATATGTATTAATGGTTATATATATCTATACAACATTTACAAAAACTATCCATTTATATAATTTTTTTATAACAATTATATAACATTAAATGTTTATACAATTTTATAAAAATTTATATTACATATTAATTTTTATATAAATATAGAATATTTATAATGTTTATATAAATGTGATATATATACTATATAATATTTATAAAAGTGTTCAATATATATAATTATATTATTTAAGTAACATTTATAAAAATATTTTAATCACAAATTTTATATCTAAACAATTGTTTAATTATATAATCATGTGCCATTATATATAAAAGTATTTATATCTATATTTATAATTAAGTAAACTATAATTATAACTATATTTATAACAAACATAACAAATTTTTAACTATATAATAATGTATAACTATACGTATAATTTTATATAACTATATTACTTAACACAATATACTATATGTATAATAATATATAACTATATATAATTGTATTTTACTAAATGTATAACAATATAAATGTTGTATATAATTATATCTTTAACTAAATACATATTTATAACTATATGTGTATAATTATATATAAATATTTGTATTACTATATAACACTCTATATACTTACATATATCTATATTTGTAACTATATATACATATATGTATCCATATAATTAAATAAAAATATTTGTTTATAACATTGTATATATTTATGTATAACGACTTATAACTACTTGTATGAATATATCTATATATAACTATAGGTTTAATTATATCTAACTATTTATAACTATATATATTATATATATATTAATATATAACTATAAATAATTGTATCTTACTATTTGTATAACTATAAAAGTTTTATACATAACTATATATAAATATATAATTTACTACTTATATTTAATATATATTTGTATATATTAGTATATAAAAAGTATTTTACTATAGCTATATCTATACATAACAATATGTATAAATATATAAAATTAAATGAACAAATATATATACCTACATGTATAAATATAAGTTTAACTATATGTGTAACTATATGTATAACCACATATAACTATATTTATAATTGCATATATAACAACATACAACATTATGTTAAATTATATGTGTATAACTATATATAAATATTTGTATAACTATATAAAACTATATATAATTAAATATAACTATATTTGTAATTATGTATACATATATGTATACATATATATAAATCTATATATTTGTTTATAACTTTGTATACATTCATGTATAATTTCTTATAATTACTTGTATGAATATATCTTTATATACTTATATGTTTAACTATATATAATTATTTATAACTATATATACTATATGTATAATAACATATAACTTATCATATATGCCACACTATAATGGGCCATTCCGGCACAACACGATCATTTTGACACCTCTATGTTGACATTACTCATAAATAATAGTTCCAGTGATTAATAAATCACAGGAGTTACTTTTATAGATTCTATTGCCTACTTACTATTTATTTGTGTTTTGAATTATTTTCATCTTACTAATATTATTCTCAAGTGTTTGGTGCAATGGGGTGTGGTTGATTATAAAACCTCCTCCACCTTTTAATGATTCCAACCCATACATTGTGTTTAGGCCTCGAGGAAAAGCGCAACAGCTACATACAAGATAGGTATGTGTTATATTAGTCTTTTATGAAGCAGTTAGATGTTTTACAAGCAAATTTCATATTTCTGTAAGCTGCATCTCATTATATGTTAAGATGCAATGGATGAGAAAATAATTTGTAGTTGATTGAAAAACTTTGTTCGGTAATCAGATTAGGCATAATGTGATAAGATTAATAAGTTATAAAAGAATATTTTATTTTTCTTTTACAATTTGCATCTATTAGAAGAGAAAATGAAGGTCATATATGTATGTATGTATCCATGTATGTATGAATCCATGTAAGCATATATGTATGTATTGAACTTTCATCCTATAAAAATTAGTTACAAATTTCTTGTGCCTTGTGTTTCCACGTTCACCAGAATTTTGAACAAACAAAGATGATTTTTGTAGCCATGGTTAATGTGTTTGATCCCTTTTTTTTATGCTTGTGACATAATTTCTAGCTGTTTGATGTTCATGTTCCATTATGGATTAGGACCAAACTTATTGAAGAAAAAATAACTATTGGACGGGTGGAGGTGGAGGTGGATGTGCCATATTACTATGTTTGAATATATCATGGTGAGAAGCAAGTCCACGAGAGGTGTTCAAGTTTAATACGGGTGTCAGTAAGTGAAACTGATTAGGTGGTCGCGAATAATATGAATCACACTACATACCATAGAATGGTTTGTGATGCTATGGGTCTCATTGTATATGTACACTACATACTAGTGTATACATATATACTATAGTGTATATGTATACACTGGTATATATGTACATTTACATTGTAGTGTATATGTACATATACTGAGTATATATGTACATATAAATATATACCAGTATATATGTATATGTACATATATATCAATATTTATGTACATATACACTACAGTATATGTAAATATTTATATGTAAATATAAATACTCAGTATGTGTACATATATACATTACAGTATATGTACATATACAATACAATGTACATGTACAAATATACTATAGTGTACATGTATACACACTTGTATATACGTACATATATATTGTAGTATATATGCACATATATACTATATAATTATATATTTATCAAAATAGAAATATTTATTTATTTATTTATTTTGATTTGATTGATTGTTTCATTTTCATAGAGATATGATACCGCAATGTTTTTCATATGAAACTCATAGAAGAGAATGAATTTTTCACTAGACATGATGCACTACGACTAGGATAGCTTTGTCGCATCAGAAATATGGTGACAGGAGGAGCTGAGGGATAGAAAGCATCATCAATTTAATGGATAGATTATACTTTATACTTTGTATATTTGTATGTATGTATTGAACTTTTATCTTGTAAAATCTAGTTGTAAATTACTTGTGCCTTGTGTTTGCAGGTTCGATGCAATTTCGTACAAACAAAGATGATTTTTGAAGCCCTGGTTAATGTATTTATTCCTTTTTTTATGCTTATGATAGAATATCAAGCTGTTAGATGTTCATGCTCTATAATAGATATCTATGCTCTAGTTTATTTAAATACTTTTAGATTTATATAAGTATATATGTATATGTACATACATATCATAGAATGAGTTGCATCTATGTTTTGACTAGCTTACAAAGAAATTTCAGGAAGGCGGCCCGAGTTCAACCCTGATGATCTACCTCGGTTTATTCGGCATAATACTCCAACTACAACATCTACTCCAGCACCTACAGTAGCACCTACAGCAACCGCATCAAGATTAGCAGTAGTAGACAGCTCTACCCCAGTACCCGACATCTCACCATACAAACCAGATACATCTTAGCATAATGATTATGACACTAGGTTGGATGATTGAGTGTATTATACACTTTTTTTATGTCTAAATCTTGAATTTGAGAATGCATGTTTTTATTTTATCTTGACTTATTTACTATATATATGCAGTAATATATTAGTTTGCTTGTTTTAATTATACATTTCTTTTGTTTCGTAATATATATATATATATATAAGCAAGATATAAAACTGAAAACAAAAAAAAATATTTAAAAAATAATTTACCGACAAAATTGAGATCAAAAAACAACTAAAATTTTTTAATATCAATGGTCGGTAAAAGGTCACCAAATGGTTGGTATTACTTTTGGAGACCAATTACCAACCAATGATATTAAAAAATTTTGGTCTATTTTTGGTTGCAATTTCATCGGTTATTATCGACTATTTGGAGACCATTTACCAATCTAATACTTTTAGTCGAAAAATGGTCGGAATATAGTAAGTAAATGTTTGTCGGTAAATGGTCGGTAATTTACAGACCAACTTTTTTTATCGGTAAAAAAATTACCTACGAGCAAAATTGCGACTAAATAATTTTTTCGGTAAAGTGTCAATGATAGGTTTACTGACCAAAATTACCGACCAAATAATTGGTGGTTAATTCGGTGAATTTTTGTAGTGAATAAGAAGAATAAGAAGAATCATAAGAATAAGAAGAATAAGAAGAATAAGAAGAATAAGTAGACTAAGAAGAATAATAAAATAAGAAGAATACAAAGAATAAATAAAATAAGTATAATTAGAATACTTAGAAGAATAAGAAAAATAAGAATATTAAGAAGAATAAGTAGAATAAGAATATTAAGAAGAATAAGAACAAAAACATTAAAAAAAAAGCTTTCATCTTTGCTCTCAACTTCTAAAGAGAGATAACCCTATTTTAATGAAATAAAATCTCTATTATTGTGCAAAGGAAGCTATATTTTAAGCTAAATTGAATAAAAATGAATTCTTAGTATGTAAGAAGTTATTTGCTAATATTGTTAAGGAGACCGATGCATTATGTCTGAAAATTGGCGCAATCGAAGTGTAACTGGCTATTTCTTCGATGAAGTCGAAATCGCCAAAATGGCAGAAGCTTTCAAATAAACCATCATCGAGAAATTTTCACTTGGAAAACCATATTTTGAGGATATTCAATAGTTTATTGCTATGCTAAAATTGAAAGTAGTTAAAATGGCATTTTATGATGCAAAACATATTTTACTCCAACTCTCTGTGGAAGAAGACTTTAACATATTGTGGCTTTTGAAGACAATGGAATATCTTTGGTTATCCTATTTGTGTTTTCAAGATTGGATTGTGTTCTATAAAATACAAAATGGTTGGTCAAGTTTGGGGACATAGAGGTGAGGCATCTGAATAGAACCTGTTCAGATCATAGCCCTCTCTTCCTGACCAATCAAAAGTTAGTTGAGGAGAAAAAATATTTTATGTTTCATAATATGTGGGATCAACATGAAGGATTTTGGAAGGTTGTCACGGACTTATGGTCATTTCTAGACATGAGAAATGTGTTACTAGTAATGGTAATAAAATTGCATAGATTAAGCTTGCGTCTTGGAAAATGGAATAAAATTTTTTCTGGAGATGTTGATAAAAACATCCACAAGGTAGAAAATAGAGTAAAAATAGGAGTATGAGAAAAATGAGAATGAAGATAATAGGAGGGAGCTACGTAAAGCAGAGGCTGAGTTAAGGCTTAAGCTACAAATGGAGGAGGTATTTTGGAAACAACTAGAGAATATAAAGTGGTTATTAGAAGGAGATAGAAACACTATGTCTTTTCATTCAATGGAAAAATTAAAAAGCAAAAGCGGACAATCAGAGGCCTAAAAAATGAAAAAGGAGAATGGATAGAAAAGGAAGATGGGATAATAAATAGTATTGATGGATTTTTCACAAACCATTTATGCGGAATGACAAGAGAAAAGGAATGTACCCTGATGCAAGCCATTAAAAGTAAGGTAATAAAAAATGTAAATAAAAGACTTGCTAAGGATCCAGATGAGGAAGAGGTAAAAGTGTATGTATTCAACATCAAAAAAGATAGTGTTGTAGGTCCAGATGGATAGAACAATGGTTTCTTCCAAATATGCCGCAGTATAATTAAAAAGGATCTGGTTATAGTCATCTCATTAATTTTTGCAGGGGTGGAGATAACTAAAACCTGGGCTAGTTTATTTATTATCTTGATTCTGAAAATAGAGAACCTAAAAAGATGTGAAAATTTTAGACATATAAGCTTATTTAATTCGATATATAAGATATTGGCTAAATTGTTGCAAAGTAGATTAAGTGAACCTACCTAATATTATTTTTTTCAGAGCAGACAGGCTTTATCAAAAATAGGCTAATGATGAAAATTTATATCATTAGCCTTAGAAATGAAATGGAGATTGGAGCTATAGTTAGAGGGCATAACATGCTATTGAAACTAGACCTATCAAAAGTGTTTGATCGAGTAGAATGAAAAATTTTATGTTATGTGATGAAGAGAATGGGCTTCTTATAATTTTTGATAGATTTGATATATAAATGCATATCATGTCCATCGATTAAAATTATCATAAATGGGCAAATAGGCAGAGAATTTAAACCAGCAAGAGGGCTTATTCTAAGAGACCCCATCTCCCCGTTGCTATTTAATATATATTTAGAATTATAAATTTTGAATGTTAAAAAGAAAAAAGAAATGAAAAAAATATTATCTTATAAACAACCAAGTAATAATTTGGTGGTAAGTAGCTTTGCTTATGCAGATGATGTGATAATGTTTACAAATAGAGTAAAATTTAATGAGAAATATGATGGAGCTATTCCAGAGATTAGAGTAGGAAATAGGGCAAGTCCTAAATAAAATCAAATGTCAGTTTTTAATTAAAGGAAAAGCCCTAGAAAGGTTGGCTTAGAAGATTAAAAGAATTACACTATTTTCATAAATGATTGGGGCACTAACATATCTAGGTTGCCTAATTTTTGAAGGGAGATTGGAGGAGGAATACTCAGGATTCTTGGTGGAAAATGAGAACAATGATAGTGGGTTGGAAAGAAGAGCTATTGAATATTGCAGGAAGTACTATGTGATAGCTCATGTGCTTCAAAGTTTGATAATTTACATTCTAATGGCTATTCAACCACCAAAAAAGGTTATACGAATGTTAGAAAAAGAGACGTCAATTTGTTATGGAGAAAGAGGAATGGGTAACCTAAGACACACTGGATAAAAGGGAAATATATATGTTATCCCAAGGAGGAAGCAGGCTTGGGCTATACCAGCCTAAAGGACATGTCCAATGCTTGGGCTTGTAAAAATTGATGGAGACTTAAAAGTAATAAAGGTATCTAGGTGAAATTCATGAACGGAAAATACGACCAAGGTAATAATGAATTTAGGGTTACTAAATAGGAATTGAACAAATGGAAATAAATGTTTAAACAAAAGCATATAGTAGATACTAATTCAAAACAAATTAAGAATGGTTGAAATGGACTTTAAATCCTCAAGGGAACTTTACACTCAAAAGTGCGAAATATTTAGTCAGATATAGTAGATTAACATTAGTGGTGTATAAATAGGTCTAGGAGAAATATAATCCAAACAAAATAAAATCTTTATGTGGAAAGCTATAAAAAAGGCCTTGCCAGTGGATGAAATGATACAGTTGAAAGGAATAGTGTTGGCTTCAAGATGTGAATGTTGTGCTTCAACAACTAAAACCATAGATCATTTGCTTACTACAAAAAAAGTAGCATTGGAAGTCTAGAAGATCTTGTAGAAAGATGCATGGATTAAAAATAGTCAAGAGCTGTTAAAGGATAGATTATTAAAATGGAGTAAGAAAAGAAAGTTGAATAGTGTAGTAAAGTGGATTTGGAAGAATGTGCCTCATATAACAATTTTGAGTATATGGAAGGCAAAGAATAAGAGTAGATTTGAGGTAATTCAAATGAAAGCTAAAGATATCTTAGAAGAGGTGAAGAAAGAAATTGATCGGCTATAGGATGACATATCCAGTTAAAATTAGGAAATGGGAAATAGATCAAAACAAGGAAAAAGCAATGGATTTAAAAATAAAAAAGTTTAAAATTCAAGGCATTAAAATAGATAAATTGAATACAGCTCCATTGATAATAACCATCTTGAACATGGATGGTAGTTTCAATTGAGAAATGGGTATTGCGAGAGGAGGAGGAGTACTGAGAGAGGGCAAAGGTAGAATAATTAAAGCTTTTTCTATGAGAGGTAACGTAGATGCAGCACTACACGTAGAAATATGTTCCATGTAGCAAGGGCCTAGATTCTGTAAAAATGTACATATGTATAACATTTAGATCAAAGTAGATCCAAGCTTACTGGTAAGCTTAGTTACAAGAAAACTTGACTTATGGACGTATGAGGTAGGAGTAGATAATATTAGAAATATTTTCAAAATGCTATCACATTTATATATGGGGATAAAGAAATATTTTCAAAATACTAGAAATATATACAAAGAAGCAAACATAGTTCATGATAAGTTAGTAGAGTAGGGTTTTAAAAATGGGGATAAAGGATGGTTTGCTAAAGACATCCTGAATAAGATAAAAGGCTATCACATTTAGATAGGATAGGCTGCTCGTATGTGGGGGGGGAGGGGGGGTGGGGGTTAAAGAATAAAGGTAATTGCATGCATGGTACATCCAGGTCCTATGGGATGTACATACGGATATGAGTTATTAGTATTAATTACTATCATGAATTTCATTTAGATTGTAGGGTATAAGGTTAGGTGGTAATACATATGGGGGAATGAGAGGTAGGGGTATAGTTTCTGTGTTGTTTTGTATGCAGGTAACAAACACAGGCACAAGATGAACTTAATGAAAAGGAGAAAACAATGAAAGGAGGCAGTTGGATGCATAGCTATAGGAATAAATGGTGCAGGGAATAGCATCAGGATTAACCAATAAAATAGGGAAGGCCTCTAAATGAGATAAAGGCTCGGGCCTATATCAAGAGTTTATGGGGAAATTGGGGGCAATGGTTGTGATGTTTGAATGCAAACTTGTACATTTGTTTTTTATGTAAGTCACATGGCAGTGGAGGCTAAACTAGAGATAAGAAATCAAGTTGGAGAATGGATAATGAAGGGAGGAGGGAGAGATAGCTATCTCTATAGTCATAGCAGGGTAGGGAAATTTGAATAAAAGTAGTGTATTACATGCGAAAGAATGTGGTTCTATCTTTTTTCTATTTTTGGATAGTTGTAAAATAAAAGATGAGAAAATGGGGGGGTGGTGAATAGTTGTTGAATTAATATGCTTGGTATTATTCTATTTTGCAGGGAGGAGCTTTAAAGAAATAAGGTGGTTGATTAGTTGGGCAGCTTACTAGGAGAGTTTGCGGAGTCTAGTAAAGCTTTGATATTTGAGGTGATATGTAAAGCTAGAGGAAAGAATGATTTAAGAATTAAATATGATTTATTCAGTGGATGGAAAGACTTATGGATGCAAGGGCAGATATGTGCAACTAATATGGAGAAAACTCGTGGCTAAGAAATACTTGTTTTTTTTAGATCAAGCTAAATTTTTTCATACTTTTTCAAGATTAGGGGATGGGTACGGTTGTAATTGGGGAAAGGGTAGCATGAACTAGTTTGTAAAAAATAGTATTCCTTTGCCAAAAGTGGGGGATGCATTAATAAAACAAAACCCTAAAGAAAAGAATAAGAAGAATAATAAGAATATGAAGATTAATAAGAATAAGTAGAATAATAAGAATATGAAGAATAATAAGAATAAGAAGAATAATAAAAATAAGAAGAATAAAAAGAAAAGAAGAAAGAAATTTGCTTCTCTCTCAATTCTAGAGAGAGAAAGTGAAGTTTCAAGAGATTGAAACCCACCATTTTTGTGGGAAAAAACTTGATCTGAACCCTAAAATGGATGAAATTAGCTCGCTCTTCTCCAAAAAATCATTCTCTAAAATATCTAAGGAGCCTACATTTGTATTTTCGGCATTTGATGCAAAAAATGAGGCCCCTACGGTGATATTTTTGAAAGAAGATATGTTGAAGCTCACTGCCCCATTCGAACTCACTCTTGTTGAGAAATTTTTTCTTGACAGACCCGAATTCATTGCACTATGTGACTTCATTGCCTCATTGAAATTACGGTAGCAGGTAAAATTCATGAACTATGATTGTAAGCACACGATACTGTAGTTCAAGGGGGAAGATGACTTCCTCATGGTTTGGCTAAGAGTTTCATGGAGTGTCACTGGTTTTCTCTCCCTTCGAGGAGTCATCACATGCCCTGGTATGGTTTACACTACCAATGCTTCTACTTCATCTCTATAATAAACATGCACTTCACTCAATAGCACTTTGTTTGGGCAAACCATGGCTACTGGACGAAGCCACAGCATGTATGTCAAGGCCAGGTATAGCTAGATTATGTGTGGAAATTGACCTCAAAACTACCCCCCTACATAGAGTGAGGGTGGGCAGTGATTTTACTAATGGATTATGGTAGGATCGTATTCTAGAATACATACCGTATTACCACCTAAACTGGCATAAAATTGGACATGAGCAGGCATATTATATGTTTGGTGGCATAAAGAAGAAGGAGGATACATTTAATAATGAGGAGAAGAGAGGCAGAATATGAAAAAAGAGGGGGTTTAGAGAAGGAGAAACAGGAGGTGAAAAGATAGGGGAGGCGGCTGAAAATGGAGGGGAGCAGAGGGAAATAAAATGGGGGGGGGGGGGAGAAATAGAAACAGAAAGGGACGGAAGCAAAGGCAGGGAGACGGATAAGGATACTGAAAAAAGTGGAGAAAGGGTTGAGAAGGTTAGGAAGGGAGAGGGAAAGGAAGTAGCACTAGAGGAAGACCAGGAGAGAATTGAAGGGGAAGAGTCTAGGGGAGAGAAGGAGATAGGAAAAAAAAGGATGTAAGAGATTAAAAAATGGTTAGAGGAGGTGCAAAGGGTGGCTGAAATGTTAGAGGGAGAGGGGAGGAGAAGAGAAGTAATGGTTAGAGGAAAGAAGATGGTAGGGATAAAAGAGATGGAAGCTGAAAAAAAATATAGAGCTCCTTAATTGGGCCGAAGATGACCTATTTATCTGAAGATGATTTGGAAGTTAAAAGCTGACCATTTGCTAGCATGAAAAAGGAGGAGAATATGCTAGATTTGTATGCAATACATTATGATCTAGCCTCAAATGAACAGAATTTCATACTAATTCCACAAAGCATGGAAAATGTGCTAGAAGAGATAAGGAGGCTAGAAAAAGCCTGAAGAAAATGAAATTAACAAAAAGAAAGTAGATCAAGCTTCATAGAGTTCAAACAAGCCTCTAAGAAATAGGAAAAAAAATATTTAGACATGAAATATGACCTTAAATGTGCCACGAGGATTCAAGTGAAAGACAATTAGATATGATCAATTGCATGTACTGGAATATAAGAGGGGTAGCGAACACCCCCATAATAAATAGAATTAAAAATCTTATTAAATTATATAGGTTAAAAATTATTATTCTAGTTGAACCAATGATTAATAAGAATCAAATAGATATATAAAAGGCAAGGATGGGTCAAGATAAGGCTTTTTTGAATTCAAAAAGTAAAATATGGAATATGTGGAAAAATTCAATAGATATTGAAATTTTTTCAGAAACTGAGCAGATTGTCAGTTTCAAAATAGGAAAATGAGTGGAGTATATTTATTCAACGGTATATGCTAGTAATAGGAAGGAAGAAAGGAAGAAGCTCTGGAAAGAAATGAAGGAGATAGCTGTAATGTAGTCTCCATGGATTATTGGTGGGGACTTCAATGTGATAAGAAATATTAACGAGAAAAAAGAAGGAAGAACTCCTGATCCAATAGCTATATCTCAATTTAATGAGGCTATAACTAATGCAAATTTAATGGAAGTAGATTTCTTAGATTCAAACTATACATGGTGTAACAACTGGAAGAGAAGTGAGACAATTTGGTCGAGGCTCGATCAGGTCCTTACTAACTTACAATGACTAGATAAGCTAGGTGGAATAAAGGTTAAACACCTAAATAGAACTTGTTCAGATCATAGTCCACCCTTAGTAATACTTGATAATAAAGAGGAGAGACATATCAGTTTTAAATTTCAGAATATGTGGGGAATTCATAAAGAATTTGATAACATAGTAAGGGATACATGGGAAAAATAGAACTCAAGTAATCCCATGCAGATACTGGCAAAAAAACTAAGAAGATTAAGATTGACACTAAGTAAATGGATTAATGAGGTGTTTGGAAATGTTACAAAAAAGATAGAGGAAATTGAGCAGAAAATAGTGACCATAGAAATAGACCAGGAAGAGAGACAAGATTATGCATTCAGAAAAGAAGTAAGTAAAGTTAAAGTGGAATTAAGACTTAGAATGAATATGGAAGAAATTTTTTGGAAGCAGAGAGCGATAATCAAGTAGCTAAAGGACAGGGATAGAAATACTAAGTTTTTTAATGTTATGGTAAAAATTAAAAATCAAAAGCATAAAATAAAAGGATTAAAAAAAGTTAGTGGAGAATGGATATAAAAAGGAAGAGGAAATAGAAAACAAATTAGAAGATTTTTTTAAAAAACACTTATGTAGGTCAAGTGAAGGAAGATTGAATACATTAATGCAAAATATTTAAAAATGAGTTACTGAAGAAGCTAATAAAATGCTAGAAGAAATTCCAGAAGAAGAATAGGTGAAAGTGGCCGTATTCAGCATAAATAAGGATAGTGCGGCAGGACCGGATGGTTGGAATAATGAATTTTTCCAAAGAAGCTGGTCAATAATTAAAAAAGAGGTGGTTGTAGTGATTTCATGGATTTTCGCATGTGCTGCTATTACAAAAGCATGGGTGAATTCTTTATAGTATTAATTCCTATGAAAGGAAACCCACAGAAAGGGGAAAACTTTAGGCCAATTAGTCTATGCAATACCATTTATAAGATTTTAGATAAAGTGCTTCAGAACAGGCTCAGTCGAATCCTTCCTTCTATCATATCGGCTGAGCAAGCAAGCTTTGTAAAAAAAGGTTGATGGTGGAAAATATAAATTTAGCTTTAGAATTAATAAGGGAAATAGGGGAAAAAGTAAGAGGACACAAAACCATTTTAAATTTAGACCTGTCAAAGTCATTTGATAGAGTAGAATGAAATGTTTTATGTTATATAATGAGAAAGATGAGATTCTCAAAATTATGGATAGATATAATTTATAGATGTATTGCTAGTACATGGGTTAGAATTCTGATAAATGGGCAGGCTAGTGAAAAATTTAAACTCTAAAGAGGGTTGAGGCAAGGAGACCCTCTCTCTCCTTCACTATTTAATATATATCTAGAGTTATTCATAGTAAAATTGAAGGAGCGAGTGAAAGCGGGTAATATTCTTGCATACATGTAGCCTAGATACACTCCTACAGTAAGTTGATTGGCGTATGTGAATGATATTATCATATTTACAAATGCTAGTAGTAGTTCCATGAAAAGATTAATGAGGGTGTTGCAAACATTGGAAGAAGAATCAGGGAAAATGCTGAATAAGAAAAAATGTCAATTCATTTTAGCAGCAAAAAAGGTAGAAAATATAGCTAAAAAAAATTGCAAAAATTACAGTATTTGCACAAAAGAAAGGCACTTTAATGTATCTAGGCTGCCCTATATATGAGGGAAGAAGAATGATGGAAGAATATCTTTCCTTCATAGTAGAAAAGATGAGAAAAAAGATAGTTGGTTGAAAAGAGGACCTGCTAAGTATGACAAGGAGAATTTCACTAATTACACATGCATTAAAAGGATCATTGGCACACATTTTGATGTCCGTTCGGCCACCAAAAAGGATTATAAGTAAATTAGAAAGAGAAATTGCAAATTTCTTATGGGGGAAAAAAGAAGGAAAGAAAAAATTATATTGGAAAAAATGGGGGGACCTATGTTATCTGAAGGAGGAGGTGAGTTTAGGCTTTACTAGCATAAATGATATTGTCAAAGCCTGGGCGTGTAAGAACTAGTGGAGACTTAAAAAGAATGGAAGTATTTGGGCGGCATATATAAAGGCTAGGTATGGTTTAGGGGACAATGCATTTAAAGAATCAAAGAAAGCATCAAAAAGCTAGAAGCTGATGCGTAGTCAGAAAGACATTGTAGAAAAACATGCAATACAGACCAACAGTGGGTGGAAATGGACCTTGAATGAGCATGGAAATTTTACACTAAAAAGTGGCAAATTATTGGTGAGTAAGAGAAAACCATCACAAGAGGTATTTAGAGGAGTATGGACAAAGGAGATTCCACAAAAAATAAATGTGTTTTTTTTGGAACTCCTCTCGAGCGTGATCCCGGTAGATGTTAATATTCAAAAGAAGAGTATAAATTTAGCATCTAGATGTGAATACTGTCAGCAAGATAGAGAAAGCATGGATCATTTATTTTCAACAGGAAAAATAGCTATAGAATTATGAAAAAAATTAGAAATTGAAGCAGATATAAAGAGATGCACATGAAGCTTAAGTAACAAGATGAAGAACTGGTCAAAAATACATACAAAGAACAAAATCTTAAAATGGCTAAGAAATTATATTCCGCATATAGCAGTATTGTGCCTATGGAAAGCTTGGAATATAAGTAGATATGAAAATTCTAAAATGAGGGTCAATTATATATTAGTAGAGATTAAAATAGAATGCTCTTTTATCTATACCTATAACCTAATAAAAACAAGAAGCATAGGATTAGACAAAAACAAGAAAAAAGAATGGGGTCTTAATACAATTATAGGGGAAATGCCAAGTATAATGATCACAAGCTGGAACAAGCCTCTGCAAGGAGGTCTAGCTCTTAACATGGATGAAAGTTTTAAAACGGAAATGGGATTAGCAGAAGGATGAAGAGTAGTAAGAAATGAAGATGGTGGAGTGATAAGAGTTTTTACAACGAGGAGTCTTGCCTCCTCTGCAATACACTCGAAGATTATGGACTTGCATAAGGGTTTGAAAATTTGTAAGGATAATAATTTTTCAAATATCCAAGTGCAAGTAGATTCAAAATTATTGGTTGATCTAGTAAGAAGTATAATAGAATTTTGGAGGTTTGAGAAAGAAATTATTAGTATCAAAATATTATTAACAGATTTTAAAGGTGAAAATAATGCACATATATAGACAGGCAAATGCACTGGCAGATAAATTAGCAGAGCAAGGCATGAAGAAAGGGACACAAGAGTTTGATGGTAAAAGTATTCTGGAAAAGGTTAAAGGCTTAATTGAATTAGATAAAAATAGTTTTTTGTACATTAAAATTCAGAAGCTAAAAGAGAAAAAAAAAACTAGCAGGGGGCTAGTTGGATATAAAGAGGAATACATTATTAACTACCTTTTGTAGTTCTTTTGTAGTTGTTTGTTTCTTTGTAAAAATGCAGATGAAGGATGAAGAAAAGATTAGGGGCTCCCTGGTCCTGAGGAAAGACTAAATTAATGAAAAGCATGGTTTATACTTAATCTAGTTTTTGGTTATTTGCCTTGTAGTTTTTTGGTTGCTACTATAATTTGCTCAGGTGAAGTGGAGATTGGATAGAATAGGCAGGCACATATAAGAACAGGTGGGGGTAAGCTGTTACAGGGAAAGGATACAAGGTGCTTGTAGGGTGGCTTGTTCCTTTCTGTTTTATTTGCTTGCTGTCTTGCTATATTTTTTGCAAGACATGAATGCTGATTTTGCTCTTGTTTTTTAGTGTGTCAATGAGTCTGTTAGGTATAGTCATGTGGCTATTTATTTTTGAAGTCAAACAGATGGAGATAAGAGAGTGAGTTTCTGGAAGTCTGTTAAAATGTGATGTGTGTGGTTATGAGGCTGGTAGGTAGGTGGTAGCAAGTGTCTGTAATGTATGAATATTGGGGTATGCTCTCAAAGTAATAGAAAAGCTGCTACGAAAACAGGAAGTATACATCTGCTATGTAAACATGCAGAATATAAAGCTGATATGAACAAAAAGCTATTATGAAAACAGAATAAAGCATAAAGGTGCTAAGAAAGATAGAGGGGATAAAGTAGAAGGAATACTGAACAGAGATATAAAAAGTCTTCATCACTGAAAGGGAGCTAGAAAAGCTAAAAAACTGAAGGTCCCAAGACACAACTCATGCTGGTCTTAAACCAAGCACAATAAAATATAAAGATGTGCTAAGATAGAATGCTATTTTATTTGTTTTAAATTTATATGGTGAATTGGGAAAAAGTTGTAAGAGGATTTAAAAGATAATCTAGGATGGTACAGGGTGTAAAGGAATAAAGGGTAGTATGTTAGCTTGTAATAAATGGTATTCCTTAGCCAAAAGAGAGGGTTGATATAATAAAAAAATCTCTAGAAAAAAGAAGAATAAGAAGAATAAATAGAATAAGAAAAATAAGAAGAATAAGAAAACTAAGTAGAATAAAAAGAATAACAAGATTAAGAAGAATAAGAATAATAAAAAGAATAACAAGAAAAATAAGAATAAGAAGAATAAGAAGAATAAGAAGAAAAAGAATAATAAGAAGAATAAGAAAAAAAATAAAAATAAGCAGTTTAACAAGATAAGAAGAATAATAAGAATAAGAAGAATAAGAAGAACAAGAAGAATTAGAAGAATAAAAAGGATAAGAATAATAAGAAGAAAAAGTAGAATAAGAATAATAAGATGAATGAGAAGATTAAGAAAAATAAAAAGAATAATAAGAAAAAGAAGAATAGGAAAAATAAGAAGAATAAGAAAAATAAGAAGAATTACAAGATTAACAAGTATAAGAATAATAATAATAATAAATAACATGAATAACAAGAATAACAATATTAAGAATGAATAAGAGCAATAAGAAGAATAATAGAAATAAGTAGAATTATAAGAATAAGAAGAATAAAAAGAATATGAAGAATAACTAGATTAACAAGAATAAGAAGAATAAGAAGAATATAAAGAATAATAACAATATGAAGAATAATAAGAATTAAAAGAAAAATAAAAAAAGAAGAATAAAAAGAATAAGAATAAATAGAAGAATAAGATGAATAAGATGAATAAGAAGAATAACAAAAATAATAAAAATAAAAAGAATAAGAAGAATAAGAAGATTAAGAAGAAATAAAAGAATAAGAATAATAAGAATAATAATAATAATAAGAAGAATAATAAAAAGAATAAGAATAAGAATAAGAATAATAAGAGAAATAATAAGAAGAAGAAGAAGAAGAAGAATAATAATAATAATAATAATAATAAGCAGAATTAGAAGACTTAGAAGACTTGGAAAAATAAGAAGAATAAAAAAAATAAGAAGAATAAGATGAATAAGAAGAATGAAGAGAATAAGAAGAATAAAAAAAAGAATAAAAAGATTAAGAAGAATAAAAGAATAAGAAGAATCAAAAAAATAAGAAGAATAAGACGAATTATAAGAAAAAGAAGAATTATAAAAATAAGTAGAATAATAAGAATAGGAAGAAAAAGAAGAATATGAAGAATATAAATAATAAGAAGGATAAAAAGAATAAGAAGAATAATAAGAATAAGAAGATGATGAAGATTAAGAAGATTAAGAAGATTAAGAAGAATAAGAAGAATAAGATGAATAAGAAGAATAAGAAGAATAAGAAGAATAAGAAGAATAAGAACATTAAGAAGATTAAGAAAAATAAAAAGAAAAAAAGAATAAGATGGATAAAAAGAATAAAAAAATAAGAAAAATAAGAAGAATAAAAAAATAAAAAGAATAAAAAGAAAAAGAATAATAAAAAAAATAAGAAAATAAGAAGAATAAGAAGAAAAAGAATAATAATAATAAAATAGAATAAAAAAATAAGAAGAATAAGAAGAATAAGAAGAAAATGAAGAAAAGGAAGAAAAAAAAGAAAAAAAAGAAAAGGAAGAAAAGGAAGAAAAAGAAGAAAAGATGAAAAGAAGAAAAAGAAGAAAAGGAAGAAAAGGAAGAAAAGGAAGAAAAGGAAGAAAAGTAAGAAAAGTAAGAAAAAGAAGAAAAAGAAGAAAAAGAAGAAGAAGAAGAAAATATAAGAAAAAGTAGAAAATGATGAATAAGAAGAATAAGAAAAATAATATGAATAAGATGAATAAAAAGAATAAGAAAAATAAGAAGAATAAGAAGAGATAAGAGGTGTTTACGGGGTTTAAGGGAGGAGAGCAGAAAAGATAATAGGAGGCAGTAGATTTTCAAAAAAGGGGGTTGTTCGAACAGAGGTAGCTATTTTTTAGTATAAGGGCAGAATATGATGTTTGTTCTATGGCTATTATCTGCATGTAATTCTTGTGTGATCAATTTGACAATTGTGTTAAGGGAAGAGAAAGGTACAAGGGTCGGAATAAAGCATAAATATACAGTAAGTTTATACTGAAATACATATTTAAAAGTAGTCCAGAAAAGGAGGATGAAAAAGAGGCCTATGGGGAAAAGCAAGGAAAGCTCAACATGTCCATAAAGAGAGAGAGTTTATTTTATGAAGTGAGATAGCTAGTGTCTGTTAAGTTTGAGTGGTTTGTCTAACAAGGGTTTGTATGTGTTTGTCTATGTCTGCATGCGCTAGTGTTTATGTTCTCGCCAAATGTCTCTATGTGTATAAGCTACTAAAGGAAGAGGAGTCCAAAAGTCAAGGATCCAGGAAGAACTTAATGATAGGAAAGAGCTGATGAGGGCAAAAACCAAGACAAGAAAATGTAGTAGATTCAGCTTCAAAAGAAGGGCATAAATAGAGGTGTCAACTTGGCCGGGCTGGCCTAGGCCGGCACGAGGCACATCATGATTTGGTCGTGCCTGGTTCGGCCCAGCACGGGAATTTATTATGCTCGAGCCCGTGTTGTGCCCAACTATGGCACCAATCATGTTGTGCCGTGCCGAGGCCAACCATACCTCATGTCGTGCCTGGAACGGCATGGTACCATGGCCAGTTGGCATGGTAGCTCATCACAAGCCGAGAAATCAATCTTTTTTTTAAAAATTAGGGTTTCGAGAGTGCGGCAGCATGACGGCATTAGCTGAAACCCTAATTTATTTTAAATTAGATGTTCGGCACGCGGAAGCATGACGGGGCACAGTTGAACCCGTAATTTTTTTTTAAATTTGGGGTTCAGCCCGACGGGGCCGATCCCTCTGGATTCGTGCCATGGGACCGTGACAGGCTATCCCCCACAGAACCGTGTCGAGCCAAGAATGGAATGGTAGAGTAACTGCATCGTGCCTGGCCCAGCACAAAAGCACGGTTAGGCCAGCTAAAAATGAGCCGGGGCATTTCCGAGCACATCCCTTTGATACCTTTAGGCATAAGTAGACAAAGGAAATGGACACGAAAGGGCCAGCACTAAGAAAAAACATAAAGCATAGGCAAATATAGAGAGCCGCATAGTAAAGAATCCACTATAGATTATGTTAATTGTATTTTGTAAATATAAAAAGGGGTGTAGAGGGTGAAAGGGTAGTATATAGTTTGTATAAAATGGTATTCATCCGCCACAAGAGTGGGTTATAATAATAAAACAAACTTTAAAAAAAAAGAATAATAAGAATAATAAGAAGAAAAATAAGAATAAAAAGAATAAGTAGAATAAGAAGATCAAGAAGAATTAGAAGATTAAGAAAAATGAGATGAATAAAAAGAAAAATAAATATAAAAAGAATAAAAATGATAAGAAGAATAAGAAGAATAATAGAAATTGTATTTTAAGAAAGGGGTGTAAGAGGGTAAAGGGTAGTATGTAGTTTGTAACAATGATATTCCTCTTCTGAAAGAGAGTTATTATAATAATAAAATAAACTTTCAAAGAACAAGGAGAATATTAGAAATAATTAGAATAATAAGAATAAGAAGAGTAAGAAGAAAATAAAGAATAACAAGATAAGAAGAAAAAGAATAATAAGAATAATAAGAATAATAAGAATAATAAGAATAATAAGAATAATAAGAATAATAAGAATAATAAGAAAAATAAGAAAAATAAGAAAAAAAATAAGTAATAAAAATAAGAACAATAAAAAGAATGAGAAGAAATAGAAGAAAAAGAAGAAAAAGAAAAATAATATAGTAAGAAGAATAAGAAGAATAATAAGAATAAAGAAGAATAAGAAGAATATAAAGAATAATACAAAAAAGAAGAATATGATTAATAAGAAGAATAAGAAGAAAAAGAATAATAAGAAGAATAAGAATAATAATAAGAATAAGAATAATAAAAAGAATAAAAATAATAAGAAGAAATAGAAGAATAAGAATAATAAGAAGAATAAGAAGAAATAGGTGAATATGAAAAATAAGAACAATAATAAGAATAAAATGAATAATAATAAAAATAAAAAAATAAGAATAAGAAGAATAACAATAATAAGAATAATAAGAAGAATAAGAATAGTAAGAAGAATAAAAATAATTAGAAGACTTAGAAGAAAAAGATGAATGGAAAGAAAAAATAGAATAAGAAGAAAAATAATAATAATAAGAATAAAAAAATAAGAAGAATTTGAAGAAAAAAAAGAAAAAAAAGAAAAAAAAGAAAAAAAGAAAAAAAGAAAAAGAAGAATAGAAAGAATAAGAAGAATAAGACGAATAAGAATAATAAGAATAATAAGAATAATAAGAATAATATGAATAATAAGAATAATTAGAAGAATAATAAGAATTAGAAGAAATAGAAAAATAAGAAGAATAATAAGAAAAAGAAGAATAATAAAAATAAGTAGAATAATAAGAATAAGAAGTATACGAAGAATAAAAAAATAAGAAAAATAAGAAGAATAAGAAGAATAAGAAGAATAAGAAGAATAAGAAGAATAAGAAGAATAAGAAGAATAAGAAGAATAAGATGAATAAGAAGAATAAGAAGAATAAGAAAAAAAAAGAAGAGTAAGATGATATTTTTGCTCTTTTTTTATAACAATGCTCTCAACTTTCTAGAGAGAGAAAATTCGATTTCTAGAGAGAGAAAGCTTCATTTCTTCTCAATTCAAGCCTATCTTGAGCTCTACATGGAGCAAATAGACTTTTCAACGCTTAGGAAGTCATTTTCCTCGGTATTAAAGGAGCCCACGCCATCCCTAACGAAGTTCGGAAACAAAGATAGTAAACCCGCAATTCTCTTCCCCTCGGAATTAGAGAATTGCAGAATCGTTTAAGTTCACATTGATTGGGAAGTTCTCTCATGGCAGACTTCGGGTGAGTGATATTCATACCTTCATCACCTCACTAAAGCTTAAAGGTAAGGTGAAGCTTGGAGACTTCGATGCCAAACATCTCTTCTTGCAGCTCTATGTGGAGGAAGACTTCCACTGAATTTGGTTAAGGGCTCAATGGTATGTAAATGGCTATCCTATGCGTATAATGAAGTGGATGAGAAGCTTCAATCCATATGAGGAAGCTCCAATTGCTCTGGTGCGGATATTCCAAAAGCATGGGCCAATTCTCTAATTGTGCTAATTCCAAAAAAAGAATCCACACAGAAATGTAAAGATTTTAAGCCGATTAGTTTATGTAATGTGGTCTATAAGATCCTGGCAAAAATTATACAAGGTAGGTTAAGCACTATCTTGCCGGAATTTATATCACAAGAACAAATAGGTTTTTTTTAAATAGGTTAATGATAGAAAATATAAGTCTAGCATCGGAAATGATGAGAGACATAGCAGTCAAAACTAGAGATCATAATCTAGTAGTGAAACTGGATTTATCTAAATCTTTTGACAGGGTGGAGTGGGATACACTATATTTCGCAATGAGAAAATTGGGCTTCTCAGAATTATGCATAGATCTAATATATAGATGTACCTCCACTGTGTGGGTCAAAATTATTGTAAATGGAAAGAAAAGTGGTGAACTTAGACCAAGAAGAGGATTAAGACAAGGAGACCCTCTGTCTCCTTTATTATTTGATATATCTTGAATTACTGATTCGTAACTTAAACAAGAGAATGTCGGCATGGAAAATAATACCTTTTAGGCAACCTAAGATCACTCTGAGAGTAGGCTGTTTAGCCTATGCGGATGACTTAATAATTTTTACTAATGCTATTAGTAGCTCGTTAAATAACTTAATGGATTTACTACAACTATTTGAGGTAGAAACATGGCAGAAAGTGAAAAAAACTAAGTGTCAATTTATACTAGCATCAATAAATCAAGGAAAGGTTGCTCGAAAATTTATAAATATCACAGGCTTTATGCAAGTCAAAGGAGCTTTAACCTATCTGGGATGCCCCATATTTGAGGGTAGACTAAGAGAAGAATAATTAAGCTCCTTACAAGAAAAATTGAGAAAGAAAATAGCAGGATGGAAGGAGGAGTTACTGGAATTTTGGGGTAGGATTACTCTAATTTTTCACGTGCTGCAATTAATGCTAGTACATATTTTATCAGTTATCCACCCTCCAAAAAATTTTATTAAGAAATTAGAAATTGAAATGGCCAATTTTTTATGGGGTAAAAAAGAGGGGAGCCGAAAGCTACATTGGAAGAGCTGGAAGGTTATATGCCACCTAAAGGAGGAGGTAGGTTTAGGTATAATTAGTCTAAGAGATATGATGTTAGCATGGGATTGCAAAGGCTGGTGGAGGTTAAAAGAAAATGCTTCTTTGTGGGCAAAATATATGAGGGCTAAATATGGATGAGAGAAAGATAAGAGTCTTAGCAAGGCTTCTAATATTTGAAAAGCACTGATAAATCAGAAAAGGGTAGTGGAACAGTACTCTATTTGGCAAAAGAGTGGTTGGAAATGGACTCTCACTCCGCAAGGTACATTTTCATTAAAATCGGCAAAAGATTTAATAAGAAAGCAGAAACCTGTGCAACCTATCTTTGAATGGATCTGGAAAAAAGATATTCCACAAAAGATGTGCTCATTGGTATGGAATGTTTTCTCAATTGCTATTCCGATTGATAATAATGTTCAAAGAAAGAGCATAAAACTAGTATCAAAATGCGACTGTTGTTTTGAGGCGGTTGAGACTAAAGATCATTTATTTTCAGAAGGGAAAATTATAGCAGAAGTCTAGAAGGAGCTGGCAAAAGCTACCCATATTACAACTAAAGAGGAATGGTTATCGGATAGAGTAAAGAAATGGGGAAGGGAAACTTCAAAAAGCCGAACTAAAAATGGCTCATCCAAAATTTGCCCCATGTTGTTATCTGGTGCTTATGGAAAGCCAGGAATAAGAGCAGATATGATGGTATAAGAATGAACTCAGCCGATATTGTAATGGATATTAAGAATGAAATTAGTAATATATCATTGTCAATGCCTATAAGTGTTAAAAATATAGAGGTACAAAAAGATGTTAAGGTAACATGGGTGCTTTCAATTAATAATTTAAAGTTTCAGGTAGCTAAAAGCATAAGCTGGAATAAGCCCCATGTAGGAAAGATATCGCTTAACATGGATGGTAGCTTCAACAGAGACATAGGAGTGGCAGGAGGAGGAGTAGTAATAAGAGATTTTCAAGGGAAAATTGTAAAAGCTTTTGCTTTTTCTTATAAGGCTTTCTCGGCGCTACACTCAGAGATATGCACCCTCAATAGAGGATTATAGGTCTGCATGGGCCTAGGATTAAAAGAAATACAAATACAGGTAGATTCCACTTTATTAGTGGACCTAACAACTAAAAGAATAGTTTTATGGAAATATGAAGAGGAGATTGAAATAGTTACATATCTTATGAAAGAATTGAGTGCATCTATACTACATATATATAGGGAGGTGAATACCATAGCAGACAATTTAGCTAGAATAGGTCTTAGTAAAGGGGCAAAAGAGTATGATGAGGGGAATTTTCCGGATAGGTTAAAAGGTTTATCTAGATTAGATAGGCTTGCTTTCCCCTATCTAAGGATTAGCAAGGGCATGAAATGAAGGTCAGTGGGATAGGATCCTGGATATTACTGTGTTTGTTCATTTTGCAGGATGCTGGCATGCTGCTCTCCTCTTTAAGGGGAGTGGGTATTATAAGGATGGTTTTACTATTTTTATCTCTGGTATAGTGGATTGTAGTTTTTCACAGCATAGTTAAGCTAGAGCAACTAGTAGAGGAAGTGGGATGAAAAGCAGGAAGGGCACAGAAAGTGCTGTGTGCAGCTTTGTGTATGCTGTTTTGTTTTTATAGGTGAGCATGTGCAGACAAACAGAACATGTTAGAATGGGGGGAATGCATCACAACAGAATTGTGTGTGGGGTAAATGGGACATGTTAGAATTGTGTGTGTTGTTGTTTTGTTTTGGCTTTACAGGTGAGTAAGTGCAGATCTGTGGAGGGGCTGCATCATAGCAGAAGGCTGCTGCTGGTTGAATGGGGGGGTGGTGCAGTAATCTTGATTTGACTGTTAACTAGGAGATTGATTTAACTTGATTGTAATTAAGGGAGGGAAGGGAAATGGGTAGGTAATACACAACTGCTATAAGGGAGTAGAAATTTCTACCCCCTCTATGGCGAACAAGGGTGTGGTTCTTTTAACAGCAAGGTCTACTGCTTGGAAAGGGAAGGAGACAGTCGATAAAGTTGGGAAGAGTAAAAGAGAAGAAAGGAGCAAGATTTTCCCCATTCATTTATTTATCTTTTCCATATAAGAACTCATGTATTATGCCACTCTAGGGGTATTGTAATTAAGGGAGGGAATGGAAATGGGTAGGCGATAAACAACAACTACAAGGGAGTGGAAAGTTCCACACCCTTGTTGTGAACAAGGGTGTGGTCCTCTCTAACTCCAAGGGGCTGATTGCAGAGAGGGCTACAGCTTGGAAAGAGAAGGAGCAGTCGAGAAAGCTGGGGAGAGGAAGAGGGAAGCAGGGAGCAAGATTTTCCCCTTTCTTTTATTTATTCTTCGCTTTAAGAACCCATCTATTATGCCACTATTGGGGTATTGTAATAAGGGAGGGAATGGGTAAAGGGTAGGAGATAATATTAGAGATACATTGTATGATTTACTTTGCAGGAAGGAGGGCAAGGGCAACTCCACATAGATACAGAAAGGAGCGAAAAAGATCAAAAAGTAGTAAAGTGGAGACATGAGGAATGGAATTCCAATTTGCTAAAAGTGTGGAATAGGAGGAAAGCACATTTAATTCTCTAAAGTGTAAAATTATGTGTTATTGTTTTTGTTAAAGTAGGTTTATAGGGGTTCAAAGAGGATGTAAAAGGGTTATGGGTAGCAAGTAAGTAGGTTGTAAAAAAGAGTATTCCTCCGCCAAAAGAGAGGGTAAACTTAATAATGAAACAACCTTTAAAAAAAGATGAATAGAATGAATTATAAGAACGAGAAAAATAAGAAGAATTATAAGAATAATAAGAATAAAAAATAAGAAGAATTAAAAAAATAAGAAAATAAGAAGAATAAAAAGAATAAGAAGAATAAGAAGAATAAGAAGAAATACAATAAAAAAAAGAAAAAAAAGAAAAAAGAAGAAGAATAATGAGATGAATAAAAAATAATAAGAATAAAAAGAATAAGAATAATAAGAATAATAAGAATAAAAGATAGAATAAGATGAATAAGAGAAGAATAAAAAGAATACAGAGAATAAGAAGAATTAAAAGACTTAGAAGAATAAGAAGAATAAAAAGAATAAAAGAATAAGCAGAATACAAAGAATTAAAAGACTTAGAAGAATAATAATAATACGAATAATAAGAAGAATAAGCAGAATAAAAAGAATTAGAAGACTTAGAAGAATAATAATAATAATATGAAGATTAAGAAGAATAAGAAGAATAAGAAGAATAAGGTTAATAAGAAGAATAAAAATTATAAGAAAAATAAGACGAATAAGAATAATAAGAAGAATAAGAAGGATAAAAATAATAAGAAGAAAATGAAGAATAAATAAAATAAGTAGAATAATAAGAATAAGAAGAATAATAAAAATAGGATAAGAATAATTAGAAGAATTAGAAGAATAAAAAGAAAAAGAAGAAAAAGAAGAAAAAGAAGAAAAAAAGAAAAGGAAGAAAAAAAAGAAAAAAAAGAAATAGAAGAATAACAAAATTAATTATAATAATAATAATAAGAAGATTAAAAAGAATAGAAAGATTAAGAAGAATTATAAGAATAATAAGAATAATAAGAATAATATGATTAAGAAGAATAATAAGAATAAAAAGAATAAGAAGATATAGAATAATAAAAAGAAAAAGATGATTAAGAAGAAAAAGAAGAATATCAAGAATATTAAGAATAAGAATAATCAAAAAAATATGTTAAATAAGAAGAATATTAAGAATAAAAAAAATAAGAAGAATATGAAGAATAATAAGAATAAGTAGATTAATAAGAATAAGAAGAATAATAAAAATAAGAAGAATAATAAAAATAAGAAGAATAAGAAGAATAAGAATAATAACTAGAATAAGAAGAATAATAAAAATAAGAAAAAGAATAAGAATAGTAAGAAAATGAATAAGAATAATAAGAAGAATAAGAAGATTAAGAAGAATAAGAAGATTTAGATGAATTTAAAGAAAATGAAGAATTAGAAGAATAATAAGAATAAGTAGAATAAAAGAATTAGAAGAATAAGAAGAATAAGAAGAATAAAAGGATAAAAGAATAAAAGAATAAAAGAATAAAAGAATAAAAAGAATAACAAGAATTAGAATAAAAAGAACAATAAGAAGAATCAGAATAATAAGAAGAATAAAAATAATAAGAATAATAAGAATAAGAAAAAAAATAAGAAAAATAATAAGTTTGAAAACAATAAAATGAATAAAAAAAATAATAATAATAATAATAAGTAGAATAATAAGAATATGAAAAATAAGAATAATAATAAGAATAAGTAGAATAATAAGAATTAAAAGAATAATAAGAATAAGAAGAAAATAAATAATAAGAAGAATAAGAAGAATAAAAAGAATGAGAAGAATGAAGAGAATAATGAGAATAAGGGAAATAAGAAGAATCAGAAAAAAGATGAATAAGAAAATAAGAAAAAAAAGAAGAAATAGAAGAATAAGAATAATAATAATAAGAATAAGTAGAATAATATGAATAAGAAGAATACATAGCATAAGTAGAATAAGATGAATAAGAATAATTATTAGAATAACTTAAATAAGTAGAATAAGAAGAATAAAAAGAATAAAATAAATAACAAATATAAGAAGAATAAGAACAAAAAGAAGAATAAAAAGAATAATAAAAAAAAGTAGAATAATAAGAATAAGAATAATAAAAAATATAATAAGAATAAAAAGGATAATAAGAATAAGAAGAATAAGAAGATTAAGAAGAATAAGTAGATTAAGAAGAATAAAAAGAATAATACGAATAAGAAGAATAATAAGAATAAGAAGAATAACAAGAAAAAAAAGAATAAAAAGAATAAGAAGACTAAGAATAATAAAACGAATAAGAAGAATAAAAAGAATAAGAAGAATAAAAAGAATAAGAAGAATAAAAAGAATTAGAATAAAAAAAAAGAATAAGAATAAAAGAAGAATAACAAGAACAAAAAGAATAACAAGAACAAAAAGAATAACAAGAATAAAAAGAAAAAGAATAAAAAGAACAATAAGAATAATTATAAAATAACAAAAAAAAAAGAAAAATAAGAAGAATAAGAATAATTAGTAAAATAAGATAAATAAGAAGAATAAGAAGAATAAAAAGAATAATAATAATAAAAATAATAATAAAATAAGTAGAATAATAAGAATAAGAAAAATAATAAAAAAAATAATAATAAAAAATAGAATAAGTAGAATAAGAAGAATAAAAAGAATATGAAAAATTAGAAGAATGAGAATAATTAGAAGAATAATAAGAATAAGAAGAATAAGAATAATAAAAATAATATATAGAATTAGAACAATAAGAAGAATAAGATGAAAATAAAAAAATTAATAGATAAGAAGAATAAGAAGAAAAAGAAGAATAAGAAGAATAAAAAAATAAAAAGAATTATAAAAATAAGAAGAATTAGAAGTATAAGAATGAATAAGAATATTAAAAAGAATAAGAAGAATAATAAAAAAAAAGAAAATAAGAATAATAAGAATAAGAAGAATAATAAGAATAAGAAGAATCATAAAAATAAGGAGAATAAGAAAAATAATAAGAATTATAAAAATAAATAGAATAATGATAATAATAATAATAATAACAAGAATAAAAAGAATAAGAAGAATTAAAAAAATAAGAAGAATCAGAAAAATAAATAAAAATAAGAAGACTAATAAGAATATGTAGAATAATAAGAATAAGAAGAATAAGAAGAATAAGAATAATTAAAAGAATAAGAAGAATTAAAAGAATAAGAAGAATAAGAAAAATAATAAAAATAAAAATAAAAAGGATATTAAGAAGAATAAAATATATAATTATTTTTTTCAATATTTTGTACCCACAGCTTTAAGCTCTAGAAAGAGAAATTTGAAATTCTAGAGAAAGAAAGTTTCGATTTGGGAATAAAGTGGTGATTTCAAGCTGAAAATGAAAGAAATTGATTATCTTTCCCATAAGAAATCATTTTCCAATACTCATCAATTAACTGTACCCCCTATTAAGCCTTTTGTGAATATAAATGACAAACTCACACTCTTTTTCTATGCTGAAGAAATCACAAGCCTATTGGAAATTCACAAATTTACAATTATTGGCATGTTCTTCCATGGGCTGCCATGAATTGAAGAGATAAAAAAGGTTCTTCTCTTTTTTAAAGCTAAAAGATTTGGTCAAAGTTGGAACTATCAATGACACGTACATTCTGTTGCAACTCTTCATTGAAGAGGACTATCTTTGACTGAGTCTAAAGGATTATTGGAACATCCATGGATACCCAATGAGGACCTTCGAATGGTCGGTTTATTTTAACACAATGGAAGAAAGCCATCTCACTCTGGTATGGTTTCTCCTTCTCCAACTGCCCATACATCTCTTTAATCAAATGTCCCTATTCTCCATCTCTAAGTTTATCAGTAATCCTTTACTGATGAATGGGGCTATTGCTACCCTTTCAAGGCCAAGTTTGGTTAGGGTCTACATTGAAGTAAACTTAAACTCTTCTATCCCGCAAAGGATATGGATTGGGAATAATTAAGAGATGGGTTATTAGCAGTCCATCATCCATGAGAATCTTCCGAGCTACTATAATCAATGCAAAAAAAGAGGCCACTTAAATGTTGTATGCATGACTAATTCCAGAGAGAAGGAAGATGAATTTCTGGGTAGAAAACATGAGAAATGGGCCTATAGCCCCATAAATAAGCAATCCAATGAGGAGAGCAGAGTCCAAACTCATACTGTATCTCTTAAAAAATCTAACAGAATCTCTTCCTCCTTCATCGAATTCTCTTTCTTAATTAACACAAACTGGAAACTCTTTAACAGAAATGGATATGAATAATTCAACCCAAGAGGAAAACAACATAGATTCCGAAAGAATTAGGATTATGATGAATAAAAATAAATAGTTGGTTATTAGAACTAGAAAACCAAAAATAAACAAAAATATAGAAGACACAGATAGATATTTTCTGAATTTGAAGAAGGGTTTGAAGATTTTGTTAAAACTTGCAATGATATTTTAAAAACCATAGAATAAAATTATATGCAATCAATAGATGATATAGGTATTGGAAAAAAAGAAGAGAAATTTTTAATAGAGAGTGGGCCTTAGAGGAATTGAAAAAGATAAATTTACAATTGTCCATTTCTAACAAGGTGAGAAGGAATGAATATTCTCAGAGCCCTAATCTTACAAAAAATAACAAGAAACAATAAAAAAACATCTAAATAAAACCAACAAAATAAAGTTTAAAACAAGAGCTCAACTAAAATCTTCAAATAATGTTTAGATATTTATTCTTGAACATTTGGTGAATAGACAATTCCCCATCCTTAAACTGGCTAAGAAAATTGACAAGAATACATAAAATCACTTTATTAATGCTGGAAAAACCAATGGTAGATAAAAAGCTTCTCAAATATTATAAGAATAAATTAGGTTTTACGAATGCCTTTTCTATTAATAATAGTAAAATATGGGTGGTGTGAAAAGATTATTTTAATATCATTAACATTGAAAATCATGAAAAATTAATAAACCTCAGTCTAAATAATAATAAGCCAGTTATTATATCAGTAGTTTATGCTAGTAATTTAAAAGAAAAATGAAAAGAATTCTAGAAAATTATGGAAGATATAGCTTTCAAAAACACACCTTGGATAATAGGAGGGGATTTTAATACTATTAGATATGCGTCAGAAAAAAAAGGAGGGAAACCTATAAACCAACAAGCTAGTGGCATTTTCAATGATGTAATCACTAGATGCAATTTATTGGAAGTGAAATTTTTAGGCTTAGCTTTAACATGGACTAATAAACACAAAAAGAAATGGGCTATCTGGTCTAGACTAGATGGAGTCCTTTACAATGCTTAATGGCTAGATTCTTTTGGGAATATAAGGATCAAGCATCTGAACAGAACCTGTTCTGACCATTCCCCTATTATTATATCCCTTCAAAATACAGATTATAAAAATTCCACTTTTAACTTTCAGAATATGTGGTGGTTACACAAAGATTTCCAAAATATAGTGAGAGATATTTTGATACAACCAGTAATATGCAATCCGAATCAGATCCTCACTGCTAAACTAAATAGGTTAAAAACATGTTTAATAATCTAGAACAAAAATAAATTTGCAGATATTAATTAAAATATCATAGAAGTAGAACAAAAAATTGATAATCTAGAACAAAAATATGATAGAAATCATAGTATAAGTAATCTTAGTATGCTTTATAAGGCGCAAGGAGAACTAAAACTAAAACTTCATATGGAAGAAATCTTCTGGAAACATAGAGCGAAAGTAAATGGTTAAAAGAGGGAGATCAAAATACAAGATTTTTTCAGCTTGCTTCAAAAATATAGATTCAAAAACACTAGATAAATGGTATAAAATAACAAAGGAATATGGATAGAAAATAAGGCAGAAATCTAAGATAACCTCGAAGGCATATACAAATTACTTCTATGCGATAATAATAGGCTGAAAAGAGATATATTACTGCAAAACATAAAGAAAAAAAATTAACGAGGAAGATAATAAAAAGTTAATGCAATATTTGGAAGAAGAATAAATCAAAAACATAATTCATAGTATGAATAAGGAAATCGTGACCGGACCAAACAACTGGAATTCCATGATTTTTCAAGCTTGTTGGGATATTATCAAACATGCGATTATTCATGTCATACATTGGTTTTTCTATGGTGCAGAAATTGATAAAAAGTGGGCACTAACTCACATAGTCCTTATTCCTAAAAAGAAAAACCCCCAAAAAGGAGAGGACTATAGAACCATCAGCCTATGCAATTCCATATATAAAATCCTAACAAATTTTTTGCAAAATAGACTAGGACTTATTCTTCCTAAGATCATTTTTATTGAACAATCATGATTTATGAAGAATAAATTGATCATGGAAAATATATGCCTAGCCAAAGTGCCCGTGAAAGAGCTATCCTCTAAATGTAGAGGGTATAATATAATTTTCAAATTAGACATATCAAAAGCATTTGATAGAGTAAATTGGTAGGTTTTATGCTTTACCTTGAGAAAATTGAGTTTTACAGTAGCATGGATAGATCTAATATTTAGATGTATCTCTAGTACTTGGTTTAAGATTATTATAAATGGGGAAAAGGGGAAATAGTTTAAACCCACTTGAGGGTTAAGACTAGGAGATCCCCTTTCACCTGCTCTCTTTAACATTTACTTGGAATTATTTATAGTGAACTTGAAAACCAAAATAGATAAAAGAGACATTTATACATTTAAACAATATAGAAACACTTCTCAAATTAGTTGTCTAGCATATGCTGAAGATATAATCTTATTCACCAATGGAAACAATAGATCAATAAAGAATTTAATGAAAAATTTTCAAATTATGGAAGATGAAATGGATCTAGTATTAAATAGATATAAATGTCAATTTAAAATATCAAAGAAAGCCCCTCCTAGTCTAGTACATAGGTTAAAAGAGATCATAGGCTTTTCCCATTTTAAAGGAGCTCTCATTTATTTTGGTTGTCCATTATATGAAGGTAGATTTAAATCAGAGCACCTGGATTTCTTACTGACTAAACTTAGGCATAAAATTATGAGCTGGAAAACTGAAATATTAAAAAAGAATGGAAGAATTACACTCATAACACATATTCTTCAAAGCATACTAATGCACAATTTAAAGGTTATGCAACCGCCTAAATTTTTCTTGAAAAAAATTGAGGGGGAATTGGCTAATTTCTTCCGGGGAAAGAAAAATGGCAAATTGAATCTTCATTGGATTAATTGGAAAGACTTATGCTAAAGGAAGATGTGGTTCTAGGTTTCACTAGGCTAGAAAAGATAGCTGAAGCATGGGTCTATAAAAGATGGTGGAGAATAAAAGAGACTAATAATCTTTGGGCATCATATATGAGAGAAAAATACCTAACAAATAATGATACTAACATAATAAAAAAGATTTATAATGAATCTAAAATTTGGAAACAAAGTGTAAAGCAAAAAGAAGTAGTAGATAACCACTCTGTACTTACTAAATTTGGTTGGAAATGGAAATTAATTGAAGAAGGCTTTTTTTCTTAAAAATTGGCCAAGAATCTGGTTAGAAATATAAAGCCTACTCTAGATTTATTTGAATGGTGTTGGAATAACAATAACCTACCTAAAATATGTTTATTTTTATGGAAATCTTTATCTAACATCATTCTAATAGATACTTCCGTATTAAAAAAAGGCATAAACCTAGCCTCTAGATGTAACTGTTGCAATATGAGCATAGAAACTCTAGATAATTTTCTTTCACAAGAAAGGATAGCTTCAAAGATATGAGAAATATTTGAAAAAGAAATGAGTATAATTCATAAAAATCAAATACTCAAATATAGAATTCTTAAATGGATGAGGGGGCCAAATCTTGATTAATTACACAAATGGCTCAAGAACACCATTCCACCACTGATAATATGGTGTATATGGAAAACCAAAAACAAAAGCAGAATTGAGAATGTTGAAATGAATGCATAAGATATAGTAAGAGATATTAAACAAAATTAAAATGCATTTAAAGAAGCTCATCCTTTAAAAATATAACTTATTCAAAAAATAAAGAATATATAGATAAGTGGCACTTAAGGTATCAAAAGCCCAAATCAATAAGCATTACTAGGTTATGTTAGAACAAACCTCCTAAAGGTTATAGGGCACATAATACGGATGGTAGTTTTAAAAGAGACATAGGTGCAGTGGGAGGTGGAAGAATTTTAAGAGATTCCGATGGCAAGCTGATTTGGGCATTTACCAAGAAATTAAAAGCTAATTCTTCTATACAATCAAGAATCCGGGCACTTCTATTTGATTTAAAAATATGCAAAGATACAAAAATAATGAACATCCAAATACAAACTAATTCTTTAATATTAGTAGGTATAATTAAAGGTCAAAAATTGCTTTGGAAATATATAAATGATAAAGATGAAATCATTCAAATAGTACATGAATTAAAATATAGTATAATGCATATAGATAGAGAAGTGAACCAGGTAGCCAATATGCTAGCTAAGAAAGTTGAAAAAATAGGAGATCAGGACTTTGAGACACATAACATGCCTACAAAATAAAGAGGCATACTTATACTAGACGAAACAGAATATCCTATATTTAGGAAAGTTAACACTTGAAAATATTTGTGAGTAGCTTTATTGAATTTAAAATATGTAAGCCTTGATAAACTTTTACACAAATTAAAGATGTTATAAATCAGATTGTATTCCTCGATGATTAGACTCTCTGTAGGGATAATGAAGATTATCCATTGTTACATATGGAGGTTTGAGGACCTATTGTAGGGAAAAACCATTATGCAGATTATCATTTTCTGTAAGTGGAAACTTTGTGTAGGAATATTGATTTTAGTATCCTGGTCCTACGAAATGCTGAATTAGTTTGAAGAAATTACATGTTTTGTTGGATGAATCTTTGCAGGAAAAATCACTACAAACTTATATTATACATGATTTTCTCTTGAGATTATCACGGTGATAGATTATGCGCAAGGGAAAGGAGGAAAAGGATATATATTGTTGCTGGCTTTTTCTGAAAAAATAGGTACACTTAAAGTGAGGAAGGTAAAGGGATGTAGCAGCAAAAACTATGCAGACAAGCTGCTAAAAAAATATTACAGAAAACTATCAGGAAACAAGGTTAAATAGGAATGGATTGTTTTGGATTTTGTTTGTAGTATGTGCAGGTACTAAAGAGTAGGAAAACAGATAGAAAGATCAAGCAAACAGAACACTCATAGATAAGATGCAGGTAGAATATCGATCAGAATGCAGAACCAGAAAGATTACATTATCAGATAGAGTGTACAACCAGAAAGCATACTCAAACAAAAGATATATTCTTAAGATAATAGAAAAAGCAAGTAGGCAGAATGCTTAAAGAGTAGATGCAGGCAGAAAGTTAATAAAGTACTGACAGATAAAAATATCAAGTAGCTTTCTCACTAGGAGATTAGATTTGAATTTTATATTTGACACATTAGAATAAACAAGATAATATCCAACTTGTTTATTTCTTTTATTTGAAGCATAAGGGTGTAAAATGGAAAAGAGTAGTACGCTAGCTTGTATAAAAGGTATTCCTCCACCAAAAGAGATGACAATTATAATAATAAAACAAACTTTAAAAAAAGAAGAATAAGAAGAATAAGAAGAAAATAGAGAATAAAAAGAATAAGAGGAATAAGAGGAATAAGAAGAATAAGAAGAATAAGAAGAATAAGTAGAATAATAAGAATAAGTAGAATAAGAAGAATAAGTAGAATAAGAAGAATAAAAGAATAATGAAAATAAGAAGAAAAAAAGAATCAGAAAAATAAGAAGAACCAGGAAAATAAGAAGCAAAAGAATAATAAGAATAATAATAAGAATAATAATAATAATAATAAGTAGAATAATAAAAATAAGAAGAATAAGAAGAATAAGAAGAATAAGAAGAATAAGAAGAATCAGGAGAATCAGGAGAATAAGAAGAAAAAGAAGAATAAGATGAATAAGAAGAATAAGAGGAATAAGAAGAATTAAATGAATAATAAGAATAAGAAGAATAAGAACAAAAGAACAATAAGAAAATTAAGAAGAATAAAAAAATTAAGAAGAATAAGAAGAATCAGAAAAATAAGAAGAATTAGAAAAATAAGAAGAATTAGAAAAATAAGAAGAATGAGAATAATAAGAATAAGAAGAATAATTATTGTAACATAAGGGGTGTGGCAAATAGCCACTCGATAAATAGACTGAAAAGATTAAAAAAATTACATAAAATTAAAATAAAAATTTTGCTAAACCTATGATACATAAGGATAGGTTAGGAAGATATAGTAATATTTTAGGCTTCGAGAACACTTTTGCGAATATAAATAATAAGCTATGGATTTTGTGGGATAATACACTAAAAATAGATATTTTAAAGGATACGGAATAGGTAATACATTTTAATACAAATAATGATTTAAAGGAAGTAATATCAGTGGTATATGCTAAAAACACAAAAGAAGATAGAAAAATGCTTTGGAAGGAGATGGCGAAAATAGCTTTAAAAGATATACCCTAGATTATCATGGGGTATTTTAATGTGATTAGAAGTGCACGAGAAAAGAAAGGAGGAAGACCCCCTGACGCAGAGGCTAGGGCACAATTTAATGATATAATATATAGAGAAAACCTAATGGAAGCAGGATTTTTAGGGTCGAGTTAGACATGGTGCAACAACTGGAAAAAGAGAGAAGCAATCTGGGCTAGATTAGATACGGTGATATATAATGCAAAATGGGTATCGTCGCATGGATTAACAGGGGTGAGACACTTAAATAGAACCTATTCATATCATAGCCCATTGCTACTATCAATTTGTAGCAACCAAAAGAAGTCTAGAAGCTTCAAATTTCAAAATATGTGGGCCAAGCATGAAAGCTTTGAAAAGGTTGTTAGGGACACTTGGCAAGACTCAATAATGGGTATGCCATTACAAGTTATTACTGCCAAGCTTTATAGGCTAAAAATTTGTCTTGGAAAATGGAATAGAGAGTGTTTCGGCAATATTAACAAGGAAATTAGGCAGGCAGAAGAAGCAATCGAGAAGCTAGAATTAGAATATGAGCATGACTAAAAAGAAGAGCTTAGGCTGAAATTAAGTAAGTCGAAGGGGGAGCTGAGGCTCAGATTTCACATGGAGAAAATATTTTGGAAATAGAGAGTGAAAATAAAATGGCTAAAAGAACGGGATAAAAATACAAAATTTTTTCATACAATGAGTAAAATTAAAACACAAAAAAGACAAATTAAAGGCATTAAAAATGCATAAGGAGGATGGGTGGAGAAAGAGGAAGAGATACAAACTCTATTTGAATCCTTCTTTAAAAAGCAACTGGGTGAACATGCTATGCATGCATGGGATTCGTTAATCAATGATCTAAAGCATATGATCAAAAAGGAGCAAAATCAAAAAATTGAAAAAATACCAGGGGAGGAAGTATTTAGCCTTGATAAAGATAGCACAACAAGGCCAGATGGATGGAACAATGCATTCTTTCAAGTATGTTGGCACATCATAAAAGAAGATCTAGTAATGGAAATCTCTAGTATTTTTGTAAGTGCGGACATTCCTAAATCATGAGCAAACTCTTTTATAGTGCTAATTCCAAAAAATGAAAAGCCACAAAAATGTGAGGACTACAAGCCAATCAGCTTATGTAATGTGGTATATAAGATATTAGCAAAAATTCTTCAAAATAGGTTAAGTTACATTTTTCCAAATATATTCTCGCAAGAACAAGCAGGTTTCGTCAAAAATATGCTCATGACCGAAAACATAAGCCTAGCCCGATAAATGATGAAGTATATACGAGCAAAAGTCCGAGGGCATTATCTGGTGATAAAATTAGACCTGTCTAAAACTGTCGACATGGTGGTATGAGACATATTATGCTTCACAATGTGAAGGTTAGGTTTTTCAGAGCTCTATATAGATCTTATATATAGATGTGTTTCAATGTATGGGTTAATATTGTTGTAAATGGAAGAAGAGGGGAAGAGTTCAAGCCTATAAGAGGGATAAGACAAGGAGATCCTTTATCACCCTTACTCTTCGATATTTACCTAGAACTATTGATAAAAAATCTGAATAAATGAATGTCAGAGAATAAGATAATATCTTATAGGAAACCAAAAAAAATCCTATAGTGAGTTGCATGGCTTATGCAGATGATGTCATAATATTTACAAATGCAAGCTGCCACTCAATAATGAATCTTATGGATTTGCTGCAAATAGTGGAAGAGGAAACTAGGAAAACAGTAAATAGAAAAAAATGCCAATTTTTTCTAGCAAAGAAAGTCCTAGAAAAGGTGGCATAGAGGTTAAAAATCTCATGAGTTTTACATATACAATGGGAGCATTAATGTACTTGGGTTGTCCTATTTATGAGGGTAGACTAAGGAAGGACTATTTAAGTTTCTTATTAGATTAAATGAGAAAGAAAATAGCTATTTGGAAACAAAATTTATTAAGTTTTGGGGGTAGAATAATTCTAATTTCACATGTGCTACAAGGAATGCTAGAAAATATTATATCAGTAATTCAACCTTCAAGAATCTTCAAAAAAAAAACTAGAAAAAACAATGGAAAATTTTGTTATGGGGGAAAAAAGAAGGCAAGATGAAGCTTCACTCGAAGAAATGGGGGGGTTTATGTCACCCAAAATAGGAGGCTGGTCTGGGCTTTCTAAGCTTAGAAGACACTGCCAAAGCATGGGCTTGTAAAGGATGGTGAAGACTGAAAGAAAATGAGGGACTGTTCGCAAAATTTATGAGATCCAAATATGAATGAGGGAAAGATAATCAAAATGTCTCTAGGAAATCCTTTAAAATCTAGAAAGCCATGAAAAACCAAGAAGAATTAGTTGAATCACATTCAAAATTGTGTAAAAGTTGATGGAAATGGATGCTGGAAGCACATGGAGCCTTTACTTTAAAATCGGCAAAAGTGCTGGTAAGGCAAAAGAAAGCGCAACAACCAATCTTTAGATTGGTCTGGAAAAAGGAAATTCAGCAAAAAAATGGGTTTTCTTATGTGCAAGGTGATGTCGAAGTCCATTCTGTTGGATGGAAATGTACAATGAAAGGGGATAAGGATGGCCTCAAGATGTGAGTGTTGCTTTGAGGCAATAGAATCCACAGAGCATCTATTTTTGAAAGGGAAAATAGCATTGGAGATATGGAAGGAGCTAAAAATTTTGATTATGAGGTGCTCAAGAGTATTAGGTTTAAAGGGCATAATAGAGAGATGGAGTAAGGTAAATCCAAGAAAAAAGGTGTATAAATGGCTCGTCCAAATTCTCCCACATGTAATTATATGGTGCATATGGAAGGTGAGGAATAGGTATGAATTCGCACGAGATAATAAAAGATATAAAAAGGGAAATTGCAAGTATATCAGAGATAAAACCAATTAGAGTAGCAAATATAAAGATGGAAAAAGAAGCTAGAAGGACATGGGGAGTTTCTTCCAAGAAAGAAAAATGGCAGGGGATAAAGAGTTTTTGCTCGAACAAGCCACCAATAGAAAAAATAGTACTCAACACGGATGAAAGTTTCAATAGGGAAATGAGAGCATGAGGAGGAGGAGGAGAAATAAGAGACTCACAAGGGTGAATATTAAAAGCATTTTCCTTCAACATGAAGGTGTCCTCAGCCTTGCAAGCGGAAATCTGTGCTCTACAAAAGGGGCTTCAAATTTGCAAAGAATTAAAATATAAAGAAATACATTTTCGAGTAGATTCTGCACTGTTAGTTAGCTTAGCTACTAACAGACTAGCAATGTGGAAATATGAGGAAGTGGTAGAGGACATTATACATCTCAAGAAGGACTTGAAGGCCACTATACATCATACTTACAGAAAGTCAAATGCCCTTGCAGATGGTTTAGCAAGGCTAGAATTAATTGCAGAAGTCCAGGATATTGATAGCGAGTCTTTGCCAAAAAAACATGAAGGATTAGCCAGACTATATATGCAGGTAATTCCATACTTAAGGGATAAAAGGGGAGGAAAAATATAAGAATAATATATTAAATTCTCAGAATGTTATTTATATAAAAGAAAAAGAATTTCTTAAAAAGACACTATAAATGGTATGAATATCTTGTGTTTCATGTCTGAAAATGCAGGAATAACTTAGTGGAACAAAAAGCACATGGAGACAAGGACACAGGGGGGCAGCTTCTAATTTATTTTTTGCTTTTCCTTGTCTTGACTCTATTACATGTTACCATTTCTTTTTGCAAGTGAAAGGGATGAAAAAAAAATGGTAAGGTAAAGGAGTCTTGTTGTGCTAAATTGGCTAACGTATATGCAGGTAGGGAGCAAAAGAGTTAGAGGGCAGTAGCTCGGGGCAGTGGAGTGTTATGGGCATGGAATTGTCTCTGTCTATTTTTGCAGGGTAGAACTTATGGCTATGTGGGGAGGCTGTTTTGCAGGGAGTATCAGACAAATTGCTAGATTGTTGTGTGTAATGTTTATGCAGGTTGTTAATGCTCAAGTTGAGAGGACAAGAAGAGGAGGCTACATAGGCCAATATGAGTAGGAGTAGGGGGCACAGTGTGTCGGGAGAAGAAATATGGGTGGGTTAGGAGAGTGGGAGTGTTATTTTGGTGTATTATATGGGTAATAGAACAGTGTGTGGGGTGGTGGGGGGGGGGGGGGGGGGGGGGGGGGGCAAGTTTTGGTCTTGGTAAGTTAGCTTGCATGTAGTAGTTAGTGAAGCAGAGCATGGGAGAATGGAGGATCTATAGCTAGGCAAGATGTTAAAGGATAGAGAATCCAGACTTTGCATATTTGGGATCTAAAGGAACGGCAAGGTTGTACACCTCTAGGCCCAATGATAAAGGGCATGGAAGAGGCTATCTAAAAATTTAATAATTTCTAAATATCAAACAAGCAAAGGCAGAAGTTTGGTTTAGATAGCTAAAAACACACTATGATGTTGTGATGTGCTATGATGCATTTTGTTTTAGTTTTTTTGAATTTTATTTTGAAATAGGGTGTAAGAGGGTAAAGAGTAGTATTAGTTTGTAATTAATGGTATTTCTCTACCAAAAGAGAGTGTTTATAATAAAACTAATCTTTGCAAAAAAAAAAAAGAATAAGAAGAATATTAAGAATAAGAAGAATATTAAGAATAAAAATATAAAAAGAATAAGCAGAATAATAAAAATAATAATAATAAGAATACGAAGAATAAGAAGAATAGAAGAAAAAAAAATAATAAGAATAAGTAGAATAAAAAGAATAACTATAATAAGAAGAATAAAAAGATAAAGAAGAATAATAAGAATAAGAAGAATGAGAAGAATAAGAAGAATAAGAAGAATAAGAAAAATAAAAAAGAATTAGAAGAAAAGAAGAATTAGATGAATAAGAAGAATAAGAAGAATTAGAAGATTTGAAGAATTAGAAGAATTAGAATAATACGAAGAATAAGAATAATAAGACTAATAAGAATAATAAAAACAATAAGAACAATAAGACAAATATGAAGAATAATAAGAATAAGAAGAATAAGAAGAATAAGAAGAATTAAAAGAATAAAAATAATAAGAAGGATAAGAAGAATTAGAAGAATAAGAATAATAAGAAGAATAAGATGAATAAACAGAATAAGAAAAATAAGAAGAATAAAAAGAATAACTATAATAAAAAAAATAAAAAGATTAAAGAAGAATAAGAAGAATTATAAGAATAAGAAGAATTCAAAGAATAAGAATAATAAGAACAACAAGAACAATAAGAAGAAAAAGAAGAATTATAAGAATAAGAAGAATAAGAAGAATTAGAAGAATAAGAAGAATAACTATAATAAAAATAATAAAAAGATAAAGAAGAATAAGAAGAATTATAAGAATAAGAAGAATAAGAATAATAAGAATAATAATAATAAGAATAAGAAGAATAAGAAGAATAAGAAGAATAAGAAGAATAAGAAGAATAAGAAGAATAAGAAGAATAAGAAGAATAAGAAGAATAAGAAGAATAAGAATAATAAGAAGAATAAGAATCATAAGAATAATAAGAAGAAAAAGAAAAATAAAAAGAATAAAAAGATTAAGAAGAATTAGATGACTTAATAGATTAAGAAGAATAATAAAAAGAAGAAGAAGAAGAATAATAATAATAATAATAATAAGAAAAAGAAGAAAAAGAAGAATATGAATAATTAGAAGAATAAGAAGATTAAGAAAAATATGAAGATTAAGAAGAATAAAAAGATTAAGAAGAATAAGAAGATTAAGAAGAATAATAAGAATAAGAAGACTAAGAAGAATAAGAAGAATAATAAGAATAAGAAGAATAATAAGAACCATATGGATGAGAAGAATCAGAAGGATATGAAGAATAAGAAGATTTGGAAAAATAATAAGAATAAAAAGAGTACGAAGAATAATAAGATTAAGAAGAATAATAAGAATAAGAATAATAAAAAATAAAGAAGAATAAAAAGAATTACATGAATAAGACGAAAATGAATAATAAGAATAATAAGATGAATAAGAAGAATAATAAGAATAATAATAATCAGAATAAAAAATTTAAATAAGAAGAATATTAAGAATAAATAAAATAAGAAAAAAAAGTAGAATAATAAGATTAAGTAGAATAACAAGAATAAGGAGAATTAGAAGAATAAGAAGAATAAGAAGAATTAAGAAGAATAAGAAAAATAAGAAGAATTAGATGAATTTGATGAATTTGAAGAATATGCAGAATAAGCAGAATAAAAAGAATAAGAAGACAAATAAGAATAAGTAGAATAATAAAAATAATATGAATTTCAAGAATAAGAAGAATAAGAAGAATAAGAAAAATAAGAAGAAGAATAAGAATAATAATAATAATAATAATAAGAGTAAGAAGAATTAGAAGGATAAGAAGAATAATAAGAATAAGAAGAATAATAAGAATGAGAAGAATAAGAAGAATAAGAAAAATAAGATTAAGAAGAATAACAAGAATGAGAAGAATAATAAGAATTAGAAGAATAAGAAGAATAAGAAGAATTAGAAAAATAAGGAGAATAAAAAGAATAGGAAGAATAGGAAGAATGAAAAGAATAATAAGAATAATAAGAAATAGTAGAATAATAAAAATAATATGAATAAGGAGAATAAAAAGTTTAAGTAGAATAAGATGATTAAGAAGAATAAGAAGAATAAGAAGAATACGAAGAATAAGAAGAATAATAAGAATAAGAAGAATAAGAAGAATACGAAGAATAAGAAGATTAAGTAGAATATGAAGAATAAGAAGATTAACTATAATAAGAAGAATAAGAAGATTAAAAAGAATAAGAAGTTTAAGAATAATTATAAGAATAATAAGAATAAGAAGAATATGATGAATAATAAGATTAATAAGAATAATAAAAATAAGAAGAATAAGCATCACTAAGAGCTAGAGAAAGAAAGTGGGAATTTTAGAAAAAGAAAGCTCCATTTTTAGGAAGAAAGTGGTTGTTTTGAGCTTAAAATGGAGAAAATTGATTATCTTGCTAACTAGAAATCATTTTCCAATATATATCAATTATCTACCCTACCTAATAAACAAACCTCATACATAAATAGGGTACCCATGATTTTCTTCTCCCCCAAAGAAATCACGAACCTTTCAAAAGCACATAAGCTTTCTATTATTGGGAAATTCTCTAATGGCCGACTGCGCATAAATGGTATACGAGATTTATTCTCTTAGTTAAAACCTAAGGGTTTGTTCAAGGTAGGTGTTATTGATAATAAGCATATTCTATTTCAATTTTTCATAGAGGAAGATCACCTCCATGTATGGATGAAGGAGAATTGGAATATATATGGGCTACCATTTAGAACTTTCAAATAGGCAGTAGAATTCAATGCAAGAGAATAAAACCCACTCTCATTGGTATGGTTTTTTATACCCTAATTACCCATTGATTTCTTTTATAAGCTCTCACTATTCTCTATCTCTAAAGTCATATGCAATCCTTTATTAATGGATGGAGCCATTGCCATCCTTATTAGACCAAGTGTGGTAATGGTATGCATTGAGGTAAATTTGCAAGCTCCTATCTCGCAAAGGATATGGATTGGGTAGAACAAATAGATAGGCTTTTGGCAACCTATCATACCCTAACAACTCCCTAGCTTTTGTGGACAATGTAAGAAAAGGGAGCATACAATAGAGAATTGTATGGCTAAATTCTAGGATAATAAGAACACAGAGAATTTGGGCAGGAAAAAAGAGAAATGGGTATACAAACCCATAAATAAATAAGAGTAGCTCAAAGAAAAGGCAAGGCTATATCTGATATTCTGAATGCTCCTATAGAAAATTGTATTCAGAAAAATCTGTTATTTCAACAAAATCTGCTCCATTCTAACAAAAATTTTTAAAAATAAAATAACTAAAACTTTGAATGAAACTAAAATAGAAAAAATCAGAAACATGATGGATAAAATAAAAGACCTAGTGATTGGAAACAGAAAACTTAAAAGACAATTAAACACAGAAGACAGAAAGGGGTGGTTTTCTGGTTCTGAAGTTTCTAAAATAGAAACTAAAAGCTTCAATGACATTATTCCTACAAAACCAAGTCACCCTTCATAGTCTAAGGATGACATAGACATATAAAAGAAGAGGGAAGAAATAATTAATAGGGAATGGGCATTAGAATAATTAAAAATCATAAGCTTACAGTTGCCTTATATTGAGAAGGAGGGAAGAACTAAGATGTTGAGATTTAACCACATTAAAAAGACAAGAAATACAAAAAATACTTAAACAAAACCTATGATACTAAGTGTAAAACTAGAGCTCAATTAAATTCTTCAATTAATGTTTAGATACTTATTCTTGACTATTATGGGAATAAAAAATTCCCCATCTATAAACAGACTAAAAAAGATAAAAAAAATAAATAAAATTTCACTTTTAATGTTAGCTAAACCCATGGTAGATTATAAGCAGCTAGAAGATTTTAAGAATAAGTTAGGTTTCACAAATGTTTGCTCTAATAAAACTAGCAAAATATGGGTGATGTGTAAAGATTATATGGATATCTCAATGATCGAAAAATTTGATCAAATAATAAATCTTAGCCTAAATAAAAATAATCACGCAATTATATCAGTAGTTTATGCCAGTAATTTTAAAGAAAAAAGATAGAACCCTGGAAAATCATCAAAGATACCGCTTTAAAAAACACTCCCTGGTGAATAGAAGGAGACTTTAATACTGTTAGAAATGCAATGGAAATAAAAGGTGCAAACTAGTAAATCTATAAGCTAGTGATAACTTCAATGAAGAAAGCACTAGATGCAATTTATTAGAGGATAACTTTATATGCTAAAATTTCACATGGACTAATAATCATAAAAAGAACGGAACTATTTGGTCCGGATTGGACAGAATCCTAATCAATCCTAAGTGGCTAGTTTCTTTTGAGAATATAGGCGTTAGGCACCTGAACAGTACCTGTTCGGATCATAACTCTCTTCTTATAGCCATCAAAACTTATAAAGAAAAACATTGCATTTATGTTTCAGAATATGTGGTGCTTACATGAAGACTTTCAAAACATTGTTAAAGAGTCTTGGTTGTTACCAACTAAGGGTAATCCGAACCAAATTCTCACTATTAAATTAGATAGATTGAAATCACATTTAATCAAATGAAATAAAAATAAGTTTGGTAACATCAATAAAAGCATTATAGAATTAGAACAAAAAATTGAAAGTCTTGAAATAGAATATGAGAGAAATAATAACACAAATAATTTAAGTGAGCTTAATAAGACACAAAGTGAACTTAAACTAAAACTTCACATGGAGGAAATATTCTGGAAATAGAAAGCTAAAGTAAAATAGCTAAAAGAAATAAACGAAAACACAATATTTTTAAAATGGCTTCGAAAATCAAGTCCCAAAAACACAAGATAACTGGGCAAAGAATATTGGTAGAAAACAAATTAGAAATTAAAGACGTCCTAGAAGATATATATAAATCATTACTTTGTGATAATAACACATTGAACGGGCATAAATTGATGCAAAACATTAATAATAAAAATAGTAATAAAGACAATAGGAAACTAGTAGAATTCTACATTGAGGAAGAAATTAAAAACATCATTTTCAGCATGAACACGGATAGTGCAGCTGGCCCAGATGGATGGAATTTTAAATTTTATCAAGAATGTTTTAATATAATTAAACAAGATATTTTTAATGTCATCTATAATAAATGTTAAAACAACAACCCACATAGTCCTCATTCCTAAAAAGAAAAATCCTCAAAAAGGGGAGAACTACTGACCCATTAGCTAATGCAATTCTATATATATAATTCTGGCTAAATTACTACAATGCAGACTAGGCTTTGTACTTCCTAAAATTATTTTAAATGAACAATCAGGTTTTATGAAAAATAGATTGATCATGAAAAATTTATGCCTAGCCAAAGAACTCTTGAAGGAATTATCCTCTAAATCCATAGGTCATAATGAAATATTCAAATTGGATCTTTCAAAAGCATTTGACAGAGAAGATTGGCAGGTGCTATGTTTTACCATGAGAAAAATGGGCTTTGCATAAGCATGGATAGATTTAATATTTAGATGTATTTCGAGTAATTGGTTTAATATCATTATAAAAGGAGAAAAAGGGTAAGAGTTTAAGCCCACTAGAGAGTTAAGACAAGGAGATCCCCTATCTCCTTCTCTTTTTAACATATATTTGGAATTATTTATAATAAGCTTGAAATGCAAAATAAATAAAGTAGACATTTACACATTTAGGCAACATAAAGATACACCCCAAATCAATGGTCTAGCTTATGCAGACGACATCTTTCCATTCACCAATGGGAATAATAGATCAATAAAAAATCTATTTAATATTTTTAAAACAATTGAAGAAGAAATGGGCCTGGTACTTAATAAAAATAAATGTCAATTTTAAATATCAAAAAATCACTATTTATCCTAATTCATAGGATAAAAGAAAAGACAAGTTTCTCGTACACAAAAGGAGCTCTCTCCTACCTGGGGTGCCCTTTATACGAAGGCAGGTTTAAATTAAAACACTTGGATTTCTTGATTGTTAAACTTAGAAACAAGATTGCGGGCAGGAAAATTGAATCTTGAATATGAGTGAAAGAATTACACTCACAAATCACATGCTTCAAAGTACATTAATGCACAACCTAATGGTGATGCAACCGCCAAAATTTTTCATAAAAAAAATAAAAGGAGAACTAGCTAATTTCCTTTGGGGGAAGAGGAATGATAAAGTGAATTTTTATTGGATTAAATGGAAAGATATTTTATTTCCAAAGGAAGAAGTGGGGATAGGGTTCACCAAGTTAGAGGAAATAGCCGAAGCTTGGGCATGCAAGAGATGGTAAAGGATAAAAGAAAATAATAATTTTTGGGCGTCATATATGAGAGCAAAATATCTAATAAACAATGAAACTAACAAGATAAAAAACCTCAGTAATGGATCACGAATTTGGAAAAAAAACATTAAAATAGAAAGAAAGGGTGGATAACCACTCTGTACTTACTAAATATGGTTGGAAATGGAAGCTGAACAAAAAGGCATCTTTTCATTAAAATCAGCCAAGAATATAATTAGAAACATAAGATCCAAACAAGAATTATAAGATTGGAGCTGGAATAATAATAATTCTCTTAAAGTATGTTTATTTTATTGGAAAGCTTTATTTAATATTATCCCATTATATATTTGAATTCAAAAAAAAAGTATAAATCTAGTCTCTAGATGTGATTATTGTAAAATGAGAATAGAAACCAGAGACCTTCAAATCTTCCAAGGTAATGTAGCTTCAAAAATATGGGAAATGTTTGAGAAAGAAATTGGTATAAAATATAAAAACCAAACTCTCAACAAAAGACTTCGAAAATGGATGAGGATACATAATCTAAAATTGGCCCATTAATGGCTCAAAAATACCATTCCACCACATGTGATATAGAATATTTGGAAAGCCATAAATAAAATTTGATATGAGGGTATTGAAATGAAGTAGAAGATATAGTATTGGAAATAAAAAAAAAGCTAAAATTCACTTCAGAAGCTTACCCATTAAAAAATATAACTTACTTAGAAAACAAAGAATATATAGACAGGTGGTAGCTTAGGCTTCAAAAGCCCAAATCATTTAGTTTCACAAGCATACATTGGAACAAATCCCCAGGGGGTTACATGGCACTTAACACAAATAGTAATTTTAAAAGAGACACAGTTATAGCATAAGGTGGAGGAATTCTAAGAGACACAGAGGGCAATATGATCTGGGCATTCAATAGAAAGCTGAAAGCTAATAATCCTATACTAGCAGAAATCCAGGCACCCTTGTCAGGATTTAAGATATGCAAAGATAAAAATATAAAGAACATTCAAGTACAAATAGATTCAAGCATATTAGCAGGCATTATTAAAGGCCAGAAACTGCTTTGGAAACACATAAATGATTTAGAAGTAATTTTCAATTGGTTCAAGAACTAAATTGCAGTATTATGCATATATTTAGAGAAGTGAATCAAGTAGCTGATAAACTAGCTAAAGAAGGTGAAAATTCAGAAAATCAATTTTTAGATATTCAATGCATGCCCATTAAATATAGAGGCCTACACAAACTTGATAAAATAAGATATCCTATTTTCAGGAAAGTTAACTCTTAAATCTAAGAGTCTATTAGGTATTATATATGTAAAGAAGTAATAACATACTAGTACTTGCTTATTTTTACGGGTACAGTGTTCAGTATCCCAGTCCTCTACGATGCCCAGGAAATTGAAGGGAATATTCTAATTAAGTATTTGTGATGAAGAAAAAGTAGTGATATTTATCTTTACAGGGATGCTAACAATAGAAAATATTAGTCATTGTTTCTGAAAGTATTGTAATTTTATACTGGTTAAGATAAGAATGCTAACAAATGGCATAGAGATGCAGTCATTGTTTATAGGGATTTGAATGCCATTAGGTGTTGATAGTAGTTTAATCATGTGACTAAAGAGAATGACAAGCAAAGATTGGATAATTGTACTATTTTGCTGTTTTGTTTCTTAGGATGTAGGAAATTTGACAGACTGCAAGGTCAGAAACATGTAAGTGGAATGGTGCCAACATAAAATAGGAGTTTTGTGCCTTTGTTTTTGCTTTCTGCTTGTCTATAATCGGGTTTAGTCGAAAACAGGAGGGATAAAACTCTATAAAATCTGATGTAACAAACAACAATGAAGGTAGAATGAAACAAAAAGAAGGAATTGAAAGGCAGACAGAGGTGAGATAGGAAATTCAAAGGTGTTCAAGTAGACATAAGTAGGAACATATCTGGATAGTAGTCAAGCACAAAGGCATATCAAGGAAAAGAGATTTAAATAGAAAGCTTAAGAAAAATTCAATAAGATTGTCTAATGAAAAGAAAGGCAGAAAGTATAAGCAAATTTTATATAAAGTGTAAATTATGAAATTGTATTTAGGTATCATAGGTGAAGGTTAATTTAAAGATTGTTTATTTTAATTTGACCAAGGGTGTAAAAGGGAAAAGGGTAGAATCTAGCTTGTAACAAGGGTATTCCTCTGCCAAGAGAGAGGGTTTTATAATTAATAAAACAAACTTAAAAAAAGAATAAGTAGAATAAGAAGATAAAGAAGAATAGAAAGAATAACATGAATAAGAAGAAAATGAAGAAAAAGAATAATAAGAAGAATAAAAAGAATAATAAGAATAAAACTAATCAGAAAAAGAAGATAAATAGAAAGAATATGAAAAATAAAAAAATAAGAAAAATAAGTAGAATAATAAGAATAAGTAGAATAATAAGAATAAGAAAAATAATAAGAATAATAAGAATAAGAAGAATAAGTATAATAAGAAGAATAAGAAGAATAAGAAGAATAAGAAAAATAAGAAAAATAAGAAAAATAAGAAAAATAAGAAAAATAAGAAAAATAAGAAGAATAAGAAAAATAAGAAAAATAAGAAAAATAAGAAAAATAAGAAGAATAAGAAAAATATGAAAAATAAGAAGAATAAGAAAAAAAAGAAAAATAAGAAGAATAAGAAAAATAAGAAGAATTAGCAGAATTTGAAGAATATAAAGAATAAGAAGAATAATAAGAATAAGAATAATAATAATAATAGATAGAATAATAAAAATAATAAGAATAAGAATAATAAGAATAATAAGAATAATAAGAAGAATAAGAAGAATAAGAAGAATAAGACGGATAAGAAGAATAAGAAGAATAAGACGGATAAGAAGAATAAGAAGAATAAGAAGAATAAAAAGAATACGAAGAATAAGAAGAAAATGACGAATAAGAAGAAAAAGAAATATAAGAATAAGAAGAATAAAAAAAATAAGAAGAATAAAAAGAAAAAGAAGAATAAAAAGAAAAAGAAAAATAAATAGAATAAGAAGATTAAGAAGAATAAAAGAATAACAAAAATAAGAAGAATAAGAAGAAATAGAAAAATTAGAAAAATCAGAAAAATAAGAAGAATAAGAATAATAAGAAAAATATAAAGAATAAAAAAATAAGAATAATAAGAATAATTAGAAGAAGTAAAATAATAAAAATAATAAGAATAACAAGAAAAAGAAGAAAAAAGAGAAAAAGAAGAAAAAAGAGAAAAAATAGAAAAAGAAGAACAAAAAAAAATAAGAATAAGAAAAAAAGAGAAATAAAAAGAATTAAAAGAATAAAAAGAATAAGAAGAATAAAAAGAAAAGAAGAATAAAAAGAAAAGAAGAATAAGAAGAAAAGAAGAAAACGAAAAATAAGAAAAATCAGAAAATAAGAAGAATCAGATAAATAAGAATCAGAAAAATAAGAAAAATAAAAAAAATAATAATAATAAAAAGAATAAGAAGAATAAGAAAAATAAAAAGAATAAGAAGAATAAGAAGAATAAGAAGAAAAAGAAAAATAAGAAGAATAAGAAGAATAATAAGAATAAGAAGAATAAGCAGAATAAGAAGAATAACAAGAATAAGAAGAATAAGAAAAATAAGAAGCTCTCAAAAGAAGTGCTTTGAAGAAGACCATTGTTGTGCTTTGAAGAAGACCATTGTTGAAGAAGACCACACTTCAAAAGCGCTTTGAAGAAGAAGAAGCTCTCAACTTCTAGAGAGAGAAAATTCGAATCTAGAGAGAGAAACTTCCATTGTTGTGAGAATTGAGCTCAATTTGAAGCCAAAATGGATAGTTCTAATTTATTATTTAACAAAAAATCATTTAACTTTATAACATAGAAGACATCGCTTCTGTATCCGATTTTTGACGCAAAAGAAGCGTCGCTTGCAATTTTTCTTACAGTGGAGGAACTTTCGAAGCTTGCCGAGCCTTTCAAGTTTACTCTAATCAGGAAGTTCTCCCATGGCAAGCCAAGCTACGAAGATATTTATGCATTTTTTGCTACGTTGAAATTGCGACAAACGGTGAAAATTGCATTATATGATGGGAAACATGTTCTCTTCCAGCTCAAGGAGGAAGATGATTTCCTGAGATTATGGATGCTAGGGCAATGGAGTGTTGCTGGTTACCCTATGCGTATGTTGAAGTGGTCGCCTAATGTCCTTACAGCTGAAGAACCTACACAAGCCCTAGTATGGTTCTTTTTACCTAAGCTTCTGATACATTTTTTCAGTAAGCATTTTCTTCACTCCATAGCTCAATGCTTGGGCAAGCCGTGGCTGATTGATGAAGCCACAGCCTACATGACGAGGCCTAGTGTGGCTAGAATCCTTATCGAGGTCAACTGCAAAGTCTCTCCTCCGGACAGAATATGGGTAGGCAGAGACCTCGTGCATGGCTTTTGGCAGAAGGTAATTCCTGAATCCTTCCCTAAATACTGTCAGAACTGCTGCAAAATGGGCCACACAATGGAGGACTGTATGCTGTCCAAGATAAGGAAGATGGAGGAAAGAGAATGGGTAATAAAAAGACAGGCCAAGGGTAGGGCAGAAGGAGGGATAGAGGAAGGAGAAGAGATAGAGGGGGAGGGAATGAGATAGAAAAGGGAGGGGAAAAAATAGTGGAAGTTAGGGAGGAAGGAGCGTTTGCAAGGGAGGTAAGAATGGGAGAAGGGAGTATTGAGGAAGGAGAACCAGGAACAGATAAGAGGGAGGAAATAATGAAATGGCTTGAGAAAATACCAAAAGTAGGAGGAAACTTAGGAGGGAGGAAAGAAGTAGCTCTTAGAGGGAGTAAGAGTTCAAAACTCAAAATCATAGAACAGCATAACTGGGATGAGGATGATCTTTTGTCTGAAAAAGAGTTCGAAACAAAAAGCTGGTCATTAGCTAACAATATCAATGAAGATCATAAGCTGGACCACCATACACTGATTGATGATTTGGGGTTGAAAAAACAGCTTTGTAGGTATGCACCGAATAGCAAGGAGAAAGCATTGGAGGAAATAAGGAAATTAGAAATAAGTTTAGAAAAATTATATATTCCTAAGAAGCCAGAACAAGCCCCTTCGAGCTCAAGCAAGTCGTCGAGAAATAAGAAAAAATATTTAAATATGAAATATGAATCTAAATGTATTACTAGAGCTCAAACAAATATACTTAGATGAATTATTTATTTTGGAATATAAGGGGAGTAGTGAACACTCCTATGCTAAATAGAATTAGAAACCTAATAAAAATTCATAAACTTAAAATTATTGCTCTTGCCGAACAAATGGTAGATAAAAATCAAATTGAGAAGTACAAGGCAAAGATAGGTCTCCAAAAGGCATTCTCAACTAATAATAGTAAGTTATGGGTCATGTGGGAAAACAGTATGGACCTTGAAATCATAGCAGAAAATGACCAAATAGCTAGTTTTAAAATAGGTAAACAATCGGATATAATCTTCTCAATAGTCTACGCTAGTAATTTGAAGGAAGAAAGGAAAATACTCTGGCAGGAGATGGATAAAATAGCAGTTAAGAACTCCCCGTGGATAATAGGAGGGGACTTTAATGTAATTAGAAATACCTCTAAGAAAAGGGGAGGCAGGTCACCTGACCTGGTGGCAATAGGTCAATTCAATGAGGCTATTATAGTGGCAAGATTAATGGAGATAGAATATCTAGGATCGAATTATACATGGTGTAATTATTGGAAGAAAAGGGGAGTAATCTGGTCTAGGCTGGATTGGGTATTAGTTAACACGCACTGGCTGGAAAAAATAGGTGAAAATAAAGTCCAGCATTTAAGCAGAACCTGTTCAGATCACAGTCCGTTACTGGTGACACTTCAAAAAATGAGGAGAACACAGTTAGGTTTCGTTTTTAAAAATATGTGGGGCAAGCATAAGGATTTTGAGGCTGTAGTAGAAAACACATGGGGAAACCCGTTCTCAGGCAACCCCAAGCAGATATTGGGGTATAAACTCTGAAAATTGCATCAGACTCTTAGCAAGTGGAATAAAAAGATCTTTGATAATATATTTAAAAGAATTCTAGAAGCCGAACAGAAAGTCTCAGATCTAGAAAGGGATTATGAATATAGTCAAGACGTTATAACTAGTATAGAACTTAACAAAGCAAAGGCTAAACTAAAACTTAAAATGCATATGGAGGAAGTATTTTGGAAGCAAAAAGCGAAAATAAAATGGTTAAAAGATGGAGATAAGAATACAAAATTCTTTAATGCAATGACAAAAGTTAAATATCAAAAACTCGGCATAAAAGGTATAAAAAAAGCTAATGGTGAATGGATATAAAAAGATGAAGACATAATAAATGAATTAGAAAGTTTCTTTAAAAGCCATCTATGCATTCCAAGTATAGATAGGAATCAGACATTAATGGGGGGGGGGGATTAATAGAAGGGTTACAGAGGAAGATAATGATATGTTATCAGAATTCCCCATGATAGAGGAAGTGAAGGATGCAATATTTAATGCCAACAAAGATAGTTCGGCTGGCCCTGATGGCTGGAATAATGAATTCTTTCAGAAAAACTGGAATATAATACATAAGGAAGTTACTGTAGCTATAACCTGGGTATTTGCGTGTGCGGAAATCCCAAAATCATGGGCAAAATAATATATAGTATTGATACCAAAAAAAAGATAACACGTAAAAAGGAGAGGACTTCAGGCCAATTAGCCTTTGTAACTCTATCTATAATATTTTAGCTAAAATATTACAGAATAGATTAAGCAAGATTCTCCCTAAAATTATCTCACCGGAACAAGCAGGCTTTATTAAAGATAGACAGATGTTGGAAAATATAAATCTAGCATCATAAATGATAAAAGAAATAGGTTCTAAGATTAGAGGGCACAATGTGATAATGAAACTGGACTTGTCCAAGGCATTTGATAGAGTTGAATGGAATACTGTATGTTATCTAATGAGGAAAATGAGATTTTCAGAATTTTGGATAGATCGGATATACAGATGTATACCTAGTGCTTGGGTTAAAATGCTCATAAATGGTCATACAGGCGAAGAATTCAAGCCATCTAGAGGTCTAAGGCAAGGAGACCCATTATCACCTGCTTTGTTTAATATATACTTAGAAATGTTTATTACAAACCTGAAAGAGCAAGTAAGAAATGGCAGTATATTACCTTATAAGCAGCCTAGAAATACTCCATTGGTATGCTGCTTGGCTTACGTAGATGATGTAATTATATTTACAAATGCCAGCAGTAGATCAATGAATAAGATAATGGTGCTGTTGCATGCTTTAGAAGAAGAAATAGGCCAAATGCTTAATAAGAATAAATGTCAATTCATGGTAGCAGCAAGAACACCAGAAAATCTAGCGCAAATGATTAAAAAAGTCACAAGCTTCACATAGTGCAAAGGAGATTTAATGTTCTTGGGATGCCCAATCTATGAAGGAAGAATGGAGGAAGACTTCTTGTCTTTCTTACTGAATAAGTTTAGAAAAAAAATTGTTGGGTGGAAGGAGAATCTTTTAAATATGGCAGGAAGAATTACGTTGATAACTCATGTGCTACAAGGTTCATTAGCACATATTTTAATGACAACACAGCCTCCTAAGAGCATTATAAATAAGTTGGAAAGGGAAATGACAAGTTTTCTATGGGGGAAAAAAGAAGGGAAAAATAAGCTTCACTAAAAAAAATGGAAGGATTTATGTTACCCTAAAGAGGAGGCAAGTTTAGTCTTTACAAACCTAAACGACATAGCTATAGCCTGGGCATGCAAAAACTGGTGGATGTTAAAACAAAATGGAAGCATTTGGGCATCATATGTAAAAGCTAAATATAAGATAGGAAATAAAACACTGAAAGATTCTAAAAATGCTTCTAAAATTGGATATTGATGCGGAAACAGCAGAATATAGAAGAAAAACACATGATTTCAACAAAAAGCGGGTGGAAATGGACATTGAATCCACAGGGGAAATTCACCTTAAAAAGTGCCAAAGAACTAATCAGGAATAAAAAGCCTTCACAATTTAAAGAAATCTGGATAAAAGATCTGCCACAGAAATTGAATGTATTTATGTGGAAAATAGTTTTAAATATTATTCTAGTAGACGGAAATATTCAGAAAAAAGGCATAAAGTTAGCATCTAGATGCGAATGCTGCCTTCAAGAGAGAGAGAGAGCACTGATCATCTTTTCTCTTCAGGAAAAATAGCAGCTAATTTATTGAAAATATTAGAATCTGAAGCAGAAATTAAAAATGATAAAACATCTCTGAAAAAGAGATGGGAATCTTGGTCGAAAAAGGAATCAAAGAATAAAATTTTAAAATGGTTAAGGAATTACATTCCGCATATAACACTTTGGTGCATATGGAAAGCTAGGAACAAAAGTAGATTTGAGAATGTGGTAATGAAGGTTAAAGATATATTGGATGAAATTAAAAGTGAAATTGCTTTTATTACTGCTTGCAATCCAATAATAGCGAGAAGCATGAGAATGGATGAGGATAGAAAGAGGGCATGGAACCTAACAATAGTAACAAGGAAGATGCCAGTAGTCAAAAGAGTTAACTAGAAAAAACCCTTGCATGGAAACCTAGTGCTCAATACAGACGGGAGCTTCAAAAGAGAGATGGGCGTGGCAGGGGGAGGAGGGTCTATAAAAAATGAGGAGGGCAAAGTACTAAAAGCTTTCACATCAAGGAGCACTGCCTCCTCGGCATTACATGCAGAGATTATGGCCCTGCTTAAGGGCTTACAAATTTGCAAAGATAATAACTACCATAAAATCCAGGTTCAAGTTGACTCGAAAATACTGGTTCAGCTAGTACAAAATAAGTTACAATTATGGCAGTTTGAAGAAGAAATTGATGACATCAGAAATATTTTAGGAGAATTAAAAGGAGAGATAGAACACATTTATAGAGAGGCTAATGTGTTGGCAGATAAATTAGCGGAGGATGGAATGAAAATAGGAGTACAAGAATTTGAGGGGGATGAAATCCCTGAAAGTTTATAGGTTTAATATAATTAGATAGGATTAAATTTCCATATGTTAGAATACAAAAATCTTAATTAAAGTTGTCCTTAGAGAATACTTCATTCCTTCGTTGATTATTCAGCAGCTTCACAACTCTAGGAGAAGGATAAATGACATATAAAAAGCCTTCCAGTGAGGGGAGACTAAAAATAGCAGAGGTATGTATGTAGTTAAATGTTATTTTGTCGTTTGTATGCTTGCTTATTTTCAGGTGAAATTAGTAAAGGGATAATATAATTTTAAGAAAGTGAGAATCCTGTTGATTCTATAGAGAATGATGTTCACCTCGGTCCTGTGGGGTATTTAAAAGGTAGTATGTTTAATGTTTATATAGCTGGCCATAGTTTTCTATGCAATTATGTTTTAGCAGAATAAAAAGCTTCCAATATGCGGCTTAAGTGGAAAGAAAGTGGATGGTAGAGCTATACTTGTTCAATTATTTCGGTAAATTGTCATGATGAATGTGTTTGTTTAAGTGTGGTAATGCGTCTTTATAATCAGTTGTGTGGTAATGCATTAAAACTGTAAGAGCCTTGTATGGCAAGGCGTCGTTCTGTGTGTCAATGGGTACGTCTGTTTTAATGTAATAAGTCTGTATAAGTCTTTAGGGAGTCTGTTGGGTGCGTCTGTTACACCTCTGCAAGTGTCTGTAACGAGTCTATATATCTTACGGGATTAGATGGTAAGGAGTAGGTAAGTTCAGGTCGGGAGAAGTTTATCAAATTGGGAAAGTTTATCTGTTCAAGCGGATGAATTGTAACTCGAAGAAGTTCTTCGAATTGGTAAGCTCGAAGAGCAAACAAAAGAACGCCGACAGTGGATAAGCTCGAGTCATGGAGAAGTTTATTGAATTGGCAAGCGGGATGTATGCTCAAACGGTTCACAGAAGGTAGAGAATTCCCTCACAAAAGCTGGTAAATCACTCATGGATAGAAGTTTCAGCAAACATAGGGCTTAAAGTCCAAAAGCATGAAGGCCCATTTTCTCTTATTAGTATTATTTTAAGTTTACTTATAGATAAGGTATTAAAATGGGTGTAAATGGGTTAAGGGTAAAAGTAGCTTGTAAAAAGGGTATTCCTCCGCCAAAAGAGAGGGCTAGTTTAATAATAAAAATAACCTTTAAAAAAAAGAATAAGAAAAATAAGAAGAATAAGAAGAATAAGACGAATAAGAAGAATAAGAAGAATAATAAGAAGAAAAATAATAAGAAGATAAAGAAGAATAAGAAGTATAAGAAGAATAAGAAGGATAAGACGAATAATAAGATTAAGAAAGATAAGAAGGATAAGACGAATAATAAGATTAAGAAAGATAAGAAGAATAGGAAGGATAAGAAGAATAATAAAAATAAGAAAAATTAGAAGAGTATGAAGAATATGAAGAATAAAAAGAATACGATGAATAAAAAGAATAAGAATTATAAGAATAATTAGAATATTAAGAAAATAATTAGAATAAGAAGAATAAGAAAAATAAAAAGAATAAAAAGAAAAACAAGATTAAGAAGAATAACAATATTAAGGAAAATTAGAAAATTAGAAGAATAATAAGAATAATAAGAATAATAAGAATAAAAAGAATAAATTGAATAAGAATAACATGAAGAATATGAAGAAATTGAAGAATTAGAAGAATTAGATCTATAAAAAAAATAAAAAATAAGAGGAATAAGAAGAATAAGATGATTAAGAATAATATGAAGAAGTATAATAATAATAAGATAAACAAAAATATGCTGACTAAGAAGAATAAGAATAATTAAAATAATAATAAGAATTAGAAGAATAACTAATATAAGAAGAATAAGATGAAAAAATAAAATGAGAAGAATAGAAAGAAAAATAAGAATAAGAATAATATGAAAATTAAGAAGAATAAGTAAAATAAGATGAATAATAAGAATACGAAAAATAAGATGAATAAGAATAATAAGAAGAATAAGATGAATAATAAGAATAAAAAAAAGAATAAGAAGAATAACAAAGATAATGAGAACAAGAAAAATAATAAGAATAAGTAGAATAATAAAAATAATAAGAATAAGAAGAATAAGAAGAATAAGAAAAATAAGAAGAATAAGAAGAATAAGAAGAATAAGAAGAATAAGAAGAATAAGAAGAATAAGAATAATAATAAGAATAAGAAGAATATGAAGAATAAGAAGAATAAGGAGGATAAGACGAATAACTATAATAAGAAGAAAAAGAATATAATGAAGAATAAGATTAATTATATGATAAGAAGAATAAGAACAATAATAAGATTAAGAAGAAAAAAAAGACTAAGAAGAAAAATAAGAAAAAAAAGAAAGAAAAAAGAAGAACAAGAATAAGAAGAATATAAAGAATAAGAGAAATATTAAGAATAAAAAGAATATTAAGAATAAGTAGAATAATAAAAATAATAAGAATAAGTAGAAGACAAAGAATAAGAAGAATAAGAAGAATATGAAAAATATGAAGAATATGAAGAATTAGAAGAATAAGAAGAATAAGAAGAATAAGAAGATTAAGAAGAATAAAAAGAATAACTATAATAACAATAAAAAGAAAATAAAGAAGAATAAGGCGAATAATAATAATGAGAAGAATAAGAAGAATAATAAAATTAAGATGAAAAAAATAAAAATAAGAATAATAATATAAAAAGAATAACAAGTATAAGAAGAATACGAAGAATAAGAAAAAAAAGAAGAATAAGAATAATAAGAAGAACAAGAAGAATAAGAATAATAAGAAGAAGAATAAAAATAAAAAAGAAAATAAGAAGAATAAAAATAATAAGAAAAATAAAAAGAATAAGAAGAATAAGTAGAATAAGAAGAATAACAAGAATAAGAAGAATATAAAAAATAAGAAAAAAATAAGAAAAAGAAGAATAAGAAGATTAACTATAATAACAAGAATAAGAAGATAAATAAAAAGAAGAAGAATTATAAAAATAAGAAGAATAAGAAGAAGAATAATAAGAATAATAAGATTAAGAAGAATAAAAATAAAAAAAGAATAAGAAGAATAAGAAAAATAAACATAATAAGAAGATTAAGAAAAATTAGAAGAATAAGAAGATAAAAAAATTTGAAGAATTAGAAAAAAAAACAAGAATAAGAATAATTAGTAGATTAAGAATAATAAAATGAATATATACTATAATAAGAATAAGAAGAATCAGTAGAAAATAAGAAATAGAATAATAAATATAATAAGAAGAATAACAAGAATAATAAGAATAATATAAATAAGAAGAATAAGAAAAATAAGAAAAATAATAAGAATAATAAGAATAATAAGAATAATAAAAATATTAAGAATTTAGAAGAATAATAATAATAATAAGAATAATAAATATAAAAAGAATAAGAAGAATATTATGAATAACAAAAATAAGAAGTATAAGAAGAAAAAGAAGTATAAGAAGAATAAGAAAAAAAGAAGAATAAGAAGAATAATAAGAATAAGAAGAATAAGAAGTATAAGAAGAATATGAAGAAGAAGAAGATTAAAAAGAATAATGAGATAAAAGAATAATATGAATATGTAGACTAATAAGATTATTAGATGGGAAAAGCCCCAACAAAATGAATTAGTGCTAAACACAGATGAAAGCTTTAAGAGAGAAATGGAAGCTGTAGGAGGAGGAGGTGCTATAAGAAACCATGAAGGTACAGTAATAAGAGCATTCACAATGAAACCCTTAGCCTCTTCAGCACTACATGCAGAGGTTATAGCATTAAAAAAGGGCTTACAAATATGCAAGGTTAATAATTTTCAAAATATTAAAATATAGGTAGATTCAAATCTGCTGGTGAATTTAGTGACGGATAAGATAGATATGTGGAAATTTGAAGTGGATATCCTCAATATTAAAGAATTAATACGTGAATTAAAGGGTCAAATCAAACATATATTCAGGGAGGCTAACGCGTTGGCTGATAAATTAGCTAATGAAGGCATAATAAAAGGCCCACAAGAATTTCAGACTAATAATATTCTAGAAAAGTATAAAGGCATAACAAGCTTAGATAAAATAGGATTTCCATATATTAGAGTTCAAAAGAATTAAAATAAATATTTATAAAATTGAAAGAAAAAAGGAAAAAAAAAGTAAATATTATGCTGGATTTATAAATTTGCTCTTTATGCTCCCTTTAAGCATCACATGTGAAGGTCTTGGAGTAGAAAAGAGCCACCCTGGTCCTGGGGGGTGGGCACCAAAAGAAAGACCTTATGCTGGAAAAATATATAAATAAAATAACATAATTAACAGGTTCCCTAGCAAGGCTAGAATCAATAAATGATGTATTATTTTATTTCTCTGCTTTGGATGAATTGAATCAGGTCAAAAGAAGTCGGTGGGTCAAAGGAACCAGGTGAAGTTAATTTTAGCTATTAACATATTGATAGGTATTGAGTTTGCTCACTGCTTTTAGGGAAGAAGATTACACATCGAAGTGATCTGTCGACATAAAGGATATGCTTTTTGGTTCTGATATTCCAGAAAGTACTCAGTATCTATTAAAGGGTTCCTAGAAGTGTATGTGTTTGTAAGTTGTAAGTGTCTTGTAGTCTAAGTTGTAAATTGTCTATGGTTTAGGTTGTCTGGTAAAGGGTTCATTAGAAGTGTTTGTTTCGGGTCTGATATGATGTAAGTTGTAACAGCTTAAAGCTGTGGTCTAAGTGCTGAATAGAGTTTGTGTAAAGTAGGGCTTGCTGCAGGTTAAGGTCGGTCGTGTAAGTGCTAATACTACCGCAACTAGTACCGCAGCCTGCTAGATGCTGAGCAGATGCGGAGGAGGGCCTAAACACGATTAGAAAGGTTAAGATCCAAGATTTAAGGGATCTAAAAGAAAAGGCAGAAAATGTGGATTCTACTAGCCAATTTATGAGTTCCCGTGATGGCTGGATATATTATTTATGGATAAGGATAAGGGGAGGGGAAGGGCAAAAGGGAAGAGAAAGTACAAAAGATATTATCAACATATTTCCAGCATTAAAGGCGGAGGCAAAAGGCTGAAATGAAGGTTAAAGCTCATGAAGGAAGGACTGGAATGCTCACTGCCCAAAGCTGTCTATTTGTTTTTTTTTCCTCTTTTTGCCTTTCCTTTTTTAGCCTCACTTGTAAACCCGATTGACAAAGTGTTAAGGAGGTGGGGAAAGGGGAAGAGAAAAAAAAAAGGGTAGGAGTAGAGAATAGCCTTGGCACATTAGCATGTATTATTTCTAGATTAGTTGCTGAAAAGAAACAAAGTGGTTGATAAAGTATCTTTGCGGAGGCAGCCATAGAGCGATGAGAAGATAACAAAAGAGGTCATGGAGTAGTAGGATGAAAAATAAAGATGGAGAAAGACTTTAGCTCCATAGCATATCCATTATAGCAAAAAGATTACACGAATATCTGAGTCATGTAAAATGTTTTATTTGTAAAATTCATGGCTAACATTTAGGTAGATTCATTAAGGTCTCTAAAGGTTGATAAAGGGTATACGGGGATACGGGTAGCAAGCAAGTAGGTTGTAAAAATGGTATTCCTCCGCCATAAGAGAGGGTTTATAATTAATAAAACAAAAACCTTGAAAAAAAAGAATATGTAGACTAATAATAAAAATAATAATAATAATAAGATTATGAAGAATAAAAAAATTAAAAAGAATTAGAATAATAAGAATAAGATAAAAAAAAGAAGAATGAGAAGAATGAGAAGAATGAGAAGAATAAGAATAATAAGAAGAAAAATAAAAATATAAAAATAAGATGAATCAAAAAATAAGAAGAATTAGAATAAAAAGAAGAATATGAAGAATAAGAGGAATAATTAGAATATAAAGAATAATAAGAATAAGTAGAATAATAAAAATAATAAGATTAAGAAGAATACGAAAAATAAGAAGAATAAAAAGAATAAGAAGTATAAGAAGGATAAGACGAATAAAAAGAATAAGAAGAATAAAAATAATAAGAAAAAAAGAAGAATAAGAAGAATAATTATAATAAGAAGAATAAGAATATAAAGAAGAATAAGATGAATAATAAGAATAAGAAGAATAAGAATATTAATAAGATTTAAAAGAATAAGAAGAAAAAAAAGAATAATAAGAATAAGAAGAATAAGAAGAATAAGAAAAATAAGAATAACAAGAAGAATAAGAAGAATAAGAAGAATAAGAATTATAAGAAGAATAATAAGAATATCTATAATAAAAAGAATAAGAATAAAAAGAAGAATTATAAAAATACGAAGATTAAGAAGAAGAATAATAATAGGAATAATAAGAAAAATAAGAAGAAAAGGCGAATATGAATAATAATAATAAGAATAAGAAGAATATGAATAATAAGAAGAATAAGAATAATAATAAGAATTAGAAAAAAACTAGAATAAGAAGAATTAGTAGAATAAGAATAATAATAACAATAAGTAGTATAATAAGAATAAGAAGAATAAGTAGAATAAAAAGAATAAGAAGAATAAATATAATAGGAAGAATCAGAAGAATAACAAGAATAATAAAAATAATAAGAATAAGAAAAATAATAAGAAGAATAAGAAGAAGAAGAATAAGAAGAAGAAGAAGAATAATAATAATAATAATAATAGAAAAAATAACAAGAATAACAAGAATAACAAGAAATAGAAGAATATGAATAATAAGATCCCTATGCAGAAGAATATGAATAACAAGTGTAGCTCCCTATGCAGAAAAAGTGTAGCAGGAAGGGTGTTTATGCAGAAAAATCCCTATGCAGAAAAATCCCTATGCAGAAAAATCCCTATGCAGATAAATCCCTATGCAGAAAATGTTTAGGCAGGCTTTGGAGCCGTCAACTGACTTATAGAAGGAGGTTCATGAAGGACAAGTTAATATCAAGGAAGTGGGTATATAACCGAGTTAAAAATAACTCAAGATCTTTAAACAAATAAGCTCAAAGCGAGCACACATGCATAAATTAAAATTAGGCTTGGTTCATTGTTTTTTTCATTGAAGTGTATGGGTGTAAGAGGGTTAAGGGTAGATTTTAGTTTGTAAAAAGGGTATTCCTCCGCCAAAAGAGAGGGTTAAAATTAATAAACAACTTTTTTTAAAAAAAAAGAATATGAATAATAAGAAGAATAAGAATTAGATGATGAATAAGAATAATAATAATAATAATAATAATAACAAGAATAATAAGAATAAGAATAATATGTAGACTTAGAAGACTAAGAAGAATACGAAGAATTAGAATAATTTGAATAATAAAAAGAATAATAAGATTAATAAAGATTAATAAGGAAAAGTGGAATAATAAAAATATTAAGAATAAGAAGAATAAAAATAATAAGAAGAATAAGTAGAATGAGAAGAATAAAAAAAATAAGAAAAATAAGTAGAATAATAAGAATAGAAAAAATAACAAGAATAAGAAGAATAAGAAGAACAATAAAAATAGGAAGAATAAAAAGAATAAGAAGAATAAGAAGAACAATAAGAATAAGAAGAATAAAAAGAATAAGAAGAATAAAAATAATAAGAATAATAAAAAGAATATGAAGTACATGAAGAATAATTAGAATATGTTTTAAAAAAAATAATGAATAATAAGAAAAAGAATTATAAGAAGTATAAGAAAAATATGAAGAATAAAAAGAATAAAAAGAATAAAAAGAATAAAAATAATAATAAAAAAACAAGATTATAAATTAAAATTGGAAAAGAATAAGAATTTTAATAAGAATAAGAAGAATAAAAAGAATAAGAATAATAAGAAGAATAATAATTAAAAGAAGAATAATTAAAAGAAGAATAATAAAAATAAGAAGAATAATATAAATTAGAAGAATAGAAATAATAAGATTAATTAGAAAAATTTATAAGATAGGAAAACTAAATGAATAAAAAGAATTAGAAGAATATATAAAATAAGAATAATAAGATAAATAAGAGGAATAAGAAGAATAAGAAGAAAAGAATAAAAAGAAAAATAAGAAGATAATGAAGAATTTAAAAAACAAATGATATAAGAAGAATAAAATGAATAAGAATAATTAGAAGAATAAGTTAAATAATAAGAATAAAAATAAAAATAAGAAATAGAATAATAAGAAGAATAAGAAGAATAAGAAGAATAAGAAGAATAAGAAGAATAAGAAGAATAAGAAGAAAAAGAATAATAAGAAGAATAAGAAGAATAAAAAGAATAAAAAGAATATGAAGAATCAAAATATTAAAAAGAATAAAAAAGAATAACACTATAAGAAAAATAAGAAGAATAAAAAAAGTCCCTCCTAGTTTTTGCCTGTGGCTAGACTGGCAGGATGCTCAAATTCAGAAAGGATGTACTACTTTAGTCATTAGGGAATTGTTACTAATTAAAATATGATGTCTTGCATGAACAAATTGTCCCTCCTATCTGCCATCCACATTTTTTGGGTGCACAATGCGCACATTACTGTCACCCATATGCCCAAAGTTTGTTTCTATTGAATGCGCAAATACTTGTTCTAGACGCATCAAATTCCATCTTGTCTCTTATAACATTTTGGCTTAGGCTTATGTGAAACACATCCTAGTTCCTCACTCCCCATCTTCTTGTCTCAATTGGAAGAGTCGTTCAAAGGAAATAGTAACTCTTCTCAAGAACATCGGTGCACACTCTTTCTGCCTTCAGGAATTTGATAAGTATGATATATTTTACAAGAATACCATGGAGGAGCTTGGTTATTCAAGTATATACATTCAAAGAAGTGGGCAAAACATGATGGATTTGGTATTTTTTATCGACACAATTGTGTAGAAATTGTGCTGGAGGAGGAATCACAGTTCAATGATCTTGTGAATTAAGTTAAACACGAGCAGATTCTCATCGACAATGGAACAACCTCGAGTTACCATTCAGGTGACCAAATAGACTCATATGAGAATGACCAATGTTTGAGATTGAAACGAGATTGTGTGGGAAACATGGCACATTAAAAGTAAATAATCATTTCGATCACATTGCCATTATTGCAACATTTCATCTTTAATAGGATCTAAAGTTGGTTGACGTCAAGCTTGCACAGATGAAGTATCTTTTATTGAGATTGGGGCCATTCTAGGCATTGGTGTCTCAAAAATTTTCATGCATACTTTCTGTGATTCTAGCCGGCAACTTCAACTCCACTCTAGGCGACATGGTTTACCATTGCCTTACCAATAGCTCAAAGGAATTTACCACCTTATCTTTGCACAGCTTGTATTCGATAGGACGGGGAGAATCGGAACCAAATGCAAATCACCTTTCATCGGTGGACTATATTTTCTTTACCCTAGCGGGCCAATTAAAGCCTGTTAGTCTGCTACAAATTCCTAGCATATATTCTGATGTGGCTGGGGGCCTGCCGAATCTTCACCATCCAATTGACAATCTGCCAATCGGTGCTAAAATTCTAATCTTTCATCCTTGAATTTTCTTTTGCATAGTAAAAGTAAAACAAATGTGACAGGATGCTTATATGGTATTAATAAATATTTGGTAAAAAAAAGAATAAAAAGAATAACAATAATAAGAAAATAAGAATAAGAAGAAGAAGACGAAAAATGAGAATAATAAGAATAATAATAAGAATAATAAGAATAAAAATAATACAAAGAATAAGAAGAATAATAATAATTAAAAAATAGAAGAATAATAAGAATAAGAAAAATAAGAAGAATAATAAGACTTATAAGAATACGAAGAATAAGATGAATAAGATGAATAATAAGAATAAAAAAATAATATAAAGATTTACAATAATATGTCCTAGAAGAATATGAAGAATTAAAATAATAAGAAAAATAATAAGAATAATAAGAATAATAAGAATATGAAGGATTAGAAGCATAAGATGGATACCAAAGAAAAGAAGGATTAGATGTATAAGAAAGATAAGAAGGATATGAAAGATGAAAAGCATATGAAGGATTAGAAGGATATGAATGAGAAAAATTATAAGAAAGAAAATAATGATAAGAAGGATAATAAGGATAAAAAGAATAATGAAAATAATAAGAATAACAAGAATAATAAGAATAAGAATAACATGAAGACTAAAATAATACTAATAAGAATAAAAAGAATATAAAAAAGAAAAATAAGAATAAAAAGAATAAGCATAATAAGCAGAATAATAATACTAAGATGAATAAGAAGAATAATAAGAATAAGAAGTAAATAAAGAATAATCTGAATAAGTATTACAAAAAAATGAAGAATAAAAAGAATAATAAAAATAAGAAGAATAATAGAAAAATAAGTTTATAAATTATAAGATGAATAAGAAGAATAAGAAAAATAATAAGAATAAGAAGAATAAAAAGAATATGAAGAAAAAGAAAAGTAAGAAGAATATTAATTAAAAGATGATTAAGAAAAATACGAAGATAAAGAATAAATAGAAGGATAAGAAAAATAAGTAAGATAAAAAAAACTAAGGTGAATAAAAAGAATAAGAAGAATAAAAATTAAAAAAAGAATAAAAAAAATAAGAAAAAGAAGAATAAGATGACTATGACGAATAAGAAGAATTAGAATAATAAGAATAATAAGAATAATAAAAAGAATAACAAGAATAAGAATGAAAAAAATAAGAAGAGTATGAGAATAAGAATAATAAGAAAATAATAAGAATAATAAGAATAAGAAGAATAAGAAGAATAAGAATAAAAATAATAATATGAAAAATAAAAAGAATAAAAATAATAAAAAAGAATAAAAAGAATAAGAAGAATAATAAAAAAATGAAGAATATGAAGAATATAAATAATATAAAGAATTAGAAGAATTAGAACGATAAAAAGAATTAGATGAATAAGAAGAAAAATAAAACATGCTGACTAACAAGAATAAGAAGAATTAGAATAAAAAGAAGAATTAGAAAAATAAGCAATATAAGAAGAAAAAGATGAATAAGAAGAATAAAATGAATAGGAAGAATAAAAAGAATAGGAAGAATAAAAAGAATAGAAAGAACAAGAAGAATAAGAAGAACAAGAAGAACAAGAAAAACAATAAAAACATGAAGATTAAAAAGAATAAGAAGAATAAAAAGAATAAAAAGAATAATAAGAATAAGAAGAATAAAAAGAATAAAAAGAATAAGAATAATAAGAAGAATAAAAAGAATAAAAAGAATAAGAAGAATAAGACAAATATGAAGAATAAGAAGTATAAGAAGAATAAGAAAAATATGAAGAATAAGAAGAATAAAAAGAATAATAAGAATGAGAAGAATAAAAAGAATAAGAAGAATAAGAAGGATAAGAAGAATAAGAATAAGAAGAATAATAATAATAATAATAATAATAATAATAATAAGAAAAATAAGAAGAATAAAAGAATAATAATAATATGAAGAATAAGAATCATAAGAAAATATAAAAAAAAAAGAATAGGAAGAATAATAAGTATAAGAAAAATAAAAAGAATAAAAAGAAAAACAAAAATAACAAGAATAAGAAGAATTATAAAATTAGAATTATAATTAGAATAAGAAGAATAAGATGAATTAGAAAAATAAAAAAAAATAAGAATAAGTAGTATAGGAAGAAAAAGAAGAATAAGAATAAAAACAATAATATGTTGACTAAGAAGAATAAGATGAATTAGAATAATAAGATGAATTAGAAGAATAAGTAATATAAGAAGAATAAGTAATATAAGAAGAATAAGTAATATAAAAAGAATAAGATGAAATAGAAAAATAAGAACAATATTTAGAAAAATTAGAATAATAAAAATATGAAGAATATTAAGAATATGAAGAATAAGAAAAATAAGAACAAATAAGAATAATAAGTAGAATAATATGAATAAGTTGAATAAAAAATAAAGAAGACTAAAAAGAATAAGAAGAATAAGAAGATAAATAATATTAAGTAGAATAAGAAGAATGATAATAAGAATAACAAGAATAAAAAGAATAAGAAGAAATAGTTGTAGAAGAATAAGAAGAAATAGTTGTAGAAGAAGAATAAGAAGAGTAAGAAGAATATGAAGAATAATAATAATTAAAAAATCAGAAGAATAAGAAGAATAATAAGAATATGAAGAATAAGATTAAAAAAAATATTAAGAATAAAAAGAATAAAAAGAAAGATTAGAATAAGATGACCTAGAAGAATATGAAGAATTACAAGAATAAAAAGAATAATAAGAATAAGATGAATAAGATGAATAAGAAGAATAATAAGAATAAGAAGAAAAAAAAATAAGATGAATAAAAAGAATAAAAATAATAAAAGAAATAAGTATAATAAGAAGATTAAAAAGATTATAAAAATGAATAAGAAGTAGAAAAAGAAAAAGAAAAAGCAGTAGAATAAAAATATTAAGTAGGATTAGAAGGATAAGAAAGATAAAAAGCATAAAAGTATATAACAATGAAAATAAGGATTAGATGTATAAGAAGGATAATAAAGATAAGAAGGATAATAATGATAAAAAGGATAGAAAGAATAATAAAACTAATAAGAATAATAAGAATAAGAAGAAAATGAATAATAAAAAAAATTAGACGAATAAGAAGAATAAGAATAAAAAAGAAGAATAAGAATAAAAAAAGAAGAATAAGAAGAATATGTAGAATAAACAGAATTAAGATGAATAAGAAGAATAATAAAAATAAAAAGAATAATAAAAATAAGAAGAATAAGAATAATAAGAAGAATAAAAAGAATAAGAAGAATATGATGAAAAAAAAGAATACAATTAATAAGAAGAATAATAAGAATTAGAAGAATAAGTAGAATAAGAAGAAAAAGAAGAAAAAGATGAAGAATTAAAATAATAAGTAATATCAGAAGAATAAAATGAATAAGAAGAATTAAAAGAATATGTAGAATAAAAAACATAAGAATAAAAATAATAATAAGAAAAATAAGAAAATTAAGAAGAACAAGAAGAATAAGAAGATCATGAAAAATAAGATGAATAAAAAGAATAAGAATAATAAGAAGAATAAAATGAATAAGGAGAATAAAAAGAAAAAAAATAAGAAGAATAAGTAAATTAGGAAGAATAAAACTAATAATAATAATAATAATAAAATAAGAATATGAAGAATAAGAAGATTAAAAATAATAAGAAGAATAAAAAGAATAAAAAGAATTAGAAGGATAAGAAGAATTAGGATAATAAGAAAAATAAGAAGTATTAGGATAATAAGAAGAATAAGAAGAATAAGAAGAATAAGAAGAATTAGGATAATAAGAAGAATAAGAAGAATAAGAATTATAAGAAGAATAAAATGTATAAGAAGAAATAAAATAAAATAATAATAATAATAATAAGAAAAAGAATATGAAAAATAGAAATAATAAGAAGAAAAAGATGAATAAGAAGAATAAGAATAAAAAAAATATAAATTATAAGTAGAATAGAAGAATAAGAATACTAAGAAAACTATGAAGAATAAGAAGAATAATAAGAATTACAAGGATAAGAATAATAAGAAGAAAAAGAAGAATTATAAGAATAAGAATAAGAATAATCAGAATAATCTGACGAAAATGAAGGATAAGTATAATTATAATAATAAGAATAATAAAGAATATTGGAAGAATTAGAAGAATAAAATAATAATAAAAATAAGTAAAATACGAAGATTAATAAAAATAAAAAGATTAAAAAGTATAAAAAAATAAGAAGAATGAAAATAATAATAATAATAATAAGTACAATAAGAATAAAAATAAAAAGAAGAATTAGATGAATATGAATAATAAGTCAATATAGAAAAAAATTATTAATTAGAAGAATAATAATATTAAGATGAATAAAAATATTAAAAAGAATAAATAGAATAACAAGAAATACAATAATAAAAAGAATATGAAGAATAAAAAAAAAGAAGATGACACAAAACTTTAAAAACCTCACAACTCTAGGATTTAGTGATAGAGTGGGATATCTATAGATAGAAAGCTTCAATTTGTGCAATAACATGGCCATTTACATTTTCTCACCAAAGTTCGTTAAAATTTCCGAGCCATTTAATCACAGTCTCATAGTAAAATTTTCACATGGAAATCCTCATCTGAACGAAATACAAACAGTTTATTTGAACTTTGAAGCTCAAAAGAACTATAAAAATGCGGGATTACGATGCTAAACATACTATTCTACAATGCCTCGAGGAAGAAGATTTTCAAAGGCTTTAGATGAGGCGACATTGGATATTTAATGGATACTTTATGAGAATGCTAAAATGGATGGCTGATTTTATCCCAATGAAGGAGACCCTGATTGTCACGATATTTTTTAATTTTCCCAACCTTCCTCTTCATCTATACAGCAAGCATGCTCTATTCTTCTTAGCAAAATGTATTTGTAAATTGATAATGATAGATGAGGCCACTACCTCAATGGCTAAACCAAATCATGCAAGGATTTGTGTGGAGTTTAATCTCCTCTCACTACCTCCACGGAAACTGTGGATTGGCAGTAATGATGAACATAGATTCTGGAAACCCAATGTTCTAGAATTTATCCCCTAGTATTGCTTAAAGTGTAAAAAATGGGCCAAGGGGATGAGGAATGCCTAGCTAGAATGGGTAGACTGGAGAAAAATAATAAAAACTATGGTAGAGAGAAGGGGAAAATTTCATGGGTTAACAAAGATTATAATAATGAAAAAGTATTAGTTGAATATCAGAACACATACACTAATAATGGGGAAATGAATATGGCTAGTAGAGGGGAGGAGGAAAATACCCCTACCCTGCTTGATATTGTAAATAACAATAGAGAGGAAGATAACATGGCAGAATGGAAAAATTAATGATAGAGAGAGGGGAGGAAAGGTGCATAATCAAGAATGGGCAGTGGTAGAATATTTTAATAAAAATAATGATAAAATTAACAAGTCCCTGCTTGTTACTAAAAACAAAAATACAGAGGATAAAAGTATATGTAAAATAGAAAAAAATATTAATGTTATTAAGGCAGCTAATGAAGGGAAGGAGGAGGCTCTTACAATTGCTGAAAATAGTACTTTAGTGGAAAATATAAATCTAAAGGATTCGACAAGTATAAACAAGAGGGAAGAAATGTTTTTCTCAAGAAAGACACAAAGGGAGGAGGAACAAAGCTGGATGGATAACGATGACCTGTTGGATGACCTGGAAGAGGAGCCCGACTCTAAGAGCTATACCTTTTCGAAGAAATACGCACATTCGGAGGCAAGACAATTAACATCTCAAGGATGACTTGGTATTGGAAGCTGAAAGAAGGAGATTTCAAACTAGAGAGGAAGCAATGGAGGAAATAAAGGTGATGGCAATGCACCTCTAGAGGATCCAAAAATATAAATAACAATGAATAGGAAATATTGGTAAATAGCTATACAAAGGCATCTAAAAATATAAAGAAATATTTGAATATAAATTATAAGTCAAAATGTGTAACTAGAGCACAAGCAAAGTTTGTCACTAATGGATAGTTGCTTATACTGGAATGTAAGAGGGGTAGCAAATACTCCTACAATAAATAGACTTTAAAAATTAATAAAAATTCATAAAATTAATATAGTTATAATAGTGGAACCAATGACAGATAAAATTAAATTAGAAAAACATATTAACAAAATTAGTTTTGAAAATGTATTTTCAAACAATAATAGTAAGATATGGATTATATGGAGGAAACTTATAGATTTAGTGATATTAAAAGATAAGGAACAAATTATAAATTTTAAAATAGGAATGGCATCGGAAGCAGTGATCTCATTGGTCTACACAAAAAATACAAAGAAGACAGGAAGGCCTTATGAAACAAAATGAAAGAGAGCAAAAAATGATATACCATGGATAATAAGAAAAGATTTTAATGTAATAAGGAGTTTGAATAAAAGGAAGAGCCCCAAATTTAGGGGCAATGTCACAGTTTAATGAAGCTATAACCAACGCGAGTCTGATTGAAGCAGACCCATCAGGAACAAAATATACATGGTGTAATAACATGAAGAAAAGAAGCATAATATGGGCAAGATTAGACATGGTGTTATACAATCAAAAATGGCTAACCTTTGTGGAATCCACAGTAGTAAGGTATCTAAATAGAACATATTCTAATCAGAATCTTTTGCTTCTAACTTTTCAGAACAATTTAAAATAAGAATACCATTTCAAATTTCAGAATATGTGGGGTTTGCATGTGGATTTTGATAATGTAGTTATAAAGAATGGTCAGGATCGCTCTCCGGTAACCCATTACAAGTTCTAGCTAATAAATTGAGAAGGCTAAAAGCTTGTTTAAAAACATGGAATAATAATTATTTTGGTAATATTAACAAAGAGATTATAGAAGCTAAACTAAAGTGGAGGAACTGGAATTAGCATATGAGCTGGAGCAAAGAGAACCACGCAGACAGAAATTTAACAAGGAAAAAGTAGAATTGAAACTTATATTACATATGGAAGAGGTGTATTGGAAAAAAAGAGCAAGAATTAAGCGGCTTAAGGAAGGGGACAGATATACAAAATTCTTCCATATGGTATTAAAAATCAAAATTCAAAAACAACAGATTAAAGGCATTAGAAACATAGAAGGGAAGTGGGTTGTAGAGGTGTAAACTGGTCTGGCTTGGCCCGGCCCGACATGAGGTACAGCACGATTCGGCCCGGCACGAAAATTTTCCATGCACGGGCTCGTGTCATGCCCAACCACGGCACCAATCATGTCGTGCCATGCCGAGGCCAACCGGGCCTCATGCTGTGCTTGGCTCGACACGGTACCACGGCCCGTTGCCATGGTACCTCGGCACGAGCCAAGAAACAAATTTTTGTAAAATTAAGATTTCGGGTGGTGCGGCGGCGCGACAACACATGCCGAAACCCTAATTTTTTATAAATTAAAGGTTCGGTGCACGATGGCACGACGACGTGCAGCTGAACCCCAAATTTTTTTAAAATTAGGGTTCGGCCCGACTGGGCCACCCCCGGTGGATTCATGCCGTGAGCCCATGCTTGGCTGACCTCTACAGAACCATGTCAGGCCAGGCACGACACGGTACAGTAATCATGCCGTGCCTGGCCCGACACGAAAGCATGGTCGAGACGGCTAAAAATGGGCCGGGCCAACCCAACACGTCCCGTTTGACACCTCTAGTGGGTAGATAATGAAGATCAAATAAAGTAGAATTAAAAGAATATTTTAAAAAATAGCTTGGTGAAAATATAGCATGTAGAAGTAACTCTTTAATGCAGGCTATGAAATGTAAGGTTATGCTAGAAGAAAATAGTAAATTAATAGATTTCCCTAAAGAAGAGGAAATAAAGGAAGCAGTTTTCAGTATGAATAAAGATACACTATGGCCAGATAGATGGAACAATGGTTTCTTTCAAAGATGCTGGCATATAATTAAAAAAGAGCTAAAACTAGAAATCAAATGGATATGTTTAGGAGCAGATATCACAAAATCATGGGGTAGCTTTTTCATTGTACTGATACCCAAATGTGATCACCCACAGAAATGCAAAAATTCGAGGTCAATAAGCTTATGCAACTTAATTTATAAGATAATAGATTATGTAACAAAATTACTACATAATAGATTATGTAAAATCCTCCCAAATATAATATTAGAGGAAGAAACAAGTTTTGTTAAAAATAGATTAATGAAGAAAAAAATAAGCTTAGCCTTGGAAATGATGAAAAGAAATTGGAACAAAGATAAGATGGCATAATGTGGTAATAAAATTGGATCTGTCAAAAGGTTTCGATAGAGTAGAATGGGATATTCTATATTACGCTTTGAGAAAACTGGATTTCACAGAAACCTAGATAGATTTGATTTACAGATACATTTCTAGCGAAATAGTGAGAATTCTACTAAATGGAAAAAAAGGAGGAGAATTCAAACAATAAGAGGTTTAAGGTAAGGAGACCCATTATCACCTTTGTTATTTAACATATATTTGAAATTGTTCATTTTAAATTTGAAAGAAAGAATGGAAAAAGAAAAAATCCTAGCTTTTAAGCAACCTAAAAACACACCCCTAGTGGGTTTCTTGGCATATGTAGATGATGTAATCATATTCACAAATCCGAATAACAAATAAATGAGTAATCTAGTGGATATAATTTAGACCTTTGAGGAGGAAACATGTCAAATATTGAATAAAGTGAAATGCTAGTTTATTATAGCAAAGAAAACACCTGAAAGAATTGCACAAAAAATAAAGAGGATTACAGGATTTACCCAAAAGAAAGGGCCTTTAATATATTTGGGTTTCCCAATATATGAAGGTAGACTAAAAGAAGAATATCTAAGTTTTTTAGTAGGAAAAATGATAAAGAAAATTGCAGGATAAAAAGAAAACCTCCCATGTTTTGGAGGAAGGATTACACTCATATCACATGTACTACAAGGCACATTAACACATATTAATGAATATCCATCCACCAAAAAAAGTTTATTAAAAAGCTGGAGAAGGAAAGGGCTTCTTTCCTCTAAAGGAAAATTAAAGTAAAACCAAAATTACACTGAAAAAAATGGGAAGACTTATGTCATCCAAACGAAGAATCAAAATTATGTTTAATTACCTTGAAAGATATGGCAAATGCATGGGCTTGTAAAACTAGTGGAGGCAAAAAGAAAATGAAAGTCTCTTGACAAGATTCTAAGAGCTAAATATGAAGCAAAAAAAAGGATCTTTAAAGATACTAGGAATGCTTCTAAAGCCTGGAAATTAATGTTAAAGCATAAAGAATTAGTAGATAATAACTCGATACTAAAAAAGAGTGGGTGAGAATGGATGTTAAATGCACAAGGTAATTTTATAATGAAATTGGCAAAAATAAGAGTAAGAAATACAACTAAAACTCTAACTATATATAATTTTGTTTGGGAAAGTGAGACACCACAAAAAATAAAGACCTTTATATGGAATGTTCTCTCAAATGCTATTCTAATAGATAAGAATATACAAGTAAAGTGTATAAGGTTAGCCTCAAAATGTGAAGGTTGCTTTGTAGTAGTGGAAAATATAGAGCATTTGTTTTCTAAAGGCAAAATTGCCACAAAAGTGTGGAATCAATTAGAAACCCTCACAAATATTATGCATAAGGAAGTCGACCTAGCTAGACTTTTAAGTTGGAATAAGCATAGCTCTACTAATAAAATTCTTAGATGGACTAGGAATAACCTACCACTTATAGTAATCTTGTGAATATGAAATGCTAGAAATAAAAGTAGATTTCATTTAGTCAAGATGAAGGCAAAATATATTTTAGAAGATATTAAAAAAGAGTATATGAAACTATTCGTTGCTAGACCAATAAAAGTCACAAATAAAAAAGTAGAAGACAACATAAATAATGAATGGAAGCCACATGTGAAGAAAATAAAGTAGCACGGAATTCAAATTACTAAATGGATTAAGTCACCACAGAGAGGGATAGCACTAGACATAGATGGAAGTTTTAATAGAAAAATGGGAGAGGTAGGAGGAGGAATAATTAGGAACATGGAAGGAAGAATAGAAAAAGCCTTCACAATGAAAGGCAAGGTAGTCTCGTCTTTGCATGCAGAAATTCAAGCTTTATAAAAAGTCTTACAAAAACTATAAGGAAATTAATTATAAGAATATAGAAATTCAAGTGGATTTAAATTTACTAGTGGGTCTAGCAATAGATAGGTTGTACATGTAGAGATACGAAGAAGAGCTTGAGAAATGAGAATATTAAAAGCCTAATGAATGAGCTGAAGGCTTCCATAACACACATATATAGGGAGGTAAGTGTGCTAGCAGATAAGCTAGTGGGTTGAGAAAGGGGATACAAGTTTTTGATATTGGAAAAAATGAAAGGGTATGTCCATACGTCAGAACACGCAAGAAAAGCTAAGGGAAAGCAAAAGCGGAAAAAAAAATACATTTAAAGTATGATATATACATTTGGATAATCTGAAGAAGGTGGATAGCCTCTGCTACAGAGATTCCAAGACCACAATTAAAGGGCGGTGGGAGATCAGGAAAAGGACAAGCACGGCAAAGCTTATGATTGAAAATTTTGACTGTAAGGCAGGCAAAAAGACGGATATAGATACTAAGCTATAGAACATAAGAAGTTGTAGACTAAACAAACAAATTTATAAATATTTAAATTTCTTGGGTTTTTGTATTGCTATGCTTGGTTTTTTCTATCTAGATTTTAGGAAGAGAGTTGGATAGCAAGCAGGTTAGAACAGACAACATGAGGCTGGAATCAAACATCTAGACAGAAGACTGGGTGAAGCAGTAGCCTATATTTAGTGTCATGCATTGATGTGCTTGTGTTTTCTGTCTGAAATGTAGGCATGCTGGAGTAAAAACATTGATAAATAGAAATGCAGAAAATAGGACCTAAAGATTACATAAACCAACCTAGATTTATATCAAAGAAGAAAGTTGGATAGCAACAAGAAAGGAAAGCATGATTGAGAATATGACAGACAACATGATTCATATATGATGTTTGTCTTATGTCGTTTCTTTGCATTGATGTGCTTGGTCTTTATCTACCCTCTAATATACAGGATAGATAAAGACACCAACAAAGTTAAACACTTATGTAACTAAAACAAAACAGAAGCTAAACAGTAGAGAGGCATGCAAGGAGAAGGCAAGATAGAGAAATAGTGAGCATGAAAGGCTAAATAGATGTAATAAGGAAGTAGGAGATTTTGAAAGTATTTCAAAAACAAAAGAAAGCTTAGTTAAAGACCTTAATGTGTAAGGCATTTACTTATGTGTTGAAAATTTCTGTTCACTCATGATTTTCTAACACCAAAAGTGAAGATTTTTTAAATAATAAAACACCATTTTTTTAAAAAAACTAAAAAAAAAGAAAAATAAAAATAATAAGAAGAATAAAAAGAATATGAATAATAAGTAGAATAAGAAGAATAAAAAATAATAGAAAAATAAGAAGAATAAAAAGAATAAGAAGATTAAAAAGAATAAGAAAATTAGAAGAATAAGAAGAATAAGTAGAATAAGAAGATGAGAAGAATAAGAAGAAGAAGTATAAAAATTATAAGAAGAATATGAAGAATATGAAGAATTAAAGAAATAAGAGGAATAAGAAGAATAAGAATAAAAAGAATAAGAATAATTAGAAGGGTAAAAGTATAAGAAGGATAAGAAGCATATGAAATATAAGAAGGATTAGAAAGATTAGAAGGATTATAAGGATTAGAAGGATAAGAAGGATAACATAGATAAGAAGGATAAGTAGGAAAAGAAAGATATGAAGAATAATTAGAATAAGGCGAATAAGAAGAATAAAAAAATAAGAAGAATAAAAAAAATAAGAAGAATAAAAAAAATAAGAAGAATAAAAAGAACATCAATAATAAAAAGAATAACTAGAATAAAAAGAATAAAAAGAATAAAAAGAATAAAAAGAATAAAAAGAATAAAAAGAATGAAAAGAATGAAAAGAATAAAAAGAATAAAAAGAATAAAAAGAATAGAAAGTATAAGAATAATAAGTTGAATAAAAAGATTAATAAAACTAAGCAAAATAGGAAGAATAAAAAGAATTAGATGAATAAGTAGAATAAGAAGAATAAGAAGAATGAGAAGAATAAGAAAAATAAGAAGAATAAGAAGAATAAGTAATATATGAAGAATACAAAGAAAATGAAGAATAAGAAAAATAAGAACTAAAATAAGAATACAAAGAATAGAAAAATAAGAAGAATAATTAGAATAAGAAGAAAAAAAAGAAGAAGAAGAATAAATATAATAAGAATAAGAAGAAAAAAAAGAATAAGAATAATAAGGAGAGTAAGAAGAATAAGAAGAATAAGAAAAATTAGAAGAATAAGAAGAATAAGAAAAATTAGAAGAATAAGAAGAATAAGAAGAATAAGAAGAATATGAAGAATATGCAGAATAAGAAGAATAGGGCATGGCGGCCCAAAAGTGGTGCCTCGAATCATTGTTGTTTAACCTGGAAGTCAAGTCAACGAGTGGATAGAAGTAGAATGGCTAAAAAGGACATAACTGGGTATTTGATTAGAGTCTAGTATTTGCTAGACATTCTATGGATATCCTATGCTTTTAATCTTCACTTCCTCTTGCAGAGAGTTCTCATTCTTAATTCCATGTTCTAATAATTCATTTTATTTTTTTCTTCCCTCGATTCTTGTCATCAACTTTTGTCCATCTTTGGTTTGTGTGAGTCTAAACAAAGTTCCCTCTTTTATGTTGTTCGATAAGGACTATGATTTATGGATATAGGAGTTGGTGTAAAGTTTTTGTTCTTTGAAATTTGTGACCTAGGGTTGCTTTCTTGCAAATTTCTCAAGCCGAGCGGGGGGATTTGTTCGATATGGTTATTTGGTTCTATCGGTAGTCTTTCCAATGGTGGTGATCCTTCATGGGTAGCAAAATACTGATTGAATTTCCAATTGATGTTATGGAAAAAGAAAATTGATATAGTAATTATTTTAGAGGCGGATCAGATCATAATTATAAAGCTAAAAAATAATACAGACCCAATTATATCTGCGGTATATTCAAGTAACTCAAAAAAAAAAAGAAAAGACCTTTGGGGTGTAATGAGGAAGTTAGCTGATAAAAATACCCCATGGATTATAGGAGGGGGGCTTTAACGTAGTTAGAAATGCTAAAAGAAAAAAAAGGAGGAAAGTCACCTGACCCCTCAGCGATAGTTCAATTTAATGAGGTATTTAATAACTTGAATCTCATGGAGGCTGGGTACTTGGGTCCTAGCTTCACATGGTGTAATAACCGGGAAAATAGGGGAATGATCTGGTCTAGACTTGATCATATTCTCAATAACATTAAATGGGTGGATTATTGTGGAGGGGTGAGTTTAAAACACTCGAGTAGAACATGCTCAGATCACAGCCCCCTTCTTTTAAGTTTTAAGGCTAGAGAGGGAAATAATAAAACTTTTAAAAATCAAAACATGTGGGGCTTGCATAAAGAGTTTGATGGAATTGTAAGAAACTCATGGTAAGAGCCAACAAAGGAGAATCCTATGCAGGTTTTAGCTATTAAATTATGTAGGTTAAAATCAGAACTTAGTAGGTGGAATAGAGAGGGATTTGGAAATATAAATAAGAATATTCAGGATACCGAATCTAAAATAAGTAAATTAGAAATAGAGCCTGAGAATAATCAGGATGAATCTTCTAGAATTAATTTAAATAAAGAAAATGCGGAATTAAAATTAATGCTGCATATGGATGAAATTTTTTGGAAATAGAGGATCAAAGTAAAGTGGCTCAAGGACGGGGATAGAAATACTAAATTTTTTAATGTAGTTGTGAAATTACAAAATCAAAGACAATAAATAAAAGGTATCAAAAAAGATATGGGCAAGTGGATAGAAGATGAAAGAGAACTTACAAAACTTTTGGAAGATTACTTTAAAAGTCATCTATGTGGACACGGCCAACAAAGGGAGGACTTCTTAATTCGACAAATAGATAAAAGTGTAACTGAATAACAAAATAAACTATTAGAAGAGTGCCCTAGTGAGGAGGAGATTAAGGCTGTAGTCTTTAATGGAAATAAAGAATGTGCAGCGGGTCCGAATGGATGGAATAATGATTCTTTCTAGCAAACCTATAATATAATTTATAAAGAGTTGAACGCCGCAATTGCTTGGGTTTTTGCATGAGCAGAAATCACAAAATCATGGGCTAGCTCATATATTGTATTGATACCCAAGAAAGATAATCCGCAAAAAAATGAAGATTATAACTTATAAGTCTATGTAATTCGGTGTATAAAATTTTGACAAAAGTCCTGCAGAATAGACTAAATAGAAAAATTCTCTCCATTATTTTACTAGAATAATTAGGATTCATTAAAAATAGATTAATGATAGAAAACATTAATTTAACTGCAAAACTGATGCAAGAAATAGAGGCCAAAGTCAGGGGCCATAATGTGATTATGAAATTAGATTTGTCTAAAATATTTGATAGAGTGGAATGAGACATTTTATGTTACACGATGAGGAAAATGGGATTTTCGGAATTCTAGCGCATAAGTTTAAATTTTAATTAATGGGGAGGCATGTGGTGAATTTAAGCCAGTTAGGGGACTTAGACAGGGGGATCCTTTATCTCCATTGTTATTTAATATATATATATATATATATATATATATATATATATATATATAGAATTGTTAATAACAATTTTAAAAGGAAAAATGAAAGAAGGGAATATTACTAGCTTTAAACAACCTAGACACACCCTGATTGTAAGCTGCCTAGCTTATGCTGATGATTTAATTTTTTTTACAAATGCCGGGAGAACATCATTGAAGAATATGATGAAGCTATTTGACATAGTAGAGGAAGAAACAGAATAATGACTTAATAAAAATAAATGCCAATTTGTGGTTTCAAGGAAAACACCTGAAAGAACTATTCAAAGGGTAAAAATAATTATAGGCTTTGAGCAAAGTAAAGGAGCGTTAATATATTTGAGTTGTCCTATATAAGAGGGTAGACTAAAAGAAGAATATCTAACATTTCTAATGAATAAATTAAGAGGTAAAATAGCAAAATGGAAAGAGAATATGTTAAGTATGGCTGGACGAATCACATTAATTAAACATGTCCTATAGTGAACCATAACACACATCTTAATGTAATTACAGCCACCAAAAAAGATCTTGGACAACCTAGAAAAGGAAATGGCTAACTTATTATGGGGTAAAAAGTCTGGAAAAAATAAGCTACATTGGAAAAAATGAGATGATATATGCTGTTAAAAATATGTTGCGGGACTAGGATTGAAACATTTAAAAGATATGGCTAAGGCCTGGGCATGTAAAAACTATTGGAGGCTGAATCAGAATGATAGCATGTGGGTGAGCTATATGAAAGGAAGATATGGATCAGAAATAAAACATGTAAGAATCCTAAAAAAGCAACTAGAAGTTGGAACATGATGCTTAAACAAAAAATATTAGTTGAAAGTATGCACGTCTAATTAACAATGTATGGAGATGGTCTCTAAATCCACAAGGGAGGTTCATGCTTAAAAGTGCAAAAATTTTAGTAAGAAAAGGAAAAATCAGTCAAGAAGTTTTTAAGGGAGCCTGGCTAAAAGAGATCCCACAAAAATTAAATGTTTTTATGTGGAAGCTATTATCGAATGTTATTCCGGTGGACTCGAATATTCAGTTGAAGGGAGTAAAATTAGCTTCTAGGTGTGAATGATGTTTTACTAACATAGAAAACATAAATCATTTATTTTCAATAGGGAAAATAGTGGTGGAAGTCTGGAATTATCAGGGGATAGATGCACAAGTAAGCAACAAATTAGAAGATATCAAGGAAAGACTAATGAGTTGGAAAATTAGTCACACAAAGAATAAAGTGTGTATTTGGCTAAGGGTTTACATTCCGCACATCATAGTCTGGAATATGTGAAAAGCCAGAAATAAAAGTAGATTCGAGAATATTAAAATGAATGCTAAGTATATAATAGAAGAAATTAAAAAAGATTGTTCATGGGTTTCAGTAGGATTTCCACTAAAACATAGAAGCATGGAAATGGAAGACGAGAAAAGAAGGATATAAGGATTACATGCAATTAAGAAAAATACTCGTGAGGTAAGAACGGTGTGCTAGGGAAAAACCTTACCAGGGAAGGCTTGCTTTAAACACAGATTGTAGTTATAATAGGGACATGGGAGAGACAGGGTGGGGAGGGGTGATAAAAAATGAGCAGGGTAAAGTATAAAAGCTTTTACAATGAAAGAAAAAGCATCCTAAACCTTGTATGCAGAAATTTTAGCCTTACATAAAGGCCTTAAAATATGCAAAGAAAACTTGTATATTAACATACGAGTACAAGTTGATTCTAGTATACTAATGAATCTGGTTATGAATAAAATATAAATGTGGCAGTATGAAGAATAGATAGAGATAATTAAGAGTCTTTTAACCAACATAAAAGGGGAAATTACACACATATATAAAAAAGCTAATGTTGTAGCAGACAACTTAGCAAAAGAATGTTTGAAGAAGGGTTTATAAGAGTTTGAAGGAACTGACATTCTAATAAGAAGAATAAGAAGAATAAGAAGAATTAGAAGAATTAGAAGAATAAGAAGAATAAATAGAATAAATAGAATCCGTAACCTAGTTTAAAGGAAAGGATGAGTCATGTGTTATTTTATGTGGTTAAAAGGTCAATAGAATCCAGAATATAGAATCTGGAATAGATTAAACTAGGAGCGAGGTAAGGTGCAATTCAGATTTGGAAGGATTAAAGGCAAGAGATATAAAAGGTTAGAGGATAAAAGAAGGAGAAGGGGAGGGCTAAAAAGCTATGGAAAGAACATCCAGCAGAAGTTCTATACAGCTATCCAGAATATATTCAGCCGGATCAATCAAAGGTAAGTAAATAGATAGAGTTAATTTTTACACAAATTCTATATTTTTTTGCAGGAATTATAGTGACAATAGGAGTATTCAATGAATGGAGGCATAGGAAAGCTTCAAATATGCCTAGGTAGCAAAGAAAGATAAGGTCTAAAGGATAAAGGGCAGAAAGGAGGCATAAAAGTTATTACAAAAAGGATTATAAAGTAGGACCTAAAGTGTTAAAGTATAGAAACACATAAGCTCATTTAGACTTGAAACTTTCTTTTTTTCTTGGATAAGGATGTAAGAGGGAATTGGGTAGATGCTAGCTTGTACAAATGATATTCCTCCGCCAAAAGAGAGGGTTATTATTAATAATAAAAACCTTTAAAAAAATAGAATAAATAGAATAAATAGAATAAATATAATAAGAATAATAAGAAGAATAGTAAGAATAAGAAGAATATGAAGAATAAAGAGAAAAAGAAGAATAAAAAAAATAAGAAAGAAAAATAAGAAGAATAAAAATAATAAGAAGAATAAGAAGAATTAAAAGAATAAGCAGAATAAGAAGAATAAGTAGAATAAGAAGAATAAGAAGAATAATAAGATTAAGAAGAATAGACAGAATAATAAGAAAAAAAAAATAATAATAATAATAATCAGAAGAATTAAAAGAATATGAAGAATAATAAAAATTTGAATTATAAGAAGAATAAGAAGAATAAAAAAAATAAGATGATTAAAAAGAATAAGAAGAGTAAGTAGAATAAAAAATAATAATCAAAAAAACGCTCTCAACTTTCTAGAGAGAGAAACTTTTTCTAGAGAGAGAAAGTTCAAATTTTGAGGAAGAAGAAGCAGATTTCAAGGTTTTTTTTAAGGGAAATGGATTTCTTAGAGAATAAGAAATCCTTTTCTAATTTTCTTAAACAAACCGCGCGCACAGTGTCATCCTCTCCGGACACTCACGCGAATTTTATCGAGGAGCCCTCGATATTATTCTCGCCCGAAGATTTACAGAAGCTAACCGAGCCTCACAAATACTCTCTCGTTGGCAAATTTTCACATGGGCGCCCTCGCATGGAAGATATTCGTGCATTCTTCGATTCCTTGAAGCTTAAAATGCTTATTAAGGTTGGATTAATTGATGACAAACACATCCTGTTACAATTGTTTTCCGAAGAGGATTTTCACAGAATTTGGTTGCGAAGCATCTGGTATATCATGGGTTATCCCATGAGAACCTTTAAATGGACATAATGCTTCTCCATCAAAGAAGAATCTTCGGTGGCTCTGATATGGTTCCTGTTTCCCTTGCTACTGATTCACTTATTTGATAAATATGCTCTGTATCGCATTGCTTGCTCTATTGGTTCTCCTCTTCTCTTGGATGGTGCTACTACTACACTTTCCAGACCAAGTGTAGCACGTATTTGCATTGAAACTGATTTACAGAAGCCTATCCCTTTGCGTATTTGGATAGGAGACACAAATGGTGGAGGTTTCTGGCAGCAAGTTGTTCCAGAAAACCTCCCAAATTATTGCTCATGCTGCAGAAAAATGGGAGATGGAATGGATGTTTGTCTAGTTAAAAAACGAAGAGAGGAAAACAATCTAATGAGGGAGGACAGATCCATGGCAGCTGGAAGGGGGAGAGAGATAGTAAGATATCAAAAAAAAACCCCAACTCACACAATCTGTTCACTTTGAACAATAGAAAAATGATGAAAATGATAAAATTAATTGAATACAATAAATTGAATGAAGAAGAGGATAGGGCAGTAACTAATTTAGAAGATGCAAGAAGGGCTGAAATGATAAAGAAAATATCAGATTTAAATAGAAGAACAAGAGTTTATATGAAAAACAAACAAAATAAAAATAAAGCTTAGGTAGTACCTATAGTTGATTACTCAGAGGAAGATTTAGAGTTAAGAAGTTTGACTTCCCTCTATACCGTTAGAGAGGAAGAAGAGCAGAAAATCAGAATGCAAAGAGATGATATAAATCTAGAAAAACTAAAATATAACATGGGTAATAAGGAGTGGGCTATTGAGGAGTTAAAAATAATGGCTATTCAAATGGGTCGAGAATGGAAAGGGGAAAGAGGAGGGGATTTGAGCTCTTTAAAAAAGCCAAGGAATATGAAAAAATACTTAAACAAAACATACGAAACCAAGTGCACTACTAGAGCGCAAGCTAAGTCATTAATTAATGTATAATTACATTTACTGGAACATTAGGGGAATTGCTAATCTCTCCTCTAGAAACAGATTGAAAAAATTAATATACTTGCATAAGATTAATCTTATTGCTATTGCTGAACCCATGGTAGATAGAGATCAAATAGGACATTACAAAAACTTATTAGGATTTGATCATGCATATGCTAACAATAATGGTAAAATTTGGGTATTGTGGAAAAGTAATTTAAACATAAAAATCATAAAAGATACAAACCAGTTAATAAATATTAGTTTAAGTCATAATGTTAATGAAATTATCACGATAGTTTATGCCAAAAACATAAAAGAAGATAGAAAATAATTATGGGAAGATATGGAGGAAATATCTTTAGAAAAAAAGCCTTGGATTATAAGAGGAGATTTCAACTCAGTTAGAAATTTTAAAGAAAAGAAGGGAGGAAAAGCTCCAAATAAAAAAGCCATACTACATTTTAATGATATTGTAAACAAGACTAGCTTAATAGAGGCTAAATTCTTGGGCTCTCTTTTTACATGGTGTAATAACTGGAAAAAGAAGGGTACAATCTGGGCTAGATTAGACAGAGTGTTATTCAATTTTTTATGGCTTGAGCATTTCGGTGTGACAGAAGTGAAACATTTGAATAAGACCTGTTCTGATCATAGCCCACTTTTGATTACCATTAAAAATTTTACTTGCACAGGAGGTTCCTTTAGATTTCAAAATGCTTGGTGTTTGCATCGTGGTTTTTTGAATATGGTAAAACACTCCTGGAATAGAGAAGCATCAAGAGATTTTATTCAAATATTGAATCACAAACCCAGTAGGCTAAAATTAGACATGAAACTATGGAATAAAAAAGTTTTTGGCAATATTAACAAAAATGTAACAGATGCTGAAGATTTAGTCTCTAAAAAAGAATTAGAATTTGAATCTGACCAAAATGATAACAATAGAAGAGCATTAAGCAAAGCACAAGCTGATTTGAAACTTAAACTACTAATGGAAGAAATATTTTGGAAACAAAAATCTAAATTAAAATGGTTAAAAGAAGGAGATAAGAACACAAAATTTTATCAAAAAATAGTTAAGATTAAACAACAGAAACACAGAATTAGTGGTATAAAAAATAATGAGGAAGTATGGGTGCATGATGATTTAGATATTCAAAATTATTTCACAAACTTTTTCAAAAATTAATTAAGTGAAAAAAAAGAGCTGAAAGGATATACATTATTACAAAAAATTGAAAATAAAATTATACCTGAAGATAATAATATGTTAATCAACTTCCCTGATGAAGATGAGATCAAAGCAGTCATTTTCAGTATGAACAATGACAGTGCAGCAGGCCCCGATGGATGGAATTTTTGTTTTTTTCAGATTTGTTGGGATATAATCAAAAAATATATAGAAGAAGCCATAAAAAGTATATTTTGTGGAGCTGAAATAGGAAAAAAATGGGGCAGCTTTCATATTGTCCTCATTCCAAAAATAGAAAATCCACAACAGGGGAAGATTTTAGACCGATTAGTTTATGTAATTCAATATATAAAATTGTAGCAAAAATTTTACAAAACAGACTTTCTCACGTTTTACCTAAAATTATTTCAATAGAGCAATCAGGTTTCATCAAAAATAGATTGATAATGGAGAATATAAGTTTAGCTAAAGAATTGTGTAGAGATATAGGAACAAAAAAAAAGAGGGCATAATGTTATAATTAAACTAGATTTATCCAAAGTATTTGATAGAGTAGAATGGAATATTCTTTGTTTCATTAAGAGAAAAATGGGATTCTCGGAAACATGGATTGATCTGGTTTACAGATGCATCTCTAATACCTGGGTTAGAATTATAACAAATGGAAAAGTAGGAGAAGAAATAAAACCGGTCAGAGGTATAAGACAAGGAGACCCGCTTTCACCAGTATTATTTAACATTTATTTAGAATTATTAATAGTTAATCTTAAAGATAAGATGGTAAAAGGCTTGATAGGTACATTCAGGCAACCAAAAAACACTCCACTAGTGAGTTGTTTAGCGTATGCAGATGATGTGATGATCTTCACCAATGGAGGGCATAGATCATTACAAAATCTAATGAACTTGTTAATTTGCTTAGAAGATGAAACAGGTCAAAAACTAAATAAACGAAAATGCCAATACATGATATCTTATAAAGCTCCTATAGCATTAGCTCATAGAATTAAAAAAGTCACTGGTTTCTCTCAAAAAAAAGGGGAAATGATATATCTAGGTTGTCCAGTATATGAAGGCAAACTCAAGGTTGAGTACTTGGATTTTTTAATAGATAAATTAAAAAAGAAAATAACGGGATGGAAGGAAGAATTCTTGAGTATGGGGTGAAGAATAACATTAATAAAACACATCTTAGAAAGCTCATTAATGCATAATATAATGATTATGAAACTACCAAGTAAGCTAATTAAAAAGATTGAAAAGGAATTCGCTATTTTCTTATGGGGGAAAAAAGAGGGAAAATATAAACTGCATTGGAAAAAATGGAATGATTTATGTCTTCCCGTCCAAGAATCTGGACTGGGTTTCATTGCTCTATCAGATTTAGCTAATTCATGGGCTAGTAAGAGATGGTGGAGACTAAAAGAAAATAATAGTTTATGGGCGAAATTCATGCGTGCAAAGTACTGTTTAAAAGATGATACTTATAAAGAAAAAAATAAAAGTAAGAGTTCGCAGATTTGGGTTCAAATGCTCAAACAAAGAGATCTAGTGGAAAATTATTCAAAACTCACTAAAGAAGGATGGAAATGGACATTAACACCAGAAGGAACATTTTCTCTCAAATCTATCAAGAATGTTATTAGAAAAAGGCAAGTAGAGCAGAATTTATTTAAATGGACTTGGGAAAATGATAATTCTTAAAAAATCAAAACTTTTATGTGGAAAGTTCTTTCTAATATTGTTCCACTAGATAATAACTTAACAAAGAAAGGTATTCAGTTAGTTTCAAGATGCGAATGCTGTGCATCTGATATAGAAACACTGGATCATCTATTCTCAAATGGAAAGGTAGCAACAGAAATATGGAGGAAAGGTAGCAGTAGAAAGGTAGCAGTAGAAATATGGAGGAAACTAGGAACAGAGTTGAATATAAAATATGAACAGCTCGCAATAAAAACTAGACTTCAAAAATGGTGTAACATAAAATCTATAAATCCTACACATAAATGGATTAAATGTAATGTTCCGCTAATAGTTATCTGGTGCATCTGGAAGGCCAGAAATAAAAGTAGATTTGAAGGGTTTCGTATGAATGTTAAAGATATCTGGAAGGAGAAAAAAGAAGAGACTAGAAAAATTTCGGAGATTTTTCCTTTAAAGAACCAAGGCAAGAGCCTAGATAAAGATATTATGACTTTTTGGAATCTAAAAGAAAAGTTGCCAAAACAATTTAAAATAAAAGAATTAAGATGGGAAAAACCTCCGAAAGATAGAATGGCACTAAATACTAATGGCAGCTTTGACAAAGACAATGGAGCAGCATGAGTGGGGGGTTGATAAGGAACTCCGAAGGAGAGCTAATTTTAGCTTTCACAAGGAAGTTCCAAGCATCATCGGCACTACATGCTGAGATATTAGCACTAAGAGAAGGAGTTAGATTGTGTAAAAAAATCTAATATTAAGAACATAGACATTCAAATAGATTCAAAAATCTTAGTTAATTTAATTAATAAACAAGTTTCACTATGGAGATATGAGGAGGAAATCGAGGAAATCCGGCAAATAACAAAATTCTAGATTATACCATAAATCATATATATAGAGAGGTTAACACATTGGCAGATTGGTTATCCAAGGAAGGAAGATTAAAGAGGAGATCAAGAGTTTAATGAGGATACTCTTCCAAAAAAACTAGTAGGATTCATAATATTGGACCGCAAAGAACTTCCTTATTTTAGAAGGTTCTCAGAATAACATTTATTTTTTTATATCTCTACTATTTTTTTTCGGTTTTGTTGCTTCTAATATATGCAGGATTGTATTTCAAAAATCTCCCTGGTCCTGAGGGGTGATTAATGAAATCTAGGTGAATAACTAAAAGGAATAAACGGGTAAGAAATCTAAGCTTTAGACTGTCGGCTTGGGCTGTATTTCTTTTATATTTTACAGGTATTGAAGCTGAATATTTAACTCAAAAGGGGCAAAAAGCTGGGTACACAGCACAAACACTTTGCTGTTTTTTTGAGTTTGTTCTTTTGAGGTTCAAAATTGCTAGTTCGAGTCGGTTGTGGATGTCTGTTACTTAGGCTCGGTGGTCTGTTTCTTTTAGTTCCTTTTGATGGAAGTCTGTATTTATATTAGTAGAGTCCTAGTCAATGAGTATATGTATCTATGCATTATTACTAAAGGGTGAGCAGCAAAGGGAGCTTAAAGATAGCTGGGATTGATTTTTAAGAGGAAGCATGCTACGAAGAACAAAAGACACACTCTCTCTTGTACTGGGTAAAGGATAGGTAAGTAATGGATCTTCTATCCAATAAATCTTGATACTTTTGTTTTATGCAGGATATACTTTTATCATAAGTGGGAACATCTAAAGAAATGGATATGAGAATAGACATATACAAATGATAAAGAAGGAGCAAGGACATCAATTTTAAAGGTAGTTGCTGGATTTTTTATTCTGGATTCCTGAAGTTGCGTGGGAGCAGGCTGGTAGAAGTTATTTCAGGAAGACACTCCATAAAGAATTAAAGTATAAACATAGTATGGGAAAGATTTACATAAAGATCAATATGAAGGGCATCTCTTAAAGCTTAATCTATCAAAATAATCGAGAAGTTGCAGTTAATTAATGGATCAGAAATAAAAAAAGAAAAAGAAGAATCATCATTTCAATTTGATTTAATCTTAAATAGATTATGAGTTAATAAAATTATGATTGTCTATTTTTTAGTTTTAAAAATTGGGTGTAAAAGGGAAATGGGTAGAAGTAGCTTGTACAAATGGTATTCCTCCGCCAAAAGAGAGGGTTCTAATTAATAAATAAAACCTTTAAAAAAAAGAATAAAAAAAAATAATATTATTATTATTATAAAGAAAAAGAAGAAGAATTAGAAGAATGAGAAGAAGAAAAAGAAGAAGAATAATAAGAAGAATAAGAAGAAAAGAAGAATATGAAAAATAAGAAGAATAAGAAAAATAAGAAGAAGAAGAAAAATAATAATAATAATAATAATAATAATAATAATAATAATAATAATAATAATAATATAAAGAATAAGAAGAATAAGAAGACAAAGAGGAATAGGAAAAAAAATAATAAGTATAAGAAAACTAAGAAGAATAAGAAAAATATGAAGAAAAAGATGAAAATAAGAATATGCAGAATACAAAGAATAAGAAAATAAGAAGAATAAGAATAAAAAGAATAAGTTGAATAAGAATAATAAGAATAAAGAGAATAAGAAGAAAAAGAAAAATAACAAGAATAAGAAGAATAAGAAGAATAAAAAGAATAAGAAGAATAAGAAGAATAAGAAGAATAAGAAGAATAAGATGAATAAGATGAATAAGAAGAATCAGAAGAATAAGAAGAATAAGAAGAATAAGAAGAATAAGAAGATTAAGAAGAAGAAGAATAATAATAATAATATTAAGAAGATTAAGAATATTAAGAAGAATAAGAAGAATAAGAAGAATAAGATGATTAAGAAGAATCAGAAGAATAAGAAGAATAAGAATATTAAGAAGAATAAAAAGATTAAGAAGAATAAGAAGAATAAGAAAAATCAGAAGAATAAGAAGAATAAGAAGAAAAAAAAGATTAAGGATATTAAGAATATTAAGAAGAATAAGAAGATTAAAAAGAATAAGATGAATAAGAAGATTAAGAAGAATAAGAAGAAATAGAAGAATAAAAAGAATAAGAAAAATATGAAGAAAAAGATGAAAATAAGATAATGCAGAATACAAAGAATAAGAAAATATGAAGAATAAGAATAAAAAGAATAAGAACAATAAGATTAAAAAAAATAAAAAGAATAAGAAAAATAAGAAGAATAAGAAGAATAAGAAGAATAAGAAGTATAAGAATAATAAGAAGAAAAAGAAGAATAAGAAGAATAAGAAGAATAAGAAGAATAAGAAAAATAAAAAGAATAAAAAGATTAAGAAGAATAAGAAGAATATGAAGAATAAGAAGAATAAGATGAAAAAAAAGAACAAGAAGAATAAGAAGAAATACAAGAATAAGAAGAATAAGAAGAATAAGAAGAATAAGTAAAATAAAAAGAATAAGAAGAATTAGAAGAATAAGAAGAATTAGAAGAATAAGAAGAATAAGAAGAATAAGAAAAATTAGAAGAATAAGAAGAATTAGAAGAAAATGGAGAACAAGAACAATACCAAGAATAAAAAGAATAAGAAGAATAAGAAGAAGAAGAATAATAATAATAATAATAATAATAATAATAATAATAAAAAGAATATGAAGAATAAGAAGAATAAGAATAATAATAAAAATAATAATAAAAATAATAATAATAATAATAAGAAGAATAAGAGAATAAGAAGAAAAAGAAGAATACGAGAATAAGAATAATAAGAAGAAAAAGAAAAATAAGAAGAATAAAAAGAATAAGAAGAATAATAAGAACAAGAAGAGTAAGAATAAGAAGAATAAGATGAATAAGATAAATAAGAAGAATAAGAAGAATAAGAAGAATAAGAAGAATAAGAAGAAAATGAAGAATATGAAAAAAAATAATAAGAATAATAAAAATTTTAAAAATATTAAGAAAAAAGATGAAAATAATATGTAGATACAAAGAATAAGAAAATAAGAGGTATAAGTAGAATAAGAATAAAAAGAATAAGAAGAATAAGAAGAATAAGAAGAATAAAAAGAATAAGAAGAATAAGATGAAAAAGAAGAAAAAAAAGAATAAGAAGAATAAGAAGAATTAGAATAATCAGAAGAATAAGAAGATTATGAAGATTAAGAATAATAAGAAGAATAAGAAGAATAAAAAGAATAATAAGATATAGAAGAATTAGAAGAATAAGAAGAATTAAAAGAATTAGAAGAATACAAAGAATAAGAAGAATTAGAAGAATAAGAAGAAGAAGAAGAATTAGAAGAATAAAAAGAATTAGAATAATAACAATAATAAAAAGAATAAGTAGAATAAGAAGAATAAAAAGAATAAGAAAATAAAAAAAATAAAAAGAAAAAGAAGAATAAGAAAAAGAAGAAGAATAAGAAGAATAAGAAAAATAAGAAGAATAAGAAGGAATAAGAATAACATTAGATGAACAAGATACTCTTTGAAATCACGTTCTCAACTTATAGAGAGAGAAAATTAGATTTCTAGAGAGAGAAGTGACCATTCTTGTGTGAAAAAAGCACAATTTGCAGCCAAAAATGACTAAAACCGATTTGCTTTTTGATAAAAAATCATTCTCCTCCATTTTCAAAGAACCCGAGCTCCTATTTACGAACTTTGACACAAAAGAGGAGTCCCCAGCAATTTTATTTTCGAAGGAGGAGATTGCGAAGCTTGCTGAACCTTTCAATCTCACACTAATTGGTAAGTTTTTGCATGGTAGGCCAGAGTTTGAGCAGTTTCATGGCTTCCTCGCATCGTTAAATCTTCAAGAAGCTGTGAAGTGGGCTTGGCTAGATGGGAAGCACATTTTATTACAGTTCAAAGACGAGGAAAACTTATTGAGTATATTGTTAAGGGGCCAATGGAGTATCGCAAGATACCCTATGAGGGTATTCAAATGGTCGACGACCTTCAAGACCTCAGAAGAACCTTCGAATGCCTTGGTTTCGTTCTCCTTCTCGAACCTCCCTTTGAATTTTTTTAATAAGTCTTCCCTATATTCTATTGCTCTCTTGTTGGAACACCATGGTTGCTGGACCAAGCTACAACCTATATGACCAGGCTGAGCACTGCAAGAATATGCATAGAGGTTAACCTTCACGAAAAACACCCAAATAGAATATGGGTGGGCAGTGATCACAGTGATGGCTTCTGGCAGCCTGTAATATCAGAAAATATCCCAAAATATTGTGAGAATTGTTTTAAGATGGGTCACGAAAGGGTGGAATGTAAGGTAGATATAAAGCTAGGAGGGAGAGAAAGAAAAGAGCATGTTAGAACATGAGGAAGAAATGAAGTAAGAGAGGTTTGGGTCCAAAAATAAAGGAGGGCAGTAAACGAGGCAGGGGAGATAGAAAGCTCCAAGAAATTTACTGCCACAGTTGATGAAGCAGGGGAGGAGATGAAAGGTCCATAAAGGGGAGCGGGGGATGAATTAGAGGGGAGGCATAGAGCTGAAAAGAGTAAGGAAGTGGGGGGAGGAGGGGAAATTGTTGAGATTGAAGAGGAAGGAAGTATAAGAGAGGGAAGAAAAGTTAGTTCAGTAGAGAAGAGAGGGTTGAGGGAGAGATTAAAACATACAAGGAGGTGGTTAGAAGAGACTTATAGGGGAGTGGAAGGGTGGGGAATTCTGGCGTAAAATAAAGTAGAAGAAAATAGAGTTAGGAAGAGGGTGAGAAAAATGGATTTAAAATTTTCAAGGTGCATAGAACATTATAATTGGGCAAAGGATAATCTACTCTTGGAAGACGGATCAGAAGTGAAAAGCTGGCCACCAGTCATCACAAACAAAAATGAGAAAAAACAGAATGCAGGTACACCGATGGATGACATAGAAGCACATAAACAAAAAATGGCAAAGATCGGAAGTAGGGAGATGGCGATAAATGAAATCAGAAGTATGACCATGAAGTTGGATAAAGCACAACAAAGCTCACCTGTAAGAACAGAACACACCCATCAAAGCACAAGTAAGTCTTCTAGAAATAGGAAAAAATACTTGAACTTGAGCTACGAATCAAAGTGTACCACGAGGGCACAGGCTAAACACACGCTAAATGAATAGTGGCTTATTTTGGAATGCAAGAGGAGTAGCTAACACTCCAACATTAAATATGATTAAAAAACTCATTAAAATATATAAAGTTAAAATATTAACAATTGTTGAACCAATGGTAAGCGCGAATCAGCTAGAAAAATAAAAAAATTTAATTGGCCTTGATAAGTGTTTTTCGAACCGGAATGATAACCTATGGATAATGTGGAGCAGCACTTTGAATGTAAAAATCCTCTCAGAAACAGAACAAATAATAAATTTCAGGATAGGTAACCTGCAAGAAGTAATCTTCTTTGCAGTGTACGCGAGCAATGCGAAGGAGGAAAGGAAAAAACTCTGGCGGGAGATGAAAGAGATATCTAAAAGAAAGGTCCCCTGGATCATCGGTAGAGACGTTAACGTGGTTAGAAACTCCACCGAGAAGAGGGGAGGAAGGCCCCCTGATCCGATAGCTATAGCCCACATCAATGAGGCTATAGCTAATGCTAATCTTATAGAAGCAGATTTTCTAGGCTCAAATTATACCTGGTGCAATAACTGGAAAAGGAGAGGAGCAATATAGTTAAGATTAGATCGGATTCTCTATAACGCAAAAATCTTGGACAAGATAGGTGAAATAAAAGTCAAACATCTTAACAGAACCTGTTCGGATCACAGCCCACTTTTATTCTCTTTTAAAAACTATAATAACATGATACATAGGGGGTTCAAATTTCAAAATACTTGGGTATTGCATAGAGATTTTAAAAAAATAGTAAAAACTCATGGGAAATCCTAGTTTTGGGAAACCCAATGCAGATTTTGGCAACAAAATTATGTAGACTAAAAATTACTTTTGGGGCATGGAATAAAGAATATTTTGGAAACATCTCTAAAAGAATACAGGAAGTAGAAGAAGAGGTGGCATATATAGAGATTATATATGAGGAGATGAAAGATGAAATCTCAAGGATTAAGTTGAGTAAAGCTAAAAAGAATTTAAGGCTTAGATTGGACATGGAGGAAAGATTTTGGAAACAAATATCTAAAATAAAATGGTGAAAGGAAGGAGATAAAAACACGAAGTTCTTTAATGTGATGGCAAAAGTAAAAGTTCAAAGACAAAAAATAAAAGGAATAAAAAATACAAATGGTGAGTGGATAGATAAAGAAAAGGATATAAAAATCATCCTAGAAGATTATTTTAATAGTCATCTATGCAAGAGCACTGGTCCGAGAAAAAATACACTTATGAATGCTATTAAAAAGAAAATCAATGAGGAGGAAAATAAAGCACTAGAATGAATTCCGAGTGAGGAAGAAATTAAGGAAGCAGTGCTTAGCTCGAATAAAGACAGTGCTGCAAGCCCGGATGGATGGAGCAATGAATTCTTTCAACATTGTTGGAATATTGTTAAAAAATACATGACCATGGCCTTTGCATGGATTTCTATGAGTGTAGAAGTCTCTAAAGCTTGGGCTAGCTCATATATTGTATTTATTCCAAAAAAGAAATACGCACAAAAAAGTAAAGATTATAGTCCAAGAAGTCTATGCAATGTAGCTTATAAGATCCTAGCTAAAGTCCTACAAACTAGGATTAGCAAAATCCTTCCTACCATCATTTTGGTGGAGCAAGCGGGGTTTGTTCAAAATAGGCTTATGATGGAAAACATCAATTTAGCCATAGAACTAATAAGGGAACTTGGAGCTAAAATGAGAGGGCACAATGTGATTTTAAAGCTTGACCTATCGAAAGAATTTGATAGAGTGGAATGAGATATTTTATGTTATGTAATGAGGAAAATGGGTTTCTCATAAAAACCTGGATAGATTTAATGTTTAGATGCATCTCTAGTGCTTGGGTAAAAATCCTCATAAATGGGCAGGTATGAGTAGAATAAGCCGTTAAAAGGATTAGGACAAGGAGATCCTCTATCACCCGCTTTATTTAATATATACTTAGAGCTATTGATAGTAAATTTAAAAGTGGAATTGAGTAAGGGTAAAATCACCACTTTTAAACAACCTAAAAATACACCTAATGTGAGTTGCTTGACATATGCAGATGATGTTATAATCTTTACTAATGCCAGCAGCTCGTCTTTGAAAAATATGATGAGTCTACTTCAAACTCTAGAAGAAGAATCGTGGCAATCATTGAATAAGAGCAAATGTCAATTCATAATTGCAAGAAAAACCCCAGAAAATACTACTTTAAAAATCAAAAGAATAATAGGACTTGCACAGAAAACAGGAGTCTTAATGTATATGGGGTGCCCATTATATGAAGGAAGGCTCAAGGAGGAATATATAGCATACATGGTAGAAAGATTAAGAGCAAAGATTGTAGGATGGAAGGAGAGTTATTGAAAATGGCAGGAAGAAAATCTTTGATAACACACGTGTTGTAAGGTACCTTAGCTCATATTCTAATGAATTTGTAGCCAACAAAAATCATTATTAGAAAGTTAGAGAAAGAAATGTCGAATTTTCTATGGGGCATAAAAGAAGGTAAAACGAAGTTACACTGGAAAAAATGGGAGGATTTATGCTGCCCCAAAGAAGAAGCAGGATTAGGCTTCACAAGTCTAAGTGATTTAACCAAAGCATGAGCCTGCAAAAACTAGTGCAGGCTAATAGAAATTGGAAGTCTCTGAGCTAACTATATAAAAGCTAAATATAGCCTGGGAGTCAATGCATTTAAAACCCCTAAAAATGAAACAAATAGTTGGAAACTTATGCATAGGCAACAAGAGCTAGTTGATAAGCACGCAATATTAAGTCACAGCGGATGGAAATGGACATTAAATGCGCAGGGAATATTTACCTTAAAAAGCACTTAAGAGCTAGTAAGAAATAAGAGACCGGTGTAGGAAATCTTTAAAGGAATATGGGGGAAGGAAGCACCGCAAAAAATGAGCATATTAATGTGGAAAATTCTTTCCAATGCAATTCCGGTGGATGAACACATTCAAAAAAAAGGAGTGATACTTGAATCCAGATGTGAATGCTGCCTGGCAAACACTGAAAGCTCGGATCATTTATTTTCTACAATGATGATCGCATTACAAGTATGGAATAAATTAGAAGCATATGCAGAATTAGGAAGGAACGTTCTAACATTGAAAAGTATACTAAAAAATTGGAGTCAAAAGCCAACGAAAAATAAAGTCCTTAAATGGTTAAGAGAAAATATTCCGCATATCGCTATATGGTATATTTGGAAAGTCAAAAATAAAAGTAGGTTTGAAGGCATACAAATGAACCCAAAAAGCATACTAGGAGATATAAAAAGAGAATGTTCATTTATAATGGCCTGCGATCCTATAAAAATTAGCTCCACGAGAATGAATGAAATAAGGAAAAGGGCATGGGGGCTGGCTACAATCAAATCGAAAATACCAGGTATACACTCCATTTCCTGGCATAAACCTCCACAAGGTGTGTTAGCCCTAAACACAGATGGTAGTTTTAATAGAGAAATGGGAGCAGCAGGGGGGGGGGGGGGGGGGGGGAGGCGTTATAAGAGATGAAGAAGGAAGAGTAGTGAAAGCATTCATGATAGGGAGAACAGCTACTTCAGCTTTGCAAGCTGAAATCTTGGCATTAATAAAAGGTCTTCAAATATGTAAAGACATGAATTTTGAGAAGATTCAAGTTCAAGTTGACTCAAGCGTTTTGGTGGATTTAGCTAATAATAAAATAGAACTGTGGAGATACGAGAGAGAGCTCGAAGAAATTAAAGAAATAATAAAAGATTTGAAGGGTGAAATAAAACATGTTTATAGTGAGGCAAATGTCATGGTGGACAAACTAGTGGAAGAAGGAATGAGGAAAGGATTTTGTGAATATGATGGGAAGAATATCCCTAATAGATTTAAAGGCATAATCAAATTGTATAAAATAGGATACCCTTATATTAGAATACAAAATAAGTTAAAATTGTGAACGTTAAAAAGTTACTTAAGAAACAAAAAAAGGCCTTTTAAAATGAGGGGTGAAATTTAGCCATCCCGATCGTGAGGGATGGCGATTTAATGGTAGGTTGGGTTTAGTGTAAATTTGAAACATATGCATATAAATGCATGTTAGCTGTTTGGTTTAAAGCTCTCATAGGTACAAAAGAAGAATGATGCGGAGAATGATAGGAAATAAGGAAGAATTCTGCACTGGTTAGCCTTATGGTACCAGTGGGGTTTATCAGTAGCGAACATTGCAGGTAGAAAAGTATAACATCGAGAAATACATGTGAAGGCGACGGTGAAGTTGCTTGAATCTATATTTCTGGATAGTCCTGTCTTGGGTTTGTTTTCTTAACAGAATAAGAGCAGGCGGACAGGGCAGGGAAATCCAGAAGAGAGAAAGGGAGAAGCTGGCGATGGTTGCTCTTGGTGCATTCCAGAAGAAAGCAGCACGGAGGCAAAGAGACATCTGAAAATGAAGAGAAGACATGACAGAAAGCTAGAAATCTCAGATGTCATGTTGTTATTTGCCTTGATTTGTTTTGTTTCTCGGATTATGTTTGACAATGCGTTAAGGGTGGGGAAAAGGGTATGGGGTAGGTTAGAATATAAAAGTTATATGTAGTTGGATAAACCGGCAGGTGAGCAGAAACAAAGGGGTGGGGAAAGGACAAATGCATCAAGTATGCAGGAAATGGAAGAAAATAATGCAGTTGAGTAATAAAGAATAAAAAGGAAAACCAATACAAACAGCAATAAACAGAGCATGCAACATTGCTAGAAAATTATAAATTTATTTCAAATGCATACAAAATTAAAAGTAAAGTGTAACTCTTAACAAATAGAGGTTAGAATAAGTTAAGGAAGGGTGTAAGGGACATTAGGTAGCAAGAAAGTAGGCTGTAAAAATGGTATTCCTCTGCCAAAAGAGAGGGTTAATCTTAATAAAATAAACATTCCAAAAAAAAGAAGAATAAGAATAATAAGAAGAATAATAAAAATAAAATGAAAAAGAAGAATACGAAAAAAAGAAGAATATGAGAATAAGAAGAAAAAGAAGAATAGGAGAATAAGAAGAATAAGAAGAAAAAGAAAAATAAGAAGAATAAAAAGAATAAGAAGAATAAGAAGAATAGGAAGAATAAAAATAATAAGAAGAATAAAAAGAATAAAAACCAATAAGAATAAGAACTATAATAAGAATATGAACAATATGAAGAATAAGAAGAATAAGAATAATAATATGAATAAGAAAAAAAAAGAAAAAGAAGAATAAGTAGAATATTAAGAATAAAAATAATAAGAAAAAAATAAGAAAAATTAGAATAATAATAGTACGAAGATTAATAAGAATAAAAAGAATAAAAAGAATAAGAAAAATAAGAAAAATAAAAATTATATGGAGAATAAAAAGAATAAGAAGAAAAGAATAAGATTATGAATAAGAAGAATAAGAAGAATAGGAATAATAAGAAGAATATGAAGAATAAGAAGAATAAGAAGAATAAGAAGAAAAATAAAAATTTATAAAATAAGAAAAATAAGAAGAATATGATGAATAAGAATAATAAAATAAATAAGAAGGATAAAAAGAATAAGAATGATAAAAAGAATTAGAAGGATAAGAAGAATAAGAAGGATATAAAGAATAAGAAGAAAAAAGAAGAATAAGAAGAATAAGAAG